>JAPQNM010000021.1:632296-687296 GCA_029783475.1 Metacarcinus magister | reverse complement strand
TCCACATTTCTCCACCTCCCCTTACTCCTTACCTTCTCTCCACCTTCCACTCTTCATCCACTCACTCACCAATACTTCTTTTAACTATCAACGACTAATTCTCTCCACCTACAACCACCTCCACCTCCACCTGTTGCTCCACTATTAGGTGTTGCAGTAGTGTTGCTAGTGTTGTGGAGCCAGGTGTTGCAGTAGCCTTAGGTGCCAATAACATATGTGGAGAACACAACTATAGATTTTACAAAGGTGTTATTTTTCTAATGGTACAAACTTGTTATTTGTTTTCATGTTGTTAAATAAAAAAGATTGTTATCGTTATTGTGTTTTATCATGCCTTCCCTTTTTCCCCCTTTTTCTTAGGTGTGTGTGTGTGTGTGTGTGTGTGTGTGTGTGTGTGTGTGTGTGTGTGTGTGTGTGTGTGTGTGTGTGTGTGTGTGTGTGTGTGTGTGTGTGTGTGTGTGTGTGTGTGTGTGTGTGTGGGTGTGTGTGTGCGTGTGTGTCAGTGAGACATGACACTCACGCAACTTGCAAGAGAAAAAAAATATGTATAGATATTCTTCTTGCAATCATTTCCTCGAACACTTCCCCTTCCCTCCCCACCCTCCCCACCCTCCCCTCCCCTCGCCACCCTCCCCTCCCTCCCCTCCCCACCCTCCACTCCCCTTTATTTCCCTCCCCACCCTCCCCTCCCTCCCCTCCCCACCTCCCCACCCCTTTATTTTCCCCTCCCCTCCCTCCCCTTCCCTCTCGTTTTGACTTTCCCCTTTACTCTTGTGGAGGAATGTGAAGAGCAAGGGCGAAGAATAATGAAGAAAAGTGAAAAGTAGTAACAAGAGGAGGAGGAGGAGGAGGAGGAGGAGGAGGAGGTGGAAGAAGAGGAGGAGGAGGAGGAGGAGGAGGAGGAGGAGGAGGAAGAAGAAGAGGAGGAGGAGCAATACATGTAAGAGAAAACCAAGAAATAAAGAAAAACAACAAATATATCAATAGATGAATAAATGAACGAATAAATAAATAAACTATAATAAAAAAAAAAAATGATCCCTTATATTTCTTTCCTGTTTCATGGCAAATATATATAAAAAAAAATGTTTCCATGTGAGGAGAGATCCCAACCTTCTTCAACACACAGGAAATAGAGAAACGTGCATACATGATACCAATACATCAAACACAGTGAATAATAATAATAATAATAATAATAATAATAATAATAATAATAATAACAACAATAAAAACGAAAACAAATATCCTTACCTATCTCCATGCAAATTCTTCCTTTTCTTTTCTTCTTTTTCTCTTTTCCTTTCCTTTCTTTTTGTTGGTTAGGTGCGGCAGCGACTCACGGCAGCCCCGCCTATCAAGCAAGGCAGGCAAGGCAAGGCACATATAAGGCAGGACACGCGTGCACCGCCTCACACCTCACACTGACCGACCTGCAGGAAGGTAGACGGTGAGGAAGGCAGCATGGCGAGGAGGACGACAATTGTGATAGTGGTGGTGGTGATGGTGACAGCATTAGGTAAGATATGGTGTGATAGAGGTTTGAGTTCTATGTTGAAAAGGTTTGGAGTCTATGTTAAAAGGTTTGGATTCTCTTTACTTGAGATTTAAACAAGGAATTATTGGCATTATTACTAGTGTTTTTTTTTTTTAAGTAAAAGAAAATTAATTGTTTATAGTATAGTAAAAACATTGCCTATTCTTAGTCTACAATATATTTTCATTTAAAGAAAGTGTAGATAAAGGTTTATTATATTTTTAAAGGGAAGGACAGAGGGCTGGAAACACTACCTTTGTGAACTTTCATATTCTCAAGAAACAAGCACAAAGTTCCACTAGTCTCATTAATGAATCTATTAATTCCTTCATTTATTCAGCTATCTATTGATATACTTTTTCTTAGACATTTTTACACATCTTTGCCTTGCATGTGTAATAGACAAGTTCTATAACGCTATTATTCATATCATCATTATCAATTATTATCATTATTATTATCAATATCATCATTATCATTGGTATCATTATCATTATCACCCTCATTATCACTATCTCCTAGGCTGTCAAACACTATTATCATTATCATCATTACCACCCACATCATCCCTCACCAAGACGTCCACACCCTCCTCCACCTCCACACTCTGCTCACAAGTTCATGCAAACACTCGTAAACATCAAGTCTTCCACAAGTCAACTCAACTCCTGAATCTCTCCCTTTGTTCTGTTGACAGTCGAGTGTAGTGAGGAGAGAGGCGCCACCAGATTGCACCAAGAGGACACCAAGAGGATGATTCAATGGGACAACAAGAGGATTAATCAAGAGGAACCGAAGAGGATGAGTCAATGGGACACTAGAAGGTTCAGTCAGAGGAGTAACAAGAGATTGAACCAAGAGGAAACCAAGAGGATTAATCAAGAGGAAACTGAAAGAATGAACCAAGAAGAAAACAAAAGGTTGAATCAAGAGGAAATCAAGAGGACAAATCAAGAGGAAACAAAGAGGACAAATCAAAAGGAAATCAAGAGGACAAATCAAGAGGACATCAAGAGGACAAATAGGGGCAACACCAAGAGGATAAACCCATGGAACACCAGGAAAATAAGTCAAAGGGAAACAGAAGACCTAACCCAAGAGGAATTCAGAACACTATTCCAAGAGGACCTTAAGAGGATGAGGCAAGATAACACAAGTAACACAAATGGACTCTTGGTTCAGGCCTCCACTCAACACCTATCAAGTTACAGCACAGTTCCAAGTGGTGGTGGTGGTGGTGGTGGTGGTTCAGGTACAAATGTTGGTGGTTTTAGTGGTAGGAGTGCAGTAAATAGTGGTGGTGGTGGTGGTGGTGGTGGTGGTGGTGGTGGAAGAGGAAACAGTTATGACAGTGGATTTGGTGGTGGTGTTAATAGTGGTGGTGGTGGTGGAAGTAGTAGTTACAGTGTAGGAGTAGGTGGTAACAGTGGTAGTAGTGGTAACAGTGGTAGCAGTGGTGGTACTGGTAGTGGTAGTAGTAGTTATAGCAGTGGTGTCAATGATGCCTTTGGTAGTGGTACTAGTGGAAGGAAGGGTGGTAGTGGTGGTGTTGGCAGTGGTTACAGTGGTGGTGGTGGTGGTGGTGGTAGTAGTGGTGGAGTGGTTAAAGGTTTAGATACAAGTGCAAGTGGAGTTTATACACGAGGAGGTGGAGGTGGAGGAGGTGGAGGAGGAGGAGGAGGAAGGAAAGGAAACACTCAGGGAGGTAAAGTTGGCTACAGCGGTACTGGAAGAGGGACTGTAGGTGGAGGAAGAGGAGGAGGAGGAGGAGGTGGAGGAGTGGGAGGTGGTAACGTAGGAGGAGGAGGATATGGAGGAGCTGGTAACGTAGGAGGAGGAGGAGGAGGAGGAGGAGGATTTGGAAAAGGAGGTCTTGGAGGAGGAGGTGGAGGAGGAGGAACATACGGAGGAGGTAACGCAGGAGGAGGAGGAGGCACAGGAGGAAGAGGAGGAGGAAGCACAGGAGGAAGAGGTGGCAGAGGATACGGAGGAAGTGGAGGTGGAAGCGTAGGAGGAGGAGGAGGAGGAGGAGGATATGGAGGTGGAAACGGACTAGGAGGAGGAAGTGGAGGAGGAGGAGGTGGAGGATACGGAGGTGGAGGAGGAGGAGGAGGAGGAGGAGGAGGAGGAGGCTTTGTAGGTACAGGAAGCTTAGAAGACACAATCCCAGGAACACCAGGCGTTGACTACCCAGCCTTCACGTCAGCGCCTCCTACAGGATTCATTTGCGGTTCCCTGCGAGGCTATTACGCTGACGACGCCCCTGAAGCAGGCTGTCAGGTGAGTTCAACGTCAGGAGGAGGTGGTGATGGTGGTGGTGGTGGTGGTGGTGGTGGTGGTGGTGGTGGTGGTGGTGGTGATGGTGGTGGTGGTGGTGGTGGTGGTGATGTAAGATCAGGAAGAGGAAAAGGAAGATGGTAATGTATGAGACGATGGCCATTGAATAGGAGGAGGAAGAGGAGGAGGAGGAGGAGGAGGAGGAGGAGGAGGAGGAGGAGGAGGAGGAGGAGGAGGAGGAGGAGGAGGAGGAGGAGGGGACGAAAAAGAAGGAAGAATAAGGAAAATAGAGATAAGAAATAAAATTCAAATTCAAATCCCCCAAATTTATAACATTAAAAAGGGAACAAACAAAAATACAATGACGATGCTAATAATAATAATACTAATAATAACAATAATAATAAACATGAAGAAAAGACAAGAAAGAAATTAGAGAATAAACTAATATTATAATAACCATAACACCAAAACTAATCCCAATTCTCTCTCCCTTTCCCTCCCTCTCTCTTTCTCTCTCTTTTTCCCTCCCTGCCGCCCCCCCCCCTCCTCCAGGTCTTCCACGTATGCCAAGGGGACGGCCGCCAAGACACCTTCCTTTGCCCCGTCGGAACAATCTTCAACCAACAATACTTCGTCTGTGATTGGTGGTTCAACTTCGACTGTTCCACCGCCTCTACCTTCTACAACCTCAACGATTCCTTATTTAACGCTTTCTTCGGCTCCCCTGGCGTGGTGCAGGGCGTGGAGGGAGAGGTGTCCTACGTTGAGGGTGCCCAGCGTCCCTCCAGTGCTTACGGTGCCCCTGGAAAGTGACGAAAGGCGTGGTGATAGTAATGAAAGGTTGTATTCCCTCGTGCTCACTCGGATGTAAACAAACTTGGGTAGATCGTCGACTTGTTTTGTTTTGACGTGTTTATGGAGTTTATATATCGATTGTATTTTGATTTGTTGTGTTTACGTACGTCTATAGATTGACTATGTTTTGTTTTGTTATGTATATGTATTTCTATAGACTGATTGTTATTATTTTACTATTATTTTAACGTATAACATCACTGCAATGGTTATATTACAGTATTGTGTAGTACTTAGGTTAACAAGCCTGCTGGACAGTCTTACTATGTACTAAAAACTCTCAATGACCTTATACTATTATTTTTTAGCATATCATTAAATATGTTGTGGAGACATTGTTGTTATTGTTAGTATAAAAAAATATCATAAGCGTTATTTTGTTGGAAAGAAAGATTTTCTGATATTTGTTTTTATATTATATATAACTATTCTTATGTAGCTAAGTTAAAACTGAATTAAATAAAGTTTAAAATACGTAATCTAGCTTGTTTTTATCCTATTGGAAATCTTTATGGCATGAAATGATGATGACTTATAATTACGCAGTAAATAGAAACTGTATCCTTTTTCCAAAAACATGATTTTTTCCTCATTGTTTCGAAACCTATTAGACATATTGGACACATTGCAGCATCTGATAGACCTAATAAAACTCTACAACTGTTATTATGAATATTTGCTCTAGGACTAATAATTACGAAGTAAAATGAAACTTAATATATATATATATATATATATATATATATATATATATATATATATATATATATATATATATATATATATATATATATATATATATATATATAAACATGACTTTCCTCCTCATTTTCTCGAAAGCTATTAGAGATATTGGAAATATCATTGCAGCATCTGATACACCTAATTAAACTGTACAACTATCATTATGAATATTTGTTCTATGACTAATAATTACGCAGTAAAATTAAACTTAATATTTATATAAAAACATGACTTTCCTCCTCATTTTCTCGAAAACTATTAGAGATATTGGAAATATCATTGCAGCATCTGATTCACCTAATTAAACTGTACAACTGATATTATAAATATTTGTTCTATGACTAATAATTACGCAGTAAAATGAAACTTAATATTTATATAATAACATGACTTTCCTCCTCATTTTCTCGAAAGCTATTAGAGATATTGGAAATATCATTGCAGCATCTGATACACCTAATTAAACTGTACAACTCTCATTATGAATATTTGTTCTATGACTAATAATTACGCAGTAAAATGAAACTTAATATTTATATAAAAACATGATTTTTCTCCTCATTTTTTCGAAAGCTATTAGAGATATTGGAAATATCACTGCAGCCTCTGATAGACCTAATTAAACTGTAAAACTGACATTATGAATATTTGTTCTATGACTAATAATTACGCAGTAAAATTAAACTATATATTTATATAAAAACATGACATTCCTCCTCATTTTCTCGAAAGCTATTAGAGATATTGGAAATATCATTGCAACAGCTGATACACCTAATTAAACTGTAAAACTGATATTATGAATATTTGTTCTATGACTAATAATTACGCAGTAAAATGAAACTTAATATTTATATAAAAACATGACTTTCCTCCTCATTTTCCCGAAAGCTATTAGAGATATTGGAAATATCATTGCAGCATCTGATACACCTAAATAAACTGTAAAACTGAGATTATGAATATTTGTTCTATGACTAATAATTACGCAGTAAAATGAAACTTAATATTTATTTAAAAACATGACTTTCCTCCTCATTTTCTCGAAAGCTATTAGAGATATTGGAAATATCATTGCAGCATCTGATACACCTAATTAAACTGTACAACTGATATTATGAATATTTGTTCTATGGCTAATAATTACGCAGTAAAATGAAACTTAATATTTATATAAAAACATGACTTTCCTCCTCATTTTCTCGAAAGCTATTAGAGATATTGGAAATATCATTGCAGCATCTGATACACCTAATTAAACTGTACAACTGATATTATGAATATTTGTTCTATGGCTAATAATTACGCAGTAAAATGAAACTTAATATTTATATAAAAACATGACTTTCCTCCTCATTTTCTCGAAAGCTATTAGAGATATTGGAAAATACCATTGCAGCATCTGATACACCTAATTAAACTGTACAACTCTCATTATGAATATTTGTTCTATGACTAATAATTACGCAGTAAAATGAAACTTAATATTTATATAAAAACCTGATTTTCCTCCTCATTTTCTCGAAACCTATGAGATATTGGAAATATCACTGCAGCATCTGATAGACCTAATTGAACTGTAAAACTGACATTATGAATATTTGTTCTATGACTAATAATTACGCAGTAAAATGAAACTATATATTTATATAAAAACATGACATTCCTCCTCAATTTCTCGAAAGCTATTTGAGATATTGGAAATATCACTGCAGCATCTGATAGACCTGATTAAAATCTACTACTGTCATTATGAATATTTGCACTAGTACTAATAAATACTGAATTTTACTTTTTTTAAAATTACTTTCTTCCTCGTTTTCTCGAAAGCTATTAGAGATATTGGAAATATCATTGCAGCATCTGATACACCTAATTCAACTGTACAACTGATATTATGAATATTTGTTCTATGACTAATAATTACGCAGTAAAATAAAATCGTATTTTTATATAAAAACATGATTTTCCTCGTCATTTTCCCGAAAGCTATTAGAGATATTGGAAATATTATTGCAGCATCTGATACATCTAATTAAACTGTACAACTGTCATTATGAATATTTGTTCTATGACTAACAATTACGCAGTAAAATGAAACTTAATATTTATTTAAAAACATGAATTTCCTCATTTTCCCGAAAGCTATTAGAGATATTGGAAATATCATTGCAGCATCTGATACATCTAATTAAACTGTACAACTGTCATTATGAATATTTGTTCTATGACTAACAATTACGCAGTAAAATGAAACTTAATATTTATTTAAAAACATGAATTTCCTCCTCATTTTCTCGAAAACTATTAGAGATATTGGAAATATCATTGCAGCATCTGATACACCTAATTAAACTGTACAAACTGATATTATGAATATTTGTTCTATGGCTAATAATTACGCAGTAAAATGAAACTTAATATTTATATAAAAACATGACTTTCCTCCTCATTTTCTCGAAAGCTAATAGAGATATTGGAAATATCATTGCAGCATCTGATACACCTCATTAAACTGTACAACTGTCATTATGAATATTTGTTCTATGACTAATAATTACGCAGTAAAATGAAACTAAATATTTATATAAAAACATGATTTCCTCCTCATTTTCTCGAAAGCTATTAGAGATATTGGAAATATCACTGCAGCATCTGATAAACCTAATTAAACTGTAAAACTGACATTATGAATATTTGTTCTATGACTAATAATTACGCAGTAAAATGAAACTATATATTTATATAAAAACATGACATTCCTCCTCATTTTCTCGAAAGCTATTAGAGATATTGGAAATATCATTGCAGCATCTGATAGACCTGATTAATATCTACTACTGTAATTATGAATATTTTCACTAGTACTAATAAATACTGAATTTTACTTTTTTTTAAATTACTTTCTTCCTCGTTTTCTCGAAAGCTATTAGAGATATTGGAAATATCATTGCATCATCTGATACAACTAATTCAACTGTACAACTGATATCATGAATATTTGTTCTATGACTAATAATTACGCAGTAAAATAAAACCGTATTTTTATATAAAAACATGATTTTCCTCGTCATTTTCTCGAAAGCTACTAGAGATATTGGAAATATCATTGCAGCATCTGATACACCTAATTAAACTGTACAACTGATATTATGAATATTTGTTCTATGACTAACAATTACGCAGTAAAATGAAACTTAATATTTATTTAAAAACATGAATTTCCTCCTCATTTTCTCGAAAACTATTAGAGATATTGGAAATATCATTGCAGCATCTGATACACCTAATTAAACTGTACAACTGATATTATGAATATTTGTTCTATGACTAATAATTACGCAGTAAAATGAAACTTAATATTTATATAAAAACATGATTTTCCTACTCATTTTCCCGAAAACTATTAGGGATATTGGAAATATGATTGCAGCATCTGATACAACTAATTAAACTGTACAACTGTCATTATGAATATTTGTTCTATGACTAATAATTACGCAGTAAAATGAAACTTAATATTTATATAAAAAACATGAATTTCCTCCTCATTTTCTCGAAAGCTATTAGAGATATTGGAAATATCACTGCAGCATCTGATAGACCTAATTAAACTGTAAAACTGAAATTATGAATATTTGTTCTATGACTAATAATTACGCAATAAAATAAAACTTTATATTTATATAAAAACATGACTTTCCTCCTAATTTTCTCGAAAGCTATTAGAGATATTGGAAATATCATTACAGCGTCTGATGCACCTAATTAAACTGTACAACTGTCATTATAAATATTTGTTCTATGACTAATAATTACTCAGTAAAATGAAACTTAATATTTCTATATAAACATAACTTTTCTCCTCATTTTCTCGAAAACTATTAGAGATATTGGAAATATCATTGCAGCATCTGATACACCTAATTAAACTGTACAACTGATATTATGAATATTTGTTCTATGGCTAATAATTACGCAGTAAAATGAAACTTAATATTTATATAAAAACATGACTTTCCTCCTCATTTTCTCGAAAGCTAATAGAGTTATTGGAAATATCATTGCAGCATCTGATACACCTCATTAAACTGTACAACTCTCATTATGAATATTTGTTCTATGACTAATAATTACGCAGTAAAATGAAACTAAATATTTATATAAAAACATGATTTTCCTCCTCATTTTCTCGAAAGCTATTAGAGATATTGGAAATATCACTGCAGCATCTGATAAACCTAATTAAACTGTAAAACTGACATTATGAATATTTGTTCTATGACTAATAATTACTCAGTAAAATGAAACTATATATTTATATAAAAACATGACATTCCTCCTCATTTTCTCGAAAGCTATTAGAGATATTGGAAATATCATTGCAGCATCTGATAGACCTGATTAATATCTACTACTGTAATTATGAATATTTTCACTAGTACTAATAAATACTGAATTTTACTTTTTTTTAAATTACTTTCTTCCTCGTTTTCTCGAAAGCTATTAGAGATATTGGAAATATCATTGCATCATCTGATACAACTAATTCAACTGTACAACTGATATCATGAATATTTGTTCTATGACTAATAATTACGCAGTAAAATAAAACCGTATTTTTATATAAAAACATGATTTTCCTCGTCATTTTCTCGAAAGCTACTAGAGATATTGGAAATATCATTGCAGCATCTGATACACCTAATTAAACTGTACAACTGATATTATGAATATTTGTTCTATGACTAATAATTACGCAGTAAAATGAAACTTAATATTTATATAAAAACATGACTTTCCTACTCATTTTCCCGAAAGCTATTTAGAGATATTGGAAATATGATTGCAGCATCTGATACACCTAATTAAACTGTACAACTGTCATTATGAATATTTGTTCCATGACTAATAATTACGCAGTAAAATGAAACTTAATATTTATATAAAAACATGAATTTCCTCCTCATTTTCTCGAAAGCTATTAGAGATATTGGAAATATCACTGCAGCATCTGATAGACCTAATTAAACTGTAAAACTGAAATTATGAATATTTGTTCTATGACTAATAATTACGCAGTAAAATTAAACTTTATATTTATATAAAAACATGACTTTCTTCCTAATTTTATCGAAAGCTATTAGAGATATTGGAAATATCATTACAGCGTCTGATACACCTAATTAAACTGTACAACTGTCTTTATGAATATTTGTTCTATGACTAATAATTACTCAGTAAAATGAAACTTAATATTTCTATATAAACATAACTTTTCTCCTCATTTTCTCGAAAACTATTAGAGATATTGGAAATATCATTGCAGCATCTGATACACCTAATTAAACTGTACAATTGATATTATGAATATTTGTTCTATGGCTAATAATTACGCAGTAAAATGAAACTTAATATTTATATAAAAACATGACTTTCCTCCTCATTTTCTCGAAAGCTAATAGAGATATTGGAAATATCATTGCAGCATCTGATACACCTCATTAAACTGTACAACTCTCATTATGAATATTTGTTCTATGACTAATAATTACGCAGTAAAATGAAACTAAATATTTATATAAAAACATGATTTTCCTCCTCATTTTCTCGAAAGCTATTAGAGATATTGGAAATATCACTGCAGCATCTGATAAACCTAATTAAACTGTAAAACTGACATTATGAATATTTGTTCTATGACTAATAATTACTCAGTAAAATGAAACTATATATTTATATAAAAACATGACATTCCTCCTCATTTTCTCGAAAGCTATTAGAGATATTGGAAATATCATTGCAGCATCTGATAGACCTGATTAATATCTACTACTGTAATTATGAATATTTTCACTAGTACTAATAAATACTGAATTTTACTTTTTTTTAAAATTACTTTCTTCCTCGTTTTCTCGAAAGCTATTAGAGATATTGGAAATATCATTGCATCATCTGATACAACTAATTCAACTGTACAACTGATATCATGAATATTTGTTCTATGACTAATAATTACGCAGTAAAATAAAACCGTATTTTTATATAAAAACATGATTTTCCTCGTCATTTTCTCGAAAGCTACTAGAGATATTGGAAATATCATTGCAGCATCTGATACACCTAATTAAACTGTACAACTGATATTATGAATATTTGTTCTATGACTAATAATTACGCAGTAAAATGAAACTTAATATTTATATAAAAACATGACTTTCCTACTCATTTTCCCGAAAGCTATTAGAGATATTGGAAATATGATTGCAGCATCTGATACACCTAATTAAACTGTACAACTGTCATTATGAATATTTGTTCCATGACTAATAATTACGCAGTAAAATGAAACTTAATATTTATATAAAAACATGAATTTCCTCCTCATTTTCTCGAAAGCTATTAGAGATATTGGAAATATCACTGCAGCATCTGATAGACCTAATTAAACTGTAAAACTGAAATTATGAATATTTGTTCTATGACTATTAATTACGCAGTAAAATTAAACTTTATATTTATATAAAAACATGACTTTCCTCCTAATTTTCTCGAAAGCTATTAGAGATATTGGAAATATCATTACAGCGTCTGATACACCTAATTAAACTGTACAACTGTCTTTATGAATATTTGTTCTATGACTAATAATTACTCAGTAAAATGAAACTTAATATTTCTATATAAACATAACTTTTCTCCTCATTTTCTCGAAAACTATTAGAGATATTGGAAATATCATTGCAGCATCTGATACACCTCATTAAACTGTACAATTGATATTATGAATATTTGTTCTATGGCTAATAATTACGCAGTAAAATGAAACTTAATATTTATATAAAAACATGACTTTCCTCCTCATTTTCTCGAAAGCTAATAGAGATATTGGAAATATCACTGCAGCATCTGATAAACCTAATTAAACTGTAAACTGACATTATGAATATTTGTTCTATGACTAATAATTACTCAGTAAAATGAAACTATATATTTATATAAAAACATGACATTCCTCCTCATTTTCTCGAAAGCTATTAGAGATATTGGAAATATCATTGCAGCATCTGATAGACCTGATTAATATCTACTACTGTAATTATGAATATTTTCACTAGTACTAATAAATACTGAATTTTACTTTTTTTTAAATTACTTTCTTCCTCGTTTTCTCGAAAGCTATTAGAGATATTGGAAATATCATTGCATCATCTGATACAACTAATTCAACTGTACAACTGATATCATGAATATTTGTTCTATGACTAATAATTACGCAGTAAAATAAAACCGTATTTTTATATAAAAACATGATTTTCCTCGTCATTTTCTCGAAAGCTACTAGAGATATTGGAAATATCATTGCAGCATCTGATACACCTAATTCAACTGTACAACTGATATTATGAATATTTGTTCTATGACTAATAATTACGCAGTAAAATGAAACTTAATATTTATATAAAAACATGACTTTCCTACTCATTTTCCCGAGAGCTATTAGAGATATTGGAAATATGATTGCAGCATCTGATACACCTAATTAAACTGTACAACTGTCATTATGAATATTTGTTCCATGACTAATAATTACGCAGTAAAATGAAACTTAATATTTATATAAAAACATGAATTTCCTCCTCATTTTCTCGAAAGCTATTAGAGATATTGGAAATATCACTGCAGCATCTGATAGACCTAATTAAACTGTAAAACTGAAATTATGAATATTTGTTCTATGACTAATAATTACGCAGTAAAATTAAACTTTATATTTATATAAAAACATGACTTTCTTCCTAATTTTATCGAAAGCTATTAGAGATATTGGAAATATCATTACAGCGTCTGATACACCTAATTAAACTGTACAACTGTCATTATGAATATTTGTTCTATGACTAATAATTACTCAGTAAAATGAAACTTAATATTTCTATATAAACATAACTTTTCTCCTCATTTTCTCGAAAACTATTAGAGATATTGGAAATATCATTGCAGCATCTGATACACCTAATTAAACTGTACAACTGATATTATGAATATTTGTTCTATGGCTAATAATTACGCAGTAAAATGAAACTTAATATTTATATAAAAACATGACTTTCCTCCTCATTTTCTCGAAAGCTAATAGAGATATTGGAAATATCACTGCAGCATCTGATAAACCTAATTAAACTGTAAAACTGACATTATGAATATTTGTTCTATGACTAATAATTACTCAGTAAAATGAAACTATATATTTATATAAAAACATGACATTCCTCCTCATTTTCTCGAAAGCTATTAGAGATATTGGAAATATCATTGCAGCATCTGATAGACCTGATTAATATCTACTACTGTAATTATGAATATTTTCACTAGTACTAATAAATACTGAATTTTACTTTTTTTTAAATTACTTTCTTCCTCGTTTTCTCGAAAGCTATTAGAGATATTGGAAATATCATTGCATCATCTGATACAACTAATTCAAACTGTACAACTGATATCATGAATATTTGTTCTATGACTAATAATTACGCAGTAAAATAAAACGTATTTTTATATAAAAACATGATTTTCCTCGTCATTTTCTCGAAAGCTACTAGAGATATTGGAAATATCAATGCAGCATCTGATACACCTAATTAAACTGTACAACTGATATTATGAATATTTGTTCTATGACTAATAATTACGCAGTAAAATGAAACTTAATATTTATATAAAAACATGACTTTCCTACTCATTTTCTCGAAAGCTATTAGAGATATTGGAAATATGATTGCAGCATCTGATACACCTAATTAAACTGTACAACTGTCATTATGAATATTTGTTCCATGACTAATAATTACGCAGTAAAATGAAACTTAATATTTATATAAAAACATGAATTTCCTCCTCATTTTCTCGAAAGCTATTAGAGATATTGGAAATATCACTGCAGCATCTGATAGACCTAATTAAACTGTAAAACTGAAATTATGAATATTTGTTCTATGACTAATAATTACGCAGTAAAATTAAACTTTATATTTATATAAAAACATGACTTTCTTCCTCATTTTCTCGAAAGCTATTAGAGATATTGGAAATATCATTACAGCGTCTGATACACCTAATTAAACTGTACAACTGTCTTTATGAATATTTGTTCTATGACTAATAATTACTCAGTAAAATGAAAACTTAATATTTCTATATAAAACATAACTTTTCTCCTCATTTTCTCGAAAACTATTAGAGATATTGGAAATATCATTGCAGCATCTGATACACCTAATTAAACTGTACAACTGATATTATGAATATTTGTTCTATGGCTAATAATTACGCAGTAAAATTAAACTTAATATTTATATAAAAACATGACTTTCCTCCTCATTTTCTCGAAAGCTAATAGAGATATTGGAAATATATTGCAGCATCTGATACACCTAATTAAACTGTACAACTGTCATTATGAATATTTGTTCTATGACTAATAATTACGCAGTAAAATGAAACTTAATATTTATATAAAAACATGAATTTCCTCCTCATTTTCTCGAAAGCTATTAGAGATATTCGAAATATCATTGCAGCATCTGATACACCTAATTAAACTGTACAACTGTCATTATGAATATTTGTTCTATGACTAATAATTACGCAGTAAAATGAAACTTAATATTTCTATAAAAACATAACTTTTCCTCCTCATTTTCTCGAAAAGCTATTAGAGATATTGGAAATATCATTGCAGCATCTGATACACCTAATTAAACTGTACAACTGATATTATGAATATTTGTTCTATGGCTAATAATTACGCAGTAAAATGAAACTTAATATTTATATAAAAACATGACTTTCCTCCTCATTTTCTCGAAAGCTATTAGAGATATTGGAAATATCATTGCAGCATCTGATACACCTCATTAAACTGTACAACTCTCATTATGAATATTTGTTCTATGACTAATAATTACGCAGTAAAATGAAACTAATATTTATATAAAAACATGATTTCTCCTCATTTTCTCGAAAGCTATTAGAGATATTGGAAATATCATTGCAGCATCTGATACACCTAATTAAACTGTAAAACTGACATTATGAATATTTGTTCTATGACTAATAATTACTCAGTAAAATGAAACTATATATTTATATAAAAACATGACATTCCTCCTCATTTTCTCGAAAGCTATTAGAGATTTTGGAAATATCATTGCAGCATCTGATAGACCTGATTAATATCTACTACTGTAATTATGAATATTTTCACTAGTACTAATAAATACTGAATTTTACTTTTTTTAAAATTACTTTCTTCCTCGTTTTCTCGAAAGCTATTAGAGATATTGGAAATATCATTGCATCATCTGATACAACTAATTCAACTGTACAACTGATATTATGAATATTTGTTCTATGACTAATAATTACGCAGAAAAATAAAACCGTATTTTTATATAAAAACATAATTTTCCTCGTCATTTTCTCGAAAGCTATTAGAGATATTGGAAATATCATTGCAGCATCTGATACACCTAATTAAACTCTACAACTGATATTATGAATATTTGTTCTATGACTAATAATTACGCAGTAAAATGAAACTTAATATTTATATAAAAACATGACTTTCCTACTCATTTTCCCGAAAGCTATTAGAGATATTGGAAATATGATTGCAGCATCTGATACACCTAATTAAACTGTACAACTGTCATTATGAATATTTGTTCCATGACTAATAATTACGCAGTAAAATGAAACTTAATATTTATATAAAAACATGAATTTCCTCCTCATTTTCTCGAAAGCTATTAGAGATATTGGAAATATCATTGCAGGTTCTGATACACCTAATTAAACTGTACAACTCTCATAATGAATATTTGTTCTATGACTAATAATTACGCAGTAAAATGAAACTTAATATTTATATAAAAACATGATTTTCCTCCTCATTTTCTCGAAAACTATTAGAGATATTGGAAATATCACTGCAGCATCTGATAGACCTAATTAAACTCTACAACTGATAATATGAATATTTGTTCTATGGCTAATAATTTCGCAGTAAAATGAAACTTAATATTTATATAAAAACATGACTTTCCTCCTCATTTTCCCGAAAGCTATTAGAGATATTGGAAATATCATTGCAGCATCTGATACTCCTAATTATACCTTACAACTCTCATTATTAATATTTGTTCTATGACTAATAATTACGTAGTAAAATGAAACTTAATATTTATATAAAAACATGAATTTCCTCATTTTCTCGAAAGCTATTAAAGATATTGGAAATATCATTGCAGCATCTGATACACCTAATTAAACTGTAAAACTGATATTATGAATATTTGTTCTATGACTAATAATTACGCAGTAAAATTAAACTTTATATTTATATAATAACATGAATTTCCTCCTCATTTTCCCGAAAGCTATTAGAGATATTGGAAATATCATTGCAGCCTCTGATACACCTAATTAAACTGTACACTTGTCATAATGAATATTTGTTCTATGACTAATAATTACGCAGTAAAATGAAACTTAATATTTATATAAAAACATGACTTTCCTCCTCATTTTCTCGAAAGCTATTAGAGATATTGGATATATCACTGCAGCATCTGATACACCTAATTAAACTCTACAACTGTCATTATTAATATTTGTTCTATGACTAATAATTACACAGTAAAATGAAACTTAATATTTATATAAAAACATGACTTTCCTCCTCATTTTCTCGAAAGCTATTAGAGATATTGGAAATATCACTGCAGCCTCTGATAGACCTAATTAAACTGTAAAACTGACATTATGAATATTTGTTCTATGACTAATAATTACGCAGTAAAATGAAACTATATATTTATATAAAAACATGACATTCCTCCTCATTTTCTCGAAAGCTATTAGAGATATTGGAAATATCATTGCAGCATCTGATAGACCTGATTAAAATCTACTACTGTCATTATGAATATTTTCACTAGTACTAATAAATACTGAATTTTACTTTTTTTTAAATTTATTTCTTCCTCGTTTTCTCGAAAGCTATTAGAGATATTGGAAATATCATTGCATCATCTGATACAACTAATTCAACTGTACAACTGATATTATGAATATTTGTTCTATGACTAATAATTACGCAGTAAAATAAAACCGTATTTTTATATAAAAACATGATTTTCCTCGTCATTTTCTCGAAGGCTATTAGAGATATTGGAAATATAATTGCAGCATCTGATATACCTAATTAAACTGTACAATTGATATTATCAATATTTGTTCTATGACTAATAATTACGCAGTAAAATTAAACTTAATATTTATTTAAAAACATGACTTTCCTCCTCATTTTCTCGAAAGCTATTAGAGATATTGGAAATATCATTGCAGGTTCTGATACACCTAATTAAACTGTACAACTCTCATAATGAATATTTGTTCTATGACTAATAATTACGCAGTAAAATGAAACTTGATATTTATATAAAAACATGATTTTCCTCCTCATTTTCTCGAAAGCTATTAGAGATATTGGAAATATCACTGCAGCATCTGATAGACCTAATTAAACTTTACAACTGATAATATGAATATTTGTTCTATGGCTAATAATTACGCAGTAAAATGAAACTTAATATTTATATAAAAACATGACTTTCCTCCTCATTTTCCCGAAAGCTATTAGAGATATTGGAAATATCATTGCAGCATCTGATACACCTAATTATACATTACAACTCTCATTATTAATATTTGTTCCATGACTAATAATTACGCAGTAAACTGAAACTTAATATTTATATAAAAACATGAATTTCCTCATTTTCTCGAAAGCTATTAAAGATATTGGAAATATCATTGCAGCATCTGATACACCTAATTAAACTGTAAAACTAATATTATGAATATTTTTTCTATGACTAATAATTACGCAGTAAAATTAAACTTTATATTTATATAATAACATGAATTTCCTCCTCATTTTCCCGAAAGCTATTAGAGATATTGGAAATATCATTGCAGCCTCTGATACACCTAATTAAACTGTACACTTGTCATAATGAATATTTGTTCTATGACTAATAATTACGCAGTAAAATGAAACTTAATATTTATATAAAAACATGACTTTCCTCCTCATTTTCTCGAAAGCTATTAGAGATATTGGATATATCACTGCAGCATCTGATACACCTAATTAAACTCTACAACTGTCATTATTAATATTTGTTCTATGACTAATAATTACGCAGTAAAATGAAACTTAATATTTATATAAAAACATGACTTTCCTCCTCATTTTCCCGAAAGCTATTAGAAATATTGGAAATATCATTGCAGCATCTGATACACCTAATTAAACTGTACAACTGTCATTATGAATATTTGTTCTATGACTAATAATTACGCAGTAAAATGAAACTTAATATTTATATAAAAACATGACTTTCCTCCTCATTCTCTCATTCTCATTCTCATTCTCTCTCTCTCTCTCTCTCTCTCTCTCTCTCTCTCTCTCTCTCTCTCTCTCTCTCTCTCTCTCTCTCTCTCTCTCTCTCTCTCTCTCTCTCGCAACACTAAACCAAACAACGCAAGGCAACACAACACAACACAACGCAACACTAGATCAAACAACGCAAGGCAACACAACACAACACAACACAACACAACACAACACAACACAACGCAACGCAACACTAAACCAAACAACGCAAGGCAACACAACACAACACAACACAACACAACACAACACAACGCAACACTAGATCAAACAACGCAAGGCAACACAACACAACACAACACAACGCAACACTAGACCAAACAACGCAAGGCAACACAACACAACGCAACACAACACAACAACACAACGCAACACTAGACCAAACAACGCAAGGCAACATAACACAACACAACGCAACACTAGACCAAACAACGCAAGGCAACACAACACAACACAACACAACACTAGACCAAACTATGCAAGGCAACACAACACAACACAACACACACAACACAACACACAGAATTGGAATGATATATAGCAGTGATTCTCAAACTGTGGTTAGGACCTAAAGATGTGTCGTGAGATGAATCTTGATTGGTCGTAGGAACATAGAACAACAGCGTGGCTCAATAGGCTTAGAATTTCAATAGATTTCTTTAACTTTCTTACAATTGTCATTATTACACTATTAACATATACTAACTATGATAGGCTATATACTAACTACACACACATATGCACTCTAGAATTCTTGCAATATTTCAAATAGGATGATGAAAAAAGTTTGAGAGCCAGTGTCATTATAGTAACCGAACAAAACAAAACAAAATATCTACAATACTGTCAAGCAAGAAGTGTAACGATGCGTGTCAGGTGTTCAAACTAAGCATCCAAGTGTGTATTTCATCCCCAAAAATTACGTTCCACCAGTAAAAACAAAACTAAACATACATTGAAACTCTCATTACATATGCATTAAAAAGAATAAAGAATAATAATAAAAAGACGATGCTGTTTTCTCATCTGAATATGATGATTAAAGCCAAAAAAAACAAACGTCAAAGATGTGTAAATGAGGTGAAGGAATATGACAAAAAAATATATAATTCAGAAAAAAAAGACAAAAAAAAAGACAAAGGCTGTGGCATTCAAATTAATTCTTTTCTCCCTCCAAGCCATTCAAAAGGCACCACAAGAGACTTTTACTTCTGAAATTCCCCTCAAAAGCCCTCCATTATGCTAACGATGTGCTAATTACCTCCACGGGTGATTAAGCCACTAATTGAAGGTATAATTGAGGCGTTTGTTTCGTGACCACCTGCACGTGTACATCATGACGTCACAAGTGTTTCTCTCTCTCTCTCTCTCTCTCTCTCTCTCTCTCTCTCTCTCTCTCTCTCTCTCTCTCTCTCTCTCTCTCTCTCTCTCTCTCTCTCTCTCTCTCTCTCTCTCTCTCTCTCTCTCTCTCTCGTGTTATGTCATTCACTACTCTTCCTCATTTCTTCCTTTTCTTTCTATATTTTCTTCTATCCTCACCTCTCCCTTTTATTGTGTATTTTATCTTATCCACCTCTTCCTTTTCTTTTTTGTATTTCCTCTTTCTCTCTTCTCATTTATCATCTTCTCATCCACTATTCATCTATAAGACATCCAGTTATTTTTACTTATCTCTCTTCCTTTATTCTCTTTTTCTAATCAATTTCAAACTCTTACTCAACATTTTCCTTTTCATCCCTTTCTACATTCTCCTTCTCTCACCTTCCGTTTCACCCTCCACCCTCCACCCACCACCCTCCATCCATAACACACCTGAGGAACAACTGGTCACGCACAGCACAGGTAGAGAGACACCTTGATTACTGAAGCAGGTGAGCAGCGTGACAAGGGGACAGGTGACTCAACACTACCTTTTACTGCACTACTTCAGGTGTTAATCTACTGTTAAAAATAGATAGTGAACAACAACCATATCTTACTTCCGCCTTCATCTTGCTCCTTCCAGTACTTGATTCAGACGTGTTATGGACGCTACTAAGGACTGGAATTGACTGGAAGGTGTTGCTATAGTGATTTATTAGTATTTATTAGTATTGATTTGTATGAGAATAAAACAGTACACGTATAAAGCAAGACGCTGAATTACTGCTGTTGAATCGTTAAGAAAATATTGACTTCCACAACGGTTTTGGAATGATCAAAATAAAGTAATTTTTATGATAAACATAAAGGGTGTTGATTAGACATGTCACGTGCCTGGTTGTTATTTCTTACGTACTGTACTCCTTGCCACGCCTATGTCTACTGCACGCTCCCACGCCCACACGACCACACGCCTACACGCCTGCACGCCCCTTGGTTACCCCTGCGTGTGTCTTCCTAGAGGGCGTGAGATGGCTGACCATTAAGACATTCCACACCTTGTAATGACTAAGGAAACAACCGAGACTGTCACGTTTTTTTTACCTCTTCCTTTTCCTCCTCCTCCCTTTCTTCCTCCTCCTCATCATCATCCTCGGCTCTGTTCCACTTCGTTTCACTTTAGGTTTTCCACTTCAGGCTCTTTCATCACCTTTCTCTTATAACTTTTCCTCCTCTTCCCCCTCCCCCTCCTCCTCCAACCCTTGATACTCCTCAGCATCACAAATTCACAAAAAAGTTGCCACGAAAACAATTTATTTTCCTTACAACATACAACAACACGTGACATATTTCTAAATGGACAGATCATTGACGTTTTTACAACCTTATCATTATTTATGTCTTAATTTTGTACTCTTAAGCTTGCTATCTATCTAAACACACACACACACACACACACACACACACACACACACACACACACACACACACACACACACACACACACACACACACACACACACATATATATTGCTTCTATTTCAATACGGGGAAGTTAAGCAGATTCAAACATTTACGAAACTTATAGATTCAAACACTTCAGATATATATTCCATGTTATATTTTTTCTTCGTAAATTATTTTCTTTAATTATTGAATCTACATAAAAAAATATAGTTAGCTAATACGTAGATATTCAATTAAGAAGACAAAAATATAAACGTAAGCTATCAGTACTTTTTCAAATGTTTGCTACAGTATAACTATTTTTTACGGCTTCATAACAATATTGCGAGGTATATTCGGCTCCTTATACAACACGAAGGGAAACAAAACCTTACAAACACACTCTCAATCACACAAACTCACTCACTACTTAAATCATGGACATAAGAAATATTACTACAAAATAGAATAGGAGTCAAGACGTAATATTAGGAAGGAATACCATAAAACCAGACTAGTTTTCTTCCACAGTTCTCTTTGAAGGCGAACTTGATCAATTTCACGTCCTGCATTAACTCTCCAATCAAATGTCTTTTTCCAAGTTTGCTCAAAAGTTTAAGACGTTTGGTTCCTGAAGTCCACCACCACCTCCATTTCTTTCCTCTTTCCTCCACATTCTCTTTCTTCCAAAGAATTTCCTCTTCTCGTTCCTCAACCTTTTTTTTTTCTTCCCCCCAATCCATTATTTCCTCTTTCGTTCTAGATTAACTCAAACCTTCTAATTTTCTTTCTTCCTCACTTTTAATCTTTACGCTGCGTTTTGTTGCCCCTTCTTCCCTGCCATCGACCCTGGATAGCAAGAGGATGAGGATGATGAGGTGGAGAGGGAAGATGAGGAGGAGGAGGAGGAGGAGGGGGAGGGGGAGGAGGAGGAGATTATAGTTAACTTAAGCGGACCCAGAGTAGGTACTGATTAGAACGTCCCTGTTAAGCTATCTTGTCTATATTATTATTTACCTGCAGGGAGAGAGAGAGAGAGAGAGAGAGAGAGAGAGAGAGAGAGAGAGAGAGAGAGAGAGAGAGAGAGAATCAATCACGAAAGGAATCATAATTACGTAGAAACTTTAAATAACTATAACATACATGAATAATAATATAAATACACGTTAGAAATATATAACTTCTCTAAGGATACACATAACAACACCCCCCCACCCACTCCACACACACACACACACACACACACACACACACACACACACACACACACACACACACACACACACACGAGTCTCCAAGCTCACGGTCAAAGTTATTAATACAGAACAACAACAACAACCACTTGAAGAAAAACATAACACTCGAGGCAGAACAAACACGATCATATTCAAGGACGAACATAAGACTTGCAGCAGGAAATAATAGTGACTAGAACGAAATAAAATAATAACAATGCACACTCACCCAAGACACAGGACCTCACCCAAGCGAAGCACAGACAAAAATGAATAAACAGATGATAAAGAAAACGGAACTTGCAGTCGGCTCTGATGCTTCGGAGGTTAATTTGAGTGCTTCGAAGCGGAGAAATGGCAATACATACGAATTTATACATCATTAAGGGAATTAAAATAAACGTTAAAGGAGATCATATGAATTAAAGGTTAGTATAAAAGGTTAAATTATATATAGGTTTCAATAGACAGTGTTAAGGATATATAATTAGTGTTTAAAATAAGGATTCGACTCCCACTAGCTCCGAAGCACTGAGTGAAACAACAACGAGTTACAGAGGATCAGACAGTGTTGGGGGGGCGGGGGGAAGGGGGTATAACGAGTGTTTGCCTCGTTTGGAAGGAAAGGAAAGGAAGGAATGGAAACGAATAACAATACTAGGAGAGAAAATTTAATAAAAAGAGATGATAAGAAAACAGGTTACAACACACACTCACACACACACACACACACACACACACACACACACACACACACACCCACACCCACACCCACACACACACACACCACTTACCCAGACCTCACATCCCATACTCTCAACTTCCCATCTTGACTGCCTGTGTAGAGTCGCCCACCACACACCGTCAAGCAGTTCACCACCACACCACCACCACCACCACCACCATCCCCACCAGGCTGCTTCCTCTTGAACACTCGCCGCAGCACTCCCGTCTTGGCGTCAAAGGCCCTTATCCGACCGTCTCCACAGCCTGTGTATACTGCAGAAGGGATGAATGTGTGTGTGAGAGTGTGTGTGTGTATGTGTGTGTGTGTGTGTGTGTGTGTGTGTGTGTGTGTGTGTATACGATTAAATCTACTACCACTACCACTATTACTACTACTACTACTACTACTTATACTGCTAAACATGATCACACACAAAAAAACGCTAAACATTAACCTAACAAATTAATTAAGCCAAAACTAGAAGAAAATATAAAATCATACAAAAACAGACAAAAAAAAAGATTTATTTACACACAAAAAAAAACACACACACAAAACAGACAAAACAAATAAAATAAACAACCACACCTCTACATCACCTAATAAAACACACAATTATAACAACACATTCAACTCTATTTATACATACAAAAAATAAATAAAACACTTACATATCCCTTTATAAAACTTGAGACAGGTGACCGAGTGCTTGTGACCCTTGTATTCACAGGTGGTGTCTCCGTAGCGCCACACCCAGCCCTTAGCTATACCACCTGTGTCACCGGTGTACATGAGTTGATTCACCACCGACATGCAGATGATTGGACTGGTGTGGCCCACAAACACCTGTAATGAGAGGGAAATACAGGTAAGTGAGGCTTGATTGGTGTTTGGACAGGTGTGAGGTAAGATGATGTTTAGGTGGGTATAGAGGATGAGTGCAGGTGTGTAATGAGAGACAGGTGTGTGTGTGTGTGTGTGTGTGTGTGTGTGTGTATGATAAGAGATAGGTGTATATGAGGGTGTGGAAGAGTAGTGAGAAGTGAAAGGAATAAGGAATAAAGAAGAAATAGGAAGTAGTATGAGATAAATGGATAGACAGACGTGAAGGATAAGTATATATAAGGGCAAGGGACGGAGGGTGGAGCAAACAAATGTGTGTATGTGTGTGTGTGTTTGTATGAGAGCAAAAAAAAAGCTTAATAATTAACTAAAGCGGAAGACTAGACACAAAATGAGAGGCAAGGGAGCCACTTAAAGGTCAGGTGTATACAGGTGTGACTGGCTGGGGGGGGGCGGGAAGGCAGGTGGCGTAGGGTGAGATGACGCAGCTGTAATATGATCCAGGAAACAGCTGGTTCAGTTAGGTTATGTAACGCGAATTAGAAGGTAAAGAATACAGAACTAATCATGTATTATGTCTTAGTCTCCCTTTGATTCATGACCGAGGAAGGAAAATTGATGTTTATTTGCTTTCTTTTTTTTATCTCTCAGCCTCTATGATATAAGTGGAAATAGTTACGTATATAATAAATCAAAGTGCAAATAATATCCCCAGAAATATGGAAAAATAAAAGGAAATCTAACTTTTTCTTTCTTCTTTCTCTTTAATTTAGGATTGGAAATAGTTATACGAATCTAACTTACTCGCGTGGAAATCACACTGAAGTATAAAAAGAAAATTATACAAAAAAAATAGAATTAGTATCACCCAACAAATTAAAAACAATAAAGATAATATCTACACAACCCCTTCCCTTAAGTCTCACCCCTTCAATCCCCTTCCCATACCTCTCACCCCTTCAATCCCTTCCCTACACCCCAGATCACCTTACTAACCAACCCACCTTGAGAGGACGACCGGTTCGAATCTCATAGGATCGGATTGTAGCGTCTCTGCTGCCTGTAAAGAGGATCCTGACCTCATCATCTGTAGCCATGGTCATGATTGCATCCCGGTGGTTCCTGTAAGTCTGTAGAAGGAGGAAAAGTAGTAGTAGTAGTAGTTGTTGTTGTAGGAGAAGTAGTAGTAGTAGTAGTCTAACCACACTCACCACTAGACAAGCGCCCGTGCTGATGGACCAGAGACGAGCCGTGTTGTCAGCACTTCCTGTCACCACTAACTCCTCGTCCTCCAACTCTACATCATCATCATCCTCATCATCATCATCATCATCATCATCATCCTCGTCTTCCTTCTTCTTCCTCCCCTTCCCTCCGCCCTTGTCAGAGTCCTTCGCGGGGATGTAGATGATTGGATATACCCCCATTGTGTGCCCCTACCAACGCAGGATTCACGGATTAGTGTGTGCAGGAGTGATATCCTTCAATGCAACCAATCACATGCAGGGGTAAAAAGGGGAAAAAGAGGAAAAAGGGAAAAAAAGGAGGAAAAAGGAATAAAAAAAAAGAGGAAAGGGATATATATACAATCATTAGATACGAATTTGTCTCAATACATTTTTTTCCGTTAACACACACACACACACACACACACACCTCCAGGGTACGCACACAACATCGCTGCTTCCCTTCCGGTCCTGGCTTGAGCTCGGAGGTGTCAAAGATCCACACCTTTGCCGTGCGATCACTAGACGAGCTAATGATATACTCACCTGTACAAATCACTCTCATCACCTTCCCCTTGTGTCCTGCGAAGGTGTGTGAAGGTGAGATGAGAAGGGAATGATAGTGATGCGATTATAAAAGGTAGTTAGTTAATCCTCTTAAACTAGGTAGCTAAGGTCACGTATTCCTGCTAGGGTTGACGTAAGAGCGCTGACCCTCTCACCAAGTAGCAACCGTGAGTCAGGATTGAACTTATAGCAAGCTTTAGACACGAAGGTTGGTTTGTATTTAGAGAAGAGGTAATGGTTATGTTTATCTCCTCTCCTTCTATTATCTATCTCTATCTTATTTGTTACTCCTCCTCCCTCCTCCTCCTCCTCGTACTCACCCTCGTAAGTATAGCAACACTCGCACGTGGTCATGTCCCATTTCTTGACTGTGTTGTCGTTGGAGCCCGTGATCACGAACACTCCAGAGACGTCCACGGATGTCACGTAGCTGGTGTGTCCTCTGGGAAGGGCAGACGAGGGGGGATTGGTAGTGGAAGTGGAGGAAAAGGAGTGAGGATGGATAGATAGGGAAAGAAAGAAGGATGAGTAGGATGAGGAATGGAAACATAGATGATAGTGAATTGGTAATGGACGTGAAGGAAGAGGAATGATTGATAAGTGGAAAAAGAGGAAAGGAAAGAAGGACGGAAAGAGGGATGAATAGGCTGAGAAAAGGGCAAGTAGATGATAGTATAGCTTGTAGTAATAGTAGTGTAACAGTAGTAGTAGTAGAAGTAGAAGTAGCATCACTATACACTCACTTGAGACTCCCCATACACTCTGTCTTGCCCTTCCGCTCCTCGTCCACGTCCCACAGCCTCGCCGCCTCCTCGCCGCCCGTCACCAACACAGACTCGTCCTCAGACAGCCCCATGCAGTTGATGGAGTCTGTGTGCTCCGTCAGTGTCTCCAGCAGGTATTTGTCTGCTTCTACCTCAGTGTTTTCTTTCTTGCTTCCCTGACAACCCATACTGACGAAGGAAAACAATGTGCGTGTGTGTATGATAATGATGATAATAATAATAATAATAATAATAACAATAATGATAATAATAATAATAATAATAATGAATACAAATACAATTACATTCTATCATCTACTTATCTTGTTTTTACACCTACTTACCTGTGTGTGCTGAAATTACAGGTGAACAGCGATGAGTGAGTTCGCGTTTAACAATCCACCAGCGACTCAGCACAGGCAGTGA
The DNA here is from genome assembly GCA_029783475.1 of Metacarcinus magister. Taxonomy (NCBI): domain Eukaryota; kingdom Metazoa; phylum Arthropoda; class Malacostraca; order Decapoda; family Cancridae; genus Metacarcinus; species Metacarcinus magister. The sequence goes on along the minus strand of JAPQNM010000021.1, from coordinate 659,762 downwards.
ATTCAGTAAGTCAGCGTTCAGCAGGTACAGTGAGTCAGCAAGTCAGCAGGTAGAGTGAGTAGTCAACAGCAGGTCAGCAGGAACAGGTAGTCAGCAAGTCAGCAGGTCAGCAGGTCAGTCAGTGTGTGCATGTAGATGAGTAGCAGCGTGAGTGTAAGAGTGAAGGAGCAGCGATCAGTCTAGAGGAAATATAATCAATGTAGCTAAGAAACGGATTAGTAAACAAGGATGTGTGTGTGTGTGTGTGTGTGTGTGTGTGTGTGTGTGTGTGTGTGTGTGTGTGTGTGTGTGTGTGTGTGTGTGTGTGTGTGTGTGTGTGTGTGTGTGTGTGTGTGTGTGTGTGTGTGTGTGTGTGTGTGTTTATATATAGAAACATATGAATAAGTAAATACGTAAATGAATGAACAAATAAATAATGCAGTAGATACATAAATAAGTTGATAGATAAATATACAATAGATAGATAGACAGATAGATAGATGTATAAATCCTTTCTTATACTCATTTTGTTTTATATATACGTGTTCGTAGCCTGTCATTATTTCTCCCTATTTTCTTTATTCTTGCCTATCATATATTCCTCAGTTATCATTCTTTGTATTATTCCTTTTCTTTTTGACTTAATTTACTCTCATTCCTTGTTCATATAAAAGAGTTAAACAATCAGACAAACAAGATGACATTGGATCGTGGACTTTCCTTCCTTATTATTATTCTCATCACATGTGCGTTCTTTCCCAGGTGGGCGGGTGGGCGGGTGGGCGGGTGGGCGGGTGGGCGGATTGGTAAGCAAGAGAGTGGGGTAGGTTATGGAAATGAGCGTGTACATTGGGTATTAATTACAGCTTAAAGTGCAAGGTTAGTGCAGCTGATTGAGTAAACTGGACACATTCTAGACAGATCCTGTTACTACTATTACTACTACTACTACTACTACTACTACTACTACTACTACTACTACTACTACTACTACTACTTTCTGTACGAGACATTCACCTTGATGGCAAGAGAGATAGATAGATATAGATAGATAGATAGATAGATAGATAGAGAGCTATAGAGAGAAAAAAAGGCTTGCTACTGGAAATTTAAAGGTGAAACACTTACGTAAAACACCTGCCTGAAGGTAACCACACGTAACACCAGCCTGTGTGTGTGTGTGTGTGTGTGTGTGTGTGTGTGTGTGTGTGTGTGTGTGTGTGTGTGTGTGTGTGTGTGTCTGTGTGTGCGTGTGTGTGTGTGTGTTTTTTTGTGTGTGTGTACGTGTGTGTGTGTGTGTGTGTGGTCGCCTATCAACAAACCGTTTAACCAACACAAATAGAATGATAAAACTAAATGAAAAACAAACAGCATTCAAAACACACGAACTATTAAAAAAACAAAAACACACATTATTCCTCCCTTAATGAAAAATAATTCGTTTTTTTTCCTATTAATTTAGCAGATAGATAATAATAATAATAATAATAAAAAGAGAGAAATTAACTCAACTTCGTTATATGTTTGTGAAAGTTTGCAAGGAATTAATTTTGTGCCAGTGGTCTCTATAACTATGACGTCATCATCATAACCTGTGACGTCATTGGAAAGGTTGCAATTTATAGGAGCGTAAAATCCCAAAGCCTTCCTCCCCCCCCCTTCCCTCCCTCCCTCCTTCCCTCCCTTACATTCCTGCATTAATCTGAGCCCTCAGCCACGCCCTTCAACCCATTATTTTCAACTGGAGCAAAAGAGAATGAAAAATAGGTTCCAGCAAGTCACTGAAACTTAATTAATCTTTAGTTACCTGTAGCGATGATTTGTATCTCGTCTGTTGTCTTGATAATTGAAAAGAGATACATAGATGCATACAGATAGATAGATAGATAAGTAAAAGTTATGTTTTGTCTATTAACTAGCATTTTTTTAATTTTATCTACTATTTCCTTTTTTTTATTTTTTTTTATTTGTTCATTTTACGGGAAAGTTTGCATTTCTAATTTCATCTGTATTTCCTTTTTTTTTTTCTGTCTAATTGGTTTTCATTCTAGCGTCGGAATAGGTGACATTTTTAAAGATAATCTACTATTTACCTTTTTCTTCATTGTTTTCGTCTATCATTTACCTTTTTCTGTCTTTTTCTGCATTTTTAAGTTCAACAAGTTTCCACTTTTTTCCGTCTATTTCTTCATCGGGACAGGTAGCGCGTTTTACCCCGGGGAATTTTTTGGCCTTACCAGTAGTAACCACCTCACGTGTCTCCTGCCCTCCTAGCCTGCTGGAATCCCTTACGCAACAAGGAAGGTGTCTTGAGCCTCATCTCTTCACCATGCAGGTACGACAGTGTTACCACCACACCAACACCTCAACTTAGCGACAAATATTAATGCATTACTAAAGCCACCCCTCAAAAAAGGCATCAGATTGAGTTGTAGAAAACGTTATGAGGAGTTTTACTTGTATATACTTTGAAGAGGAAGCGTAAGGAAGGGGGAAGGTATAGGAGGGAGATATATAACTCTGATTTAGATGGTTTTTTGGTTGGTATAAAAACTGGTCTGAACGAAACCCTTTGACTGTAAACTAGGTTGAAAAGACACGCTTCAGGCCCGGTCATACCACCACCACCACCACCTCCACCTCCACCACCACCTCCACATTCTACCTGCCAGCTTCCACCACAAATGTCAATCTACCACAGTCTACAGCGACCTTACCACCGCCTCCACTCACAGAGGTAAAAACGGCAACCATCTACACCTCGATTTCTTTCCGTACCTTGATAGAAAATGGGAAAGGGTTGACGGGAAACGCGTGTATTTTTTTGACCTCTGAGCGCGTTTGGCATTGTGTTGGTGACGTGGCTGTGTGTATGGGTTGTGTGCGTATATAAAGGCAGACTGAGGAGGTCCTGGTAGTGAGCAGGACCGCAGATTCTTGCCTAAAAATGAAGGTAAGATGGATTTTGACTTGTAGTGAAGGATTTTTACTTTTGGGTTTTGTGTTTTTCCGTGTTTCTTCTTTGGATTGGTGTTGTAAGTCATGGTAATGGTGATGGTGTGTGTGTGTGTGTGTGTGTGTGTGTGTGTGTGTGTGTGTGTGTGTGTGTGTGTGTGTGTGTGTGTGTGTGTGTGTGTGTGTGTGTGTGTGTGTGTGTGTGTGTGTGTGTGTGTGTGTGTGCGTGTTACGGATACCCTACATTATCATTACACATGGTCCCGGTTCCACAGTCTTTTGCTTGATGCCAAAACCAATTAATTTCGCTCATTGTTAGGTATTAAGTGTCCGTAGTTGTCTGTCATTAGCATCTCAGTTAGTCTTGGTGCGCGAACTTGACAACAAGAAGACGGGGACAGTTGCGCTGCTGGACGGCCGGGGTTGGTAGGACTGGTGCTGCCTATGTGCTGCGCCTGACAAAGGAGAGAGGCGCAGGAAAGACAGACTCATTTACACATTAATCATTCTTGTCATCCATTAAGATTCTTTGTGTTTCTGAGGCCAGCAATACCGTTTGGATGGATTACCTGATGCAAAGTATAGGGCACGTGTGTACTTCCAGGTGTTACTTGAGGTTATGTAACGTGAGGATGATGGTTATGTAAACGTCGTAGTACTGGGTGGAGGAATTTGAAGAAGAAAAAAAAATGAAAATAATAATAAATAGTAATAAAAAAAAGGAAAATAATATAAAATAAAAACTGAAATTATGACAGTTTATATAAGGATTTCTTTTTTTGTTATATAATTTCAGTTCACGCATCTTTACCCTCAATGCGAATTAGTAATGTTAGAGTTAAAGAAAGTCGACACGCAGTAAGTAATCTGTCCTACGTTTCGGTTAAAAATTGTGTCATTGCTAATACGTCATTTTTTTTTTTTCTTCTCTCTCTCTCTATCTATCTATCTATCTATCTATCTCTCTCTTTTCCCTCCACCTACAGCAACCACCATCAACACCACGTACAGTCGCCCAAAGAAATGATGTCACCTCTTACGTATATTTTCGTTCAAAAACTAGAGTATGACAACCCTAACAAGTGGAATGAAATATCCTTACAACTCTTTAGGCAACTGTAGCATCCGCCTTGCAGCCTACCTACCATCTTCCTCCCGAGCCAAAAATAATAAGAGAAAGAAAATATTACTACAGCAACTTACAAAACAACCATTAATCTTAAAACCGGTTATCAAGAGGTCACGGCTACACATGTTCAACCTACTTCCTGCTCACTGCTACAAACACACACCATCAACACATGCGCACACCATCGACTTGCAAATATATGTACTACAACATTTTCTTATCATTAATATATATTGGAGTCTTACAATATAGAAAAATCGTCTATGGAAGTAGATTATTTTTTTATCTTTAGTACAAGGAATCATAGCGAGAGAAAGCTGCGAGAGAAAAAACGAGATAAGAGTTCACTGGCTCGCTGCGCCATCTATGTGTGAAAATCTTAACTATATTGCTACCAGAGAGGTTTGTCTTGTATATGGAAGTGTCAGTTGCAGTGTATGTGACGTAAGGAGTTTAGCGACATGAAGTAAAGTTGTTTTTTTTCTCTCATGCTAAAGGGATACGAACTCGGGTATGTTGATGTATGTTCCGGTAGAAAGTTAAACTAATAGGTAGTGGATGTCAGGCCTCTGCTTCCATGCGTTACTTTGCATCCGAACTAACAACGAAAAGTGACTGTCAAACCGGACCATTATTATCATTATTGTTATTAGTTATTATTACTACTGTTACTATTGTTATTATTATTATTATCATTAATATCATTATTGTTATTATCATTATTATCATTACTATTATCATTACTATTATTATTATTATTATCATTACTATCATCATTATCATTATTATCAATTATTATTCTTATACTTGAGTCAGTGTAACTCAATTTTTTTTCACTTAAATCATAATACTAATCTTTCTTTCAACACACACACACACACACACAGGGACTCATCGTATTGGTCGCTACCTGCGTCGTGGTGGTCGTGGGAGACGACACACGAGGCAACTTCCACGGCTCCGGTGGCTTTGGCGGCGTCAGTGGGGGCGGCGCGGGTGTGGGTGGCTTGGGTGGATTGGTGGGGAGCTTAGTGGGCAGGCCCGGTCATGGCGGTCATGGGGGCATTCATGGGGGCGGCCATGGGGGCGGCCATGGGGGCGGCCATGGGGGTGGGATTATAGGCGGGATTGTGGGAGGTCTTGGAGGGGGTCATGGTGGTCATGGCGGGGGTCAAGTAGGTGGTCATCTTGGTGGTCACGGGGCCGGCCTGGTGCAGGGCGGGCAGTGTGGTAAGAGTGTGCCCACCACACAACGGTACGGGTGTGAGTTCTTCGTACGTGACTACAGGAACCAGTACGTGTGTGACAGGAACCAAAGTGAGTGTTGCAGGATTCTCACCCTTGTATACTAAGTAGCACACCTTGCTAACCTACTTTCTTTTGGTTTCTAACCCACCAGCCTACCTACTTCCCATCACACTTATCCTATCTTCTTCTTTTTTCTCTCTCCACCTCCTTTCTTGCGTAATAAATTAATCAAACCAACCCCTCTCGTCTCTGCTTCTATATCTCAAGTATATAAATACATATAAATAAATATAAATAGATAAATCGATACATAAGTAAATAAATAAGTGAATAAATAAATTGATAAGTATATAATCACAATGATAAGGAACATAATAAAATTAAAGCCAGAACGTGAAAAACAAATATTTCTAACAAACATTTATTTATGCTCTCTTTTCCTTCTCTCCCTCCGTCAGAGCCAGCCTTCCAGTGCCCGCCCCGCCGTCCTACCTGCACCAGGAACTTCAGTGGTCCTCCCTCACCTTGCGTCACCGACAACGACTGCGGCAGCTCAGACAAGTGCTGCTGTGACGCCTGCCTCCCCCACCCGGTGTGCAAACCTACACACTAAACACATGAGTCTCCCCTCGCGCTGGGCCTTCCCCGGCGCTAAGGTTCAAGGTGGCTTGTCTTACTTGTTCATGTGCTTCATTCATTGAGTTCATTACAGTGAGTGGTTCATAAAGCTTCAATTGGATGAGTTTGAGCTTAAGTGTCTCAGAGATTTATACGAAAAGCCAGATTCCCCTTTTAGTGTATTTGACGATATTCACGATCATTGCTTCGTATCATTGGAGTGTTCTGAAACCTGTCTCGAAACCTGCCTCAAACACCCGAGTCTCCACATTGTACAAGAAATAAATTTGACAAAATACTTTGCTGTTTTACTTGAAAATATTTATGTTTATAAATAAATCATACTGATTTGAGAGCAAGAGCGAGAGAGAGAGAGAGAGAGAGAGAGAGAGAGAGAGAGAGAGAGAGAGAGAGAGAGAGAGAGAGAGAGAGAGAGAGAGAGAGAGCGAGAGCTAGAGCGAGAGCGAGAGCGAGAGAGCAAATTACCCTTCGATAAAAAGAATAACTATAATTATCCACATCCTTAGAAAACATTGACCCTCACACACACACACACAAGTAACTCACCACAATTCAACATCCATACATACAGACGTTACCCACCATGGAATGCCACATTATGTATTATGATTCGCAACAACGGGCGTCCATCCGAGTATCTCCCACCCACTGCCCTTACACGTATGTACCACTGTTCTTATTTCTATCCACATCCTGTTCTGTTCTACTTCCACTCGTCCCTCTGTTCTTATTTCTATCCACTTCTGTTTCCACTCGTTCCTCTGTTCTCTGGTTCCAATATCAACAACACACAGGCCCGAAGTCCTGCCTATCCACTTATATTCACTATATAAATTACCTCTTCATACAGGCCTTATATATATATTTATATATATATATATATATATATATATATATATATATATATATATATATATTTACATATATGTATATATAGACCTAATTAAAATCTACAACTGTCATTATGAATATTTGTTCTAAGAATAATTATTACGCAGTAAAATGAAACCGTATATTTATATAAAAACATAACTTTCCTCCTCATTTTCTCGAAAGCTATTAGAGATATTGGAAATATCATTACAGCATCTGATAGACCTAATTAAACTGTACAACTGTAATTATGAATATTTGTTCTATGACTAATAATTACGCAGTAAAATAAAACTTTAAATTTATATAAAAACATGACTTTCCTCCTCATTTTATCGAAAGCTATTAGCGACATTGGAAATATCATTGCAGCATCTGATAGACTTAATTAAACTGTACAACTGTAATTATGAATATTTGTTCTATGACTATTAATTACACAGTAAAATAAAACTTTATATTTATATAAAAATATGACTTTCCTCCTCATTTTCTCGAAAGCTATTAGAGATATTGGAAATATCATTGCAGCATCTGATAGACTTAATTAAACTGTACAACTGATATTATGAATATTTGTTCTATGACTAATAATTACGCAGTAAAATAAAACTTTATATTTATATAAAAACATGACTTTCCTCCTCATTTTCTCGAAAGCTATTAGAGATATTGGAAATATCATTGCAGCATCTGATAGACTTAATTAAACTGTACAACTGTCATTATGAATATTTGTTCTATGACTAATAATTACGCAGTAAAATAAAACTTTATATTTATATAAAAACATGACTTTCCTCCTCATTTTCTCGAAAGCTATTAGAGATATTGGAAATATCATTGCAGCATCTGAGACCTAATTAAACTGTACAACTGTCATTATGAATATTTGTTCTATGACTAATAATTACGCAGTAAAATAAAACTTTATATATATATATATATATATATATAAAAACATGACTTTCCTCCTCATTTTCTCGAAAGCTATTAGAGATATTGGAAATATCATTGCAGCATCTGATAGACCTAATTAAACTGTACAACTGTCATTATGAATATTTGTTCTATCCAGCTACCTCTCAAACACAGGTACGTACTCACCTATCCTACAGGTGTAACTTCTCAAGACATATCCAGCAGGTAAAATCAACTCACCTGGTGCTGATTGACGCTTATTTCCACACTGAACACCTGTACACAACCACCACCACCACCACCATCACTACTACCACCAACACCTCCGCTGCTACTACCATCACCACCTACCACCACTACCTCCACCACCACCACCAAGCTACCTTGAATCACCTATTTCCCTTGTTAACATATTTATACAGTGGTGCCAAACGTTATGCTGTTTCCTTACTTTAATTCTATGATGAGTAACACCACTATTCTGCAGCACATGTTACGTTTTCTATGAAGCACGAGGGTGTGGCCGAAAGAGGGCGTGAGTGAGGGTGGGTGTAAGTGTGGCTGAGCGGGAGGGGTGAGGGGTGAGGGGTGAAGGGGGGGGTTAGGAGTTGGGTGTGATAGGCCTAAAGGTGAGTTGAAATGACACAGTAACTCATATTAAAATCTTTATTGTACTTTATGGAGATGATCTTTGCTTTTTTGGTAATAATGCATCGCCTCCTGTTAGGTTGTACTTGAGGAAGACACTTGCCTCCTTATAAATACATTCACGCCTGACCTCCGATGCTGAAAACCTGCTGAGATTACACTTAAGGGGGGGGAGGAACAGAGAGAGAGAGAGAGAGAGAGAGAGAGAGAGAGAGAGAGAGAGAGAGAGAGAGAGAGAGAGAGAGAGAGAGAGAGAGAGAGAGAGAGTATGAAGATAATAGAAAAATATTAATACTACTGTACATCATATTTGTGTTCGTCCGTTCATTGTGTAAAAAAAATAATAAAACATATAATACTGTTATTGTTGTTTTTGTTGTTGTTGTTGTTGTTGTTGTTGTTGTTGTTGTTGTTGTTGTTGTTGTTGTTGTTGTTGTTGTTGTTGTTGTTGTTGTTGCATTCAGCGTGTAAGAGTGTTTGATGTTAACCAAATCATGAATATCTAGTTCAAGATATTTTCTTGTTCCGACAGATGAATCCTATATAGTTTTCTTTGACTCCTTGTTGAATATCCATAAACAAATGCATTACACTCGCCCGTCCCGCGCATACAAACTGTACAACTCATAGTATTTGGAAGTCTGGTTAAAATGGTAGACATGAATCCCTTATCAATTATCATTTACGGAATCCAATACAGAAAATCATTCACTTACAAAATATAACTAACATAATATCTACAATTATTTAATGGAATATTCATACTAAGCCATCATGATATATGAAAAACTGTTATAACACTAATAAGAAAATATCCATTAACACACGAGATTCACAATACATTCATACTATCAACTAGAAAAGGAATCAAATCCATTACATCCAACATCCTTTGCATCTGTCACACTGCACTCACAACTGTGTCGACCGCAGCACCCTGGCACATCAGGGAGGCAGGGAGGGGAAGCCTGAGGAAGGGAGGCTTGGAGGGACTTGCATGGAGGGCTAGGAGTACAGCTGGAGGGAGGGAAGGAGGGAGGAGGTCTAGACTCCATGGACGTTGGTCACACTCCTCCCTAACAACTGTTGAATGTCGGCAGCATTGGTGAAACTGTTCACTGTCTGGGGCCCGCGCGACGTCACAATCTTTGGGGGAGGAGGGAGAGAAGGGTGAGGGAGGGAGGACAAACATGCATGCCACGCGTGCAAAACAAAATGAAACCTTTCTGAAACACAATCAATCTGTGAAGAAAGTGTCTGCTGGGTATCAGTGTTAAACAAAGTATTAGTAATAAAAGTAATGAATATGCTGCAATACAATCATAAACACAGTTGTTAATATTACAATTCTAAACAACAGTCCCAACAAAAGAATATGACGAACTGCTTATAAAACAATGAATCAACTCTCTCACAAATGAAAATATTAACACTAATCCTACGAAGGTCAATATGAGCGATACAGCCCATTTATACGGCCTTGACCTCACCTTCTGTTCATTGTTGTCGAGGAGCTGCTGCAGGATGGGCGACAGTGTGGGGAACTTAGGGTTATCGAGGGGAGCCACAGACACAGACGGAGTGGTTGCCTTGGGCTTAGGTGTGTCTACAACGGGGCTCTTATGGACGGGTCCTGTGGGTTTGGTTCGTGTACTTTGAGATCGAGTGGTCTTGGGAGGCGTGGAGGTCCTTGTTCTGTAGTAGTTGCGGAGGGCGCTGCTGGAGGAGGAGCCATGAGAGGGCCGCTTGCAATCATCTTGGCTGGGTCCGATGCAGGCTGAGTAGGCCATGGCGTGGGCGACGTAATGCTGCTCGTGTGTCCTGTGGAAGAGGTGCGACATGGGCCCTGCGGAGGAGAGGAGAGATGAAGAGAGGAGAGGAGAGAAGAGGAGAGATGAAGAGAGGAGAGGAGAGGAGAGGAGAGAAGAGGAGAGAAGAGGAGAGATGAAGAGAGGAGAGGAGAGGAGACGAGAGGAGACGAGAGGAGAGGAGAGGAGAGGAGAGGAGAGGAGAAGAGAGGAGAGGAGAGGAAAAGAAAGACAAAAAATAATAATACAAAACAAAATAATATAAAGTTCAAACCAGAAAATATTAAAAACGAGAAAGAGCAACACAGAATCAAGATAAGGAAGAGAACAAACACCCCACAAAGACACTAAGACAATGTTACCTATAGCCCACAGACCCACATCCTCGCCCCCGTGGGTCTCCTTAATGGGCGGCATGGGCACGGCGGCCTGGAAGCGGTAGTCTGGGTTCCTGGTGTCCACGGTGGAAGGGTCATGACGTACCACCTATAGGAACGGAACGGAACGGAACACACACACCTGTAAGTTACCTCTCCTTCCTTTGTTAATTAGCACTACCTGTTACCTGTATGTATCTCTGTGAATATGACTTCTAATCTATATATTTATTTACCTATTTATTTATCATTTATCTATCTATTTATTTATATATTCAGTTATTTATTCTATCTTATTTATCTATCTATTTTTATGCAAGGTGTCAGCTCAGTACAAAGTTCGGTATTAATGCATAAAAACAGCCTCGTGTTCAGGTTCAGTAGATGGCTAAGGACGTTTTTTGGTCATTGTGTTGTGTGTCCACGTAAAGGCGGCGGGGCGGGGGGGAGGTGACTTGAAAACCAGGGACGCGACGGTTATTCCCCTTTCATTTTTTTACCCTGATTCCCTCACCTTGATATTCCGTTAATTTCTCACTCCTTTATTGGTATGTTATTGTTTCTTTGACCTTCACCATTGTCTAGTTTAGATCTTATCAATTATTTTCTCTTTCTCTTTTACGTGACAGTTATTCCTCACCTTATGTTTTTCTCTCACCAACAAAATATAACTTGTATTCTCTCATTCCCTATCTTCCTCCCTCTCCTCTCTGTCTTACCGTGTTGTTCTTCACTGAGTAGTTGTATCCTGGTCCATTAGTGAACATGAGTGTGGTGTATGGCAGGCCGTCTATCTCGGACTTATCGCCAACCAAACCTAAAACAAGGAAAGGTTAATCACACGTGCACCACTCAGGTGAACATATAGTTACTCATTGGAATTATAGTTTTCTTTGATGTGTTTATTGAAGGATAGACTTACCTAAGATGTCATTGCCTCGATCAGGGTAGCCATTTATGGTTAACACGTGGGAATGATCTGCTGTGACCACCAAAAGCGTCTCCTCCAAGTTAACTTCCTGCAATGAAAAATTAAACCTATGTAGATAAATTGTACAGACTAACAGCACAGGTAAGTACAGTGGCGGCTCGCCCCTAGGAGGTGCAGAGTTGCAGTCCCCCAGACACTCACTGCCTATAATGCAGGACTCCATCAACCTCACACTGATACAACATGCAACTCAAAATACGTCATAATAAAAAAATTTCATATGTTCTTTTCAATATATTTATAGCTGATTTTTTAGAATTTTTATTTAGACGATGCAGCTGCAATGACAACAGCAGCAGCAGACAGGTTAATTATTAATTAATTGATTAATTGATTAATAAATAATTCCGCAGTACCATGACGAATGAGATGCTGACTGATCTAGCAATGATAACAGAAATGAAGGATTTTAATGAACTAGTAATAAGCCAGTTTGCTACATCGAAGAGTCGACGCACTGTTTATATTTTCAAGTAATACTAATTAACATCACCACCTCAGCCATCTCTATACCTACACCAACCTCACAATGACCACCTCTACGGCCATACACTACGTACAACTGAATAGTTTTTTGTCTAATTATTTTATTCTGTAATTATTTTGTATTCTAATGATTTGTTTTATTGTTATTATCATTATACTGTTGTGTGAAGCTTGTAGTGACGCAGTTCTTCCATTGTAATTTTCCACGAGCTGCCATTGGGTAAATATTATAAGTGTTGATTGGATGGTTGATTTTATTGAAGGTAATATTTGCAGGTTACTATGTTATGATACCTTAGTTTATACTACTACTACTACTACTACTACTACTACTACTACTACTACTACTACTACTACTACTTCTACTACTACTACTACTACTACTTCTACTACTACTACTACTACTACTACTACTTCTACTACTACTACTACTACTACTTCTACTACTACTACTACTACTACTACTACTACTACTACTACTACTACTACTACTACTACTATGATTACTAATTATTATTACTGTTGTTGTCATCATTAAATGTAAATCATGTACCACTAGGGTTCGTATATGCATTTGCGTATTATAACCTTTGTGTGTGTGTGTGTGTGTGTGTGTGTGTGTGTGTGTGTGTGTGTGTGTGTGTGTGTGTGTGTGTGTGTCCTTGCTCCAACCTTTACGAAACACTCGGGGGCTACAATTGGAACACATTTTTTCTCTTCATTACCTTCAGTTTTGGTTCAAGAATGACATTTGGACTGAGACTATCCCAGGAAAAAAAAGTAAACAAAAATAATACTAAGCCTCTGTCCCGTTACACACACACACACACACACACACACACACACACACACACACACACACACACAACATAATACCATATTACCATATTATTATTATTTGATCTCTCATTTAGCTCACCCTCCCACCAAAAAAAAAAAGTATATATTATTCTTGTATATATTTAATGTAGTTCGATTTTTTCTTCTTCAGAGTTTAATGTGGAGCGAGAACAAAGTGATATAACTGTTATAGATCCAGAACAAAAAGTGTATATTATATTGTGTATGGGCTGAAGAATGTCACCTTTTTGACGTAACTGTCTAATATTGTTTTTCTTTGGATTATTAGTATTGGTATGTGTATTGATGCTATTGTTATTGTTGTTATTGTTGTTGTTATTGATATTTTTTTCCGTTTTAAATTAAGCTCGTATCCATTATTATTATCATTATCATTATTACTATTATTATTATTGTTATTATTATTATTATTATTATTATTATTATTATTATTATTATTATTACTATTCAACCACTGATCTGCTTCCTCCTCCTCCTCCTCCTCCTCTTCCTGCCAGTGACGCAGCTGTGCCTCAGTGACTGGCTGGCATTTAGGACAGTGACGAGGCGTGTGAGGGGAGGTAAGGCACTGCTATACCACCACCACCACTACCACCACCACATTCCAAGTTACGAAATGCCACACACACTCACACGGAAGGAAAAAAAATCGATCAGTATACTGCCCTCGATTATGGAACTGAGCATACGGCCTCGCCTCGCCTCCGCATCCAAACAACGGTTAGCTATGAACTGAAGGGAAAAAAAAAAGTATCATGGCGCAATAAGGAAATTTTGAGTTTTCACTTCCTTGTTACGTGGTATGTAAATTAATATGTTTGAGAATAGTTACATTTCTTTTTTTCTCTCTTTTTTCTTTTGATTTCTCTTCGTTTTCCATTTTTTTTCCTATTCATCTTCTCTGTTATATTTCTCTCTTCCTGGTTTTTCGTGTTAATCATCTCTCTCTCAGTTATCTCTTTCATCAGATCTTCTTCGTCATTTCTTAACATACTCCTGGATTCTGTCTTTACCAGACATGCTAACCTTTACGGATCTGCCCCGCGTAGCTAAGCCTCCAGCTCCTCTTTACCCTTATCAACCCAACCTTTGCATCCTCGCCGTTACAATTCAATGTGTCACGCGAGGTTTTTGTTTGGCATATCTCCACGTCAGAACGTAATTAACCTTTACTTACTCTACGCAACATTGAAAGGTAGCGCCCCCCCGTCTGTCCCTTCCTGGTTGAAAAATAATAGTCTAGATCAACTTCATTACCGGCAAAAAAAAGTCTGACAGTCCACAACATAAAATACCACATGAAATATATAAGCTTGGCCTTCAAGATCACATTTTCTCTATAAATTCCTAGTAGCAAAAAAAGGGAAAGGGTTCGTTTTCTGTAGATACATTGAAGGACAAACACGTGTAAAGTTCTATATAGCTCGACCTTACCTTAAGTGCTGCAGCTACGGCGGCGTCCATGGCCACCACCTCCTCGAAGGCACGATGGGGAAGGTTGTCATGAAGGGCGTGGTCAATCCTGCCGCCCTCCACCTGAAGAAGGAGACACAAACCTCATCAGAAACAGAGAAAAGGATGAAGTAATGTATTTTCTTCCTTTCTGAGTGCCATAAAAGGTTTCCAAAGACTGCAACCTTTCCAGATGCTCAACTTTTATGTTTTTTTTCCGTGTGTGGTGTCTGTGTGTGTGTGTGTGTGTGTGTGTGTGTGTGTGTGTGTGTGTCTGCGTGCGTGCGTGTCTGTTTAAAGGTCTTCCATGCAGGGTACTTATTTTATGGCTCAGGTGAGGAAACAAAACCTACTCTGACCTACATCCCAAGACAATCGAAAATATATAAACAGAATAAGATGAAAAATATAAAATGAAAACCAATCCTAACCTACACGAGACGAAACATTAAGCACCTCACTTAAATAAATATGAACGAACTGCCACGGGAAAACATCAATGAATACAGGTTATGAAAAGTAACTGAAAAAAAAACGAAAAAAATAAGGTACACACGTAATGAAGGAACACCAACACCTGTAAACCAACAAACAAATAAACCAACAATAGGAAGTGACAGGTAAGGTCACAGTACACCTGAGAAGGCTAGTCTCACCCTCCCGTTATCGTAATAGACACCCTTATCTTTTTTATAATTGTACTGCCACGCCCTATGTTAAGGTGTTGTACCGCAGGACCCATTTTTTTCACCTTCTCGTTTTCTTTTTGCATAACCTTACCTAACCTTACCTAACCTAACCTAACCTAACCTTACCTAACCTAACCTTACCTAACCTAACCTTACCTAACCTAACCTAACCTTACCTAACCTTACCTAACCTAACCTAACCTAACCTAACCTAATCTAACTTGATCTAACCTAACCTAACTTTACCTAACCTACTTTTCGCTATAAGTCTAACCTCGCTATAAAAAAAATAAGAATACAAAAATCGTTCCTTATACAATACAACACATAATTAATTGTCACCTTTATCTTTTTTTTATTTTGTTATCGTGTTACAGTGACCCAATAGTGACCTTTCTGTTTTTTTTTGTTTTAGTTTTTCATCCATTCCCTCACCTCTTCCTATCATTCTAATGTGTTCAGAAAATAAGGTGTTAATGACTTCCTGTTAAAAGTACTACCTTGAGGAGCAAATTTTATGATATCCTTATGGTTTTTTTTTCAGCCTAAGATTTTAATTACTAGTGTGAAGAACAAAAGAATATATCCTAAAAGAACGTGTGTGAGACTGACTAATAGTTTTTTTTTTTTAGGGTTTACTTTGACCGTAACAATAAAGTAATAAAATAATATTGCACTTTACCTTTATAATTACCTGTGAAAAGGGATTGATTTATATAATACGTTTTTATATCTGCGTCTGACCAGGTGTGTTACGATACTAATGAACTCGTGGACAGGTTAACTCATGACTGTTTCTTACATTAGTCTATCGATGAGTCCATAACAAATTTACTAAGTTATTCACCTTTAAAACTATTATAAAACGGAAACAACCTCACCTTCAGGTCTCACTCTTCCAAAAAATAAGGTAAATTTTAAAAGATAAATAAACGAATAACTAATTACTAAAACAACTAGAGTAACTACACTAATAAACGATAACAAAAAATACTAACTTCTATACCTTCAAAACTACTAAGGAAACGAAAATAATCTACAAATACCTTGAGGTCTGACTCTTAAGCACACAGTTAAAGAAGAAAAAAAAACTAATAATATAGCTAAAACAACTCAACTAAAAACTAACACAACAAAAATAACAAGCCCCTTCACCTTTAAAACCACTAAAGAAACGAAAATACCCTACACTTAACTTTAGGTCACATTCTTAACCACATACACCCATAGAAGCAAAACATACAATAAAAAAAATACACTTATCACCTTGAATCTAGGAGCGTGAGGGACCCATTAACACCTTGAACATTTACTCACCAGTAGGAAGAAGCCATCATCACTCTTCTTGAGGAAGCTTAGCGCCTTGAGGGTCATGTCCTTGAGGGAGGGCGTGCCGAGGGAGCCAGGCCGACGATCCAACTCGAAGGGCATGTGGGACTCAGCAAACAGACCTGAAAGAGAGGAAGGGAAAGTGGGTGGTGGTGATGGTGATTTGGACTGATGAGTGGGATGGAGGTAGGGTGGGTGGGTGGAGGGAGGGAAAGGGGAGGAAGGGTGGGTGGGAGGGAAGGATATAGTGAAGGAAGGGTTAATTATTAGGAGGAAGAGATAGGAGATAGGAAGGAGGAAGGATAGTTTTAAAAGGTCTTAATGCATATACGAGATAGAGATAGATAGATCGATAGATAGATAGATAGAGAGCAAAAAAAACAAAAAAAAAAGAAACCACCCCGCACCAGATTACATTATCAAAACCTTTTCTTCAATAGGTCAAAGAACGCGACATCATTCCAGCTGACCGAACACTGTACACGGAACCACGCAACACTATGGAACGCCACGGAACGCCACGGAACGCCACGGAACGGTGCACGACGGAACACAACCTCAAGGAACTGAGACAAAGGCCACGAGACAGTATTCGAAGCAATTCATAATGTTTCAAACGAACCACTGACCTTATGAACAAATTATTCCGAATATTTTTCTCCTCTTATTCTTATTCTTATTCCTTTTCTTATTCCTTCTTTTCTATCTCCATGCCCTGGTTTAATTTTATCTTCTCTCCTTTTACTACATTACTTAACCTCGTTCCTCATTCTCTTCCTCCTCCTTTCTCCCTCTAACATAGTAATTTATAAGTAGTTTACGTAAGTCTGTTTCATGACATAAGAAACAGGTTAAGTAAGTAGGCTAACCCCATAAAAGGGCAAAACTCCATTGAAACAAGAGGAAAAGAAAATGAGGACAGCAAAGAAAATAGGAAGTAAACGCTGAATTCAAACGCAACTTAAATCCGTTAAAGGAAACCGATAGTACAAGAACTTCACGACTTATTGAATGAAAAGAACAAACAAGTGAGGATCATTACGTGCATTTTCTTTCCATCTTATTTATACCCTTAATCCACCTTTTTAAACATTATAAAACTAGTAATAAGAAAGAAACACAGAAAACGTAACCCAGCCACTCTTTTTTTCTGGGTAATTCTAAACTATGTGAAGTGGAATCATATCTATTGGCAACACAAAGGATTAGGGGAAAGTTTCATTATTAGGCCGCGTAAAAATAGCAAAGTTGACAGGAAAGTATAACGTTAGCGCCCTCGTGACCTATGCTGGCAATGTGACCTCGGTGAAGAAACGTGACCTCGCCCACTGATAGGAGGAGAGAGAGAGAGAGAGAGAGAGAGAGAGAGAGAGAGAGAGAGAGAGAGAGAGAGAGAGAGAGAGAGAGAGAGAGAGAGAGAGAGAGAATGAGGAAGGCATCAATACTTTAATTCCTACTCATTTCCTCTGCAAGATTGGTTTCGTAATTGCAATAATAATACTAATAATGAAAATAATAATAATAATAATAATAATAATAATAATAACAATAATAATAATAAATGAAATAAAGAAGACAAAGAAACGCAACAATAACACCACCACCATCACCAACAACAACAACAACATAATAATAATAATAATAATAATAATAATAATAATAACAACACTCACCCAATAGGAAATCAGTCTTCTCGGGGTCAACTTGGTGCAGACTTCTCCCAGTGTTGACATAACGTGCCTTGTGACCCTGGCTCAGCTTGGACCGAAGCCACTCCTTGGTCAGGTCACGGCTGTCATTACGCGAACAGGTCATTTCGTCCACCACATCAGACGTGACCCCCATCGTCTGCCGCCCTCCCCCTAGAATGACCTGAAGAAGAGAAGAGGAGAAGGAGATAGGTTAGAGGTAGTAGTAGTAGTAGTAGTAGTAGTAGTAGTAGTAGTAGTAGTAGTAGTAGTAGTAGTAGTAGTAGTAGTAGTAGTAGTAGTAGCATCCTTACCTTGACATTCCTTCCTGGAGCCTCATGAACAAGCTGGTGGGCAATGTCAGTACAGCCTTCCTCCTTCACCTCACTGTCACACTCCCAGTTACGATTAGCTGCGTGGGCGTAGGTGGCGGCGGGCGTGGCGTGGGTGATGCGGGTGGTGGTCACGATACCTGGTGGAAGGGTGCAAGGTAAAGCCAGGTGGGTGGGAGGGAAGGTTGGGAGGTGAAGAAGGGAGGAAAGATAGATGGAGATGGATGAAAAAATGAGGTGAGGTTAGGAGCAAAGGTGGAAGGAGGAGGAAAGATACGAGACAATTGGAAGGTAAAGAGGGAGGAGAGGAGGGGAAGGAGAGGAGGGGAAGGAGAGAAAGGGAAGGAGAGGTGTAGATATAAGGAGGAAATAAGAGAATGAAGGTGAAAAGAAGGAAGACAAGGGATAAAGCAGAGAGAGAGAGAGGGAGAGTGATGAAAGATAAGAGAAAGGTAAAGAGAGAGAGAAGCAATGAAGATAGAATGAGAGAGAGACGATGATGTAAGAAGGGAAAAAAGGTGAAGAGAAAGAGAGATAGAGAGAGAGAGAGAGAGAGAGAGAGAGAGAGAGAGAGAGAGAGAGAGAGAGAGAGAGGGGAAAACTGAAGGTTGTAACAAGATTGAAAAAATGTATAAACGCTTAGAAAAAATGGGAAAAACGGGAGAATGTGAGAGAGAGAGATGTAGGAAGAGAAACGTGAGGCAAGAGGAAAAAAGAAGAATAGGAGATAAAATGGAGGAAAAATATATCAACAGAAAGAGGGAAAAAAAAATAAAACTAAAAAGAATAAAATCTAACACATCCTGAACACACTACCCTGATTTCCCCTTCCCCATCCACACCCACAATCCCCCATACAAGGACATTCCCTCATTCACCTAGCCACTTAACTCCCCCATTCACCCATTCACACTCTCCCCTTTAACCTTCCCCCATTCAAAGGTCCCAAGTCACCCATCCGTGCAGGCAGACACACAGGAATGCATTGTCTCCCCAGGTCAATCCCCCATGCATGCGTCCCCCCCCTCCAGCACCCATCCCATGTAGGGCTTGAGGTCACCCGATTAAGTGTGACCATGTAAAAAGAGAACACCCGCCTTGCCTTTAAGTATCGGTGTTGAAGGTCACACACGCTATGGGGTCACACACGCGCGCACACACACCCACACACACACACACGCACGCACAGGTGACATGAGTGACCGTAATGAAAAGTGAATTATGTTTAAAGTTATTTCTTAAAGACGAATTTTGCTTCTACCTCATTAATCTTTTGACTTTTATTTACTTATTTTTTCTTAACCTTTTCTTTTGTTTGGTTTAGGTCGCCAGTTCGTCCTCCGAGACACGCCCTTTGATGCCAAGCAGGTAAAAGTCTCGTCACGAAATGAATCAGTCAGGTGTAAACGACGATAACCTGATGTCGTATAAATTATATTCCTTCATTTTTTTTCCTCTATCCTATTGCAACTTTAATGTGACATCCTACACTTCCTTCACTTTAAGTTCACTTGCCACTTCATGTATTAATTACTATCATCACTATCACTTATAATTATCTCAGGTCATTTATTAAGTTGACCTCGTTAGCCTTTGTCTCCTATGAGTCCGAGCAGCAGGTTCGGAACTCGAGTCAGGGCGAGGTGAAGCAAAAGGTTCATTGTATTGTGTTACCAGTTTCGTTTCCGTACCAAATCAGTACCTGTTGGATACCTGAGGCGAGGCAACACCTGGTCAATGAACTGATCACGTGTCTATACCAACCAAGGAACGGGAACGCAAGGGACTCAATATATCGTGTTGGGAATATGATGACTTTTACACTTCGAAGACAAAAAAAATAAAAAAAATAAAAAATATATATATATACGAGTCATTATTTAGAGAGATTCAAAGACTAACACAACGAAGCAGAAAAAAAAAAAGGTCACAATAGTCGTTAAGACCCGGACAGATTAAATAAAAAAAAAAACAGGAAAATACTGAGTCATCCTTGCAAGACCAGGAAAATAAAAACATAAAGAAAGGTTTGACTCATGCGCTGAGGACTTAGACAAAATCAGGAAATGTCTGAATCCCCCTTCTAAGACCTTTTTCAAGACCATAAAAAAAGGTCATAATCAACCTTCTAAGTCCTAAAGACCATTATAAACAAAGAATATAAAGGTCTCAATCACCTGATAAGGACTCAAACACCAAGCAAACAACACACATATAAGGTCTGACTCCCCCATTAGAAACTATAAACTACAAAAAAAACAAGAGCTAGACGAGGTGGCAAGGACTTCACTCACCCTACAAACCCACACTCGTACCTACCAATTTTCTATTATCTTTCAACTCCTTAATTTTACACTTTACTGCATCGAATGTAACTCACTTCCTTAACCTAGAAGCCACTTTCAAGGGCGCGCTGTCACCTTTTTCTTCACCTTCCTTTGAGTGACACGAATAAGGAAAGGCTCGCGGGTCACCTCTAAATATTAAGGAAAAAGGCTTCATACTCTACATTCCAATAATTTTCAACCTTTTTCATTTATCTCCTGCGTGTCCTCTATAAATCATGTTAAAAAAGACTTAATTGACGGTTTAATGTTCCTTTCTCTTTTTCTCTCTCGCATGTATTTATTCCGGCATTTTGTGATGAATTAATTTTTTTTTCTCTCTCTCTCTCTCTCTCTCTCTCTCTCTCTCTCTCTCTCGTCTCTCTGTCTCTCTGTCTCTCTGTCTCTCTGTCTCTCTCTCTCTCTCTCTCTCTCTCTCTCTCTCTCTCTCTCTCTCTCTCTCTCTCTCTCTCTCTCTCTCTCTCTCACCTGTATCCTTTCCTGCATCCTGCGCCCAGTGTAGGATGGAGGAGACGTGGGTTGAGGCATCCTTGCTTGCCGTGCAATCCCCGAGCTTCACCGAGGAGTCCAAACCAATGGTGAAGAAGTTGGTCTTGACGCCACACAGAAAGGCGGTGGCGGTCGCTGCACTGTCCGGTACTTGTTTGTTTACATTGTACGTCTGGCAGGGAGGATAAAGCATGTGTTTATGTATGGTTGGTGAGGTGATCGTACTGCTTGCTAGGGAATATATAAAGAGAGGGAGAGAGAGAGAGAGAGAGAGAGAGAGAGAGAGAGAGAGAGAGAGAGAGAGAGTAATAGCATATATAAACTCATGCACACACACACACGTACATACACACGTACACATACCCACACGCACACGCACACCCTACTTGTGACTGTAAATTAGCCAGACACGATTAAAAACTAGCTTTTCTATAGTTCACTAGTATACGTCTGAGCTGGTCTGGAGTGAATGTTGTGAACCCAAGCAATATATAATTTCTGAAGGGTAACACACTATAGATGGCGAGGCTATATTTACTTCTTATTTTTTGATTAACTGAAGATAAAAAACATAGGTAGCAGGTCAGTGATTATAGACGAAAATATAGGTATGGTGTGTTGTGTAAAAAAACTTATTGTTATATCATCTATATATTTTTGTCTCATAGGCTCGTTTGCTTCCTTGTTCAATGCTAAAAGGACACTATGTAGCCTTGAAATGTTTGCTTATTATCGCGAGGACATTCAATTTGTTCTTTCACCTCGTTGAACTGACTTCCTGAATAACTTATCCCTTTTCTCCGAGTTTATACCCTAATTTCTTTTGTCCCGCACCACACACACACACACACACACACACACACACACACACACACACACACACACACACACACACACACCCATACACACACACCCCTGTTTGCCTTAACCTATATTTTATGCTATACATCTGCCTCTCCCACTACTACTATTACTATTACTATTATTACTACTACTACTACTACTACTACTACTACTACTACTACTACTACTACTACTACTACTACTACTACTACTACTACTACTACTACTACTACTACTACATGCATTAGAAGCTCACCACACCCAACACCCGCATAAGAAGAAGAACAAAAAGAAGAAGAGAATAGAGAAGTAAAGGAACCCCAACTTAAATGTCTTATCTGTCTTTTAATCTTTCAATCCTACACACACACACACACACACACACACACACACACACACACACACACAAACACACACACACACACACACACACACACACACCTTCAGTAGAGCAGTGTTAGGAAACCTCTCCCATGACAAGTATCCTTCCTCGCCATTCATCCCCATCTTCTGTCCTTTAAATATCCTTCCAGCGGTATTGGCAGTGATCCCCATCCCATCCCCAAGGAACAGGATCACATTCTTAGCCACGTTCCAGTTGTCCCTCACGTTCAGGGCCTCCTTCAGCTCGTTCCTGGCGATGTTCCACCAATGTTGACGACCTGAAGGACGGGAGGAGAGAGGAGGAGAAAGAGTTGTTAATTAAGATGATTTGTTGATTGATTCCTACAGTTTTACCGCAGGATGTGTTGTGGTCTTAATGGTGTGGAGAGGCTAAGGAGGGAGTGAGGGAGGGAGGGATGGTGGAAGGAAGGATGGATGGGTGGAGGGATGGATGGAGGGAGGAAGGTAGGTAGGGAGGTATGATCGTTCAGATGATAAAAAGTGGTAGATGAGATGGAACAATAGAAATCTGTTTGTCAGCTGGAAAAGTACAAGGGTAAGGATGGTGAGAAAAAAATTATGTTGATATAGAGGAATGGAAAACAATTAGAAGAGAAAAGAAGGCAAAAGAGGTAAGCAGTAATGGAAGAAAGAAGAGAAGATGATGGAATAAAGGAAGAAGAATACAGGTGAGAAAAAAAACAAGGTGATGGAGGGAAGGTGAGAAGGAGGGAGGAAAGGAGTCTCCATTTATATATACATAGAAAAAAACCCACTTAGTTCATCATGATAGAATGAGTCAGTTAAATGAAGCGTTCCGATACAGCTTCGTAGGAAGGATCGAGACCATTGTCAAGGCTTCAGTTCTTGTTTTTATCTTGTTTAGTTTAGGTTTTATTTACATTTTTGAACTTCAGCACTAATGGTATGACTCGATAAGATGTAAGGTCAAGACACGTGGTTGTATACATAAGCAACCTTAGACATGACCTGAATTGATTAGATTTAATTTCCTAGTCAGAAAATGTGAGAGTATTTATTGTGAGAGATTTCTTGGTATTTGACTTTTTCTATGTTTAGTTTTGATTTATTAACTTGTTCATATATCAAACTACTTCTTTTTTGTCATGTCATTTATTATTGCATCCTTCTGTCTTACCTTTCACTTCTTCTAATCATTTTTTACTTGTCTTTTTTTTCTCATTCGTTTCTCTCTCGTCATCTATTTATATATCTCTCAGTTTTTTTCTCTCTCTCAATCTATCCATCTATCTATCACCATTTCTCTCTTCATCTTATCACACCCTCACACCGCCTCACCTTCCAAGCCATTCCCAGTCCTGCAGGTCACACCAAGCAGCAGTAGCAGCAGCAGCAGTGACCGTGAAGGCATCCAGTTCATTAGCAGTGACCTTGCCATTTCGTCCGCGTCTGTTGGGATAACATAATAGTGACACTGATTAACCCAGGAAGGCAAGGACGAGGGAAGAAAACAGATGTAGGTGTTAGAAGAATTAATTTCGTAGGATGGAAGTAAAAAAAAACCAATAAAAAAAAAGAGAAAGGATGGTGTTTTTTTTAGATATATAATTAAAAATGAAGGTGTTGTTAAAATTTTCCTTGTATTAGAAACTTGTATAAAGTATTGTGAAAGGAAGAGTAGGTATAGAGAGTGATAATACAACAGTCATTATGAAAACAACACAAATAATATGAGATGAAAGAGAATGTCACTCTGTCTAGAAACTTGAGTCACCAATGAAAAAAAAGAAGAAGAAAAAAAAACATACATAAGTGATTAGTTCAGTCAGGTGAGAAAATAAAATATAGTGTTAATGAGACAATATAAGCATCTTAAACAAAAGAAAATGATAACAATAATGATAACAATAATGATAACAATAATGATAACAATAATGATAACAATAATGATAAAAACCTGTCGTATGCAAATTAAACAAAAAAAACAAGATATATATAATAATACTCGTGCGTTCGTATATAACTGTTTATAATTCTATATTGTGAATAGAAAATAAAACATTGTCAGATAGAAACAAAGTCAGAAGAGAAAAGAAAAACACCGCCAGCCACACACACACACACACACACACACACACACACACACACACACCGCCTGGTTCTGAAGCTTCACTCGTGTGTTCGTGTGTTCGTCCGCTGCTCCGCTACTTCCATGACCTTGAACGAATCACTTTCTCCTGCCAGTTTCTCACCCTCGACTCACACGCCCTCCCCCCCCCCACCTACCACCCCCACCATCACTCCTTCCTCTCTTTATTCTTCTATCTCTTTCTCTCCTTCACTCTTACCTCCCTGCTTCCTACCTTCTCTCTTATCTTCATTCTCTCTTCTCTTTTTCTTCCTCCTTCTTCAAGACACACCCACGCACTTCTCTCCTTGCCTCCTCTCTTTCCTCCCTTCCTTCTTCCATCTTTCCCTTCCTCCTTCCTTCCTTCCTTCCTTCTCTGCATTACCTCTTACGAAAACATATATACCTACCCTATTATCCTCCCTCTCCCTCTCCCTCCCTCCTTGCTTCCCTCCCTTCCTCCTTCCCTCCCATTTAATTTCCAGCCTGCCTTACCTCCCTCCGGCCTTACTAAAACATATATACCCTCCCTTAACCCTTCCCTCCCTTCTCTCCCCTCCCTACCAGATAAAAAGTCATACCCTGCCAACCCTCTATCTCTTTTTTTCTCTCTTTTTTCAGCATCTCAGACATATTATCTCCCTCCCTCCCACACAAAATCATCACACTCTCTCTCTCTCTCTCTCTCTCTCTCTCTCTCTCTCTCTCTCTCTCTCTCTCTCTCTCTCTCTCTCTCTCTCTCTCTCTCTCTCTCTCTCTCTCTCTCTACTTCCCTCCTTTATTGAATTTCATCCCCAGCAACACATCACGCATCAACACCAAAGAACTTGAATGCTTATCGGTGTAACGTAAAAGAAATACAGAGCAAGGTCAGGAAAATAAAGGTCAAAGGTCAAAGCAGTAATTAACGTCCTCGACCGGCGCCAGGTAACACACACACACACACCTGTAACACCATGTAACACTAGTAACACACTCAGCAACACACACATATACACACTGGAAGAGAATTGGACATTTTTATATATCAAGACGTGCAAAGGAAATACGTCAACACTAAGAAAGAACATTTGACAACACCTCAAATCACACACACACACACACACACACACACACACACACACACACACACACACACACACACAAAGCACCACCAGCCACCGCGGACCCATAGCAAATGTCACTTGTTTTAAGGTTCACCGGTGCCCTCCAGCTGCCTCACAACAACGATGCCCAAGAATTCCAACTTGTTCCGCATTAACTCTATATAACCAAAAAAAAAAAGTCCATTTCAGCCCACGTGACAACCATGACCACTTCCTATATACAGACCAACTACTCAATTTTTTTCCCCTTTTTTTTTGTGTGTGTGTCAGTGTGTAAAGGTGTGGTGTGGTGTGTAAGGGCGTGCAACTAGGTGTGTCAAGGGTCACTTTTTAGGTGCAGCAGCAGGGGTTCCGGTGCCAAGGGCGAGTAGAGGCATCAGGAAATGTCAGTGAGAAAGAGAAGAGGTGGTAATCCCCCGCCTTGTAGTGTGAAGAAAGGGCGCTACATCCTTTTGTATAATAAATAAGAGTGTATGATATTTACCTATAACCCTTTACACAGTATGATAGGATGAAGAGCTAATAGTGTGAGATAATATGATGGTCTATATAACACGTCTTTAGATTAGATCACTCGTCTTCGTCTTTATCTCGGCCTTGGTGGTGTCTAGTTCCTGTCCTTGTTCAACTCAGGCCTCCTCGTGCAAGTCTAGATAATATAACCACATTTTTTTTTATATCAAACATGCATTATACCTTCATGACTATATATAGAAATTATTATATGATGCAATAGAGTAGGATAAGATGTGATATAATTTGATGTACAGTTCAGTGCAGGTGTTGTCGTTGGTATGTGTGTGTGTGGGGAAGTTCCCGGTGTGTGTGTGTGTGTGTGTGTGTGTGTGTGTGTGTGTGTGTGTGTGTGTGTGTGTGTGTGTGTGAGCAAAAACAGTTCAGTTATAAAGAGGTGAAGGTGTTTGCTCCGAGTAACTAACACTATGCTTCCTTGCCTCGCCTACACTACATTTAAGGACCTACTACCAAGCAACACAAGTCCTCACACACCCCCAAAAAATTACTCCCACAATCCCCCCCCCCTCTCTCTCTCTCTCTCTCTCTCTCTCTCTCTCTCTCTCTCTCTCTCTCTCTCTCTCTCTCTCTCTCTCTCTCTATGCACGTGTTTCAACTAAGACTACTATACACCCCTCCCTCCCCCCCCACCATCACGCCCACTATCAGGTATCATACTTGTTCCCTAAAAAAGTAAAATAGACCAAATGTATATAAATGGAATAAAAAGTGTATCAAAAAACTTGCTAGACGCTACATATACTACATTCAGGGTCTGCCTTCACAAAACACTAACTAATGCTATGCTAACTGTATATTATTTATTTTTATTTCCTGTATTATAAGGTTTATCGAAATATATATCGCTTTTTATACGATTTTTCTTTTCTTCTTTTCCTTGTTTTGAGTTTCTTCTATGTCTCTTTCTCTTATTTTTTCTTATTTATTTCTCTTTCCTGCATCATATTTTCCTTTTTCTTGATCTTTCTTTATTCCTCCTCCTCTTCCTCCTCCTAGACATTCTTCCCCTCTTCCATTTTCTTCCTTTTTTTTGTTTCATGTCTTCAGCCTCTATTATCTTCCTTATTCTTGTTTTTTTTCCTCCTTTCTGATCCTCGTTCATTGTCTGTATCCCTCTTTATCCTCCTTCTCCTCTATCTCTCTTTTTTTCTTCTCTCTCTGGTTCCTCTCGCTTTCTTACTCTTCATTCTACTACTTCATTCTACTACTACTACTACTACTACTACTACTACTACTACTACTACTACTAC
>JAPQNM010000021.1:594796-629796 GCA_029783475.1 Metacarcinus magister | reverse complement strand
CTACTCTACTCTACTCTCTCACTCTCTACTACTACTCTACTACTACTCTACTACTCTACTCTCTCCCTCTCTACTCTCTACTACTCACTGATACTAAGTGAAGATATTAATGTTTCCCTTACTATTGAAGAGTTTCCGTTTTATACACTACTACTACTACTACTACTACTACTACTACTACTACTACTACTACTACTACTACTACTACTACTACTACTACTACTACTACTACTACTACTACTACTACTACTACTACTACTACTACTACTACTACTACTACTACTACTACTACTACTACTACTACTACTACTACTACTACTACTACTACTACTACTACTACTACTACTACTACTACTACTACTACTACTACTACTACTATTACTACTACTACTACTACTACTACTACTAACACTTCTACTAGGATTGTCTTTACTTATACTATTTCTACTATTATAATTACCACTACTACTACTTCTACTATTACTATTACTACTACTACTACTTCTAATGTTACAACCAGACCACAACACCTCCTAAAGAAAAACTGCAACACACCACAACACCATGCACCACTATCATCACTATCACCATCACTATCATCCCCACAACCACCATCACCACAGCACCACATTACCAGAACAATCTCCAAGTACAAGCAAGAAGAATAACAACAAGAAGAACAAGAACAACAAGAACAACAACTATAACAAATTCCAGTTACAAAATCTGGTTTGATATTACACACGTAGTAATTATTTTTACTGATTTAATTATACTTAGTTATGTTTTTTATTATATTCATTCCCATATTTATTCTTTTATTAAGTTATTTTCTATCTAAGCTCCATCATGGTTCTTATTTCTCCCTTTCCCTTTCCTTTCCTCTTTTACTTCCTTGCTTCTTTACCTCCTTCGTTTCTTCATGTTCTCCCTTAGTCTATCTTTCGTTCTCTCATTCTTGTTACCTCTCATCTAATTTGATTTTCTCTCTTCCTCCTTTATTTCCTTCCTTCATTCTTTCCTCATTCTCATTCCCAAGCTTCTTTCTTCCTTCATTCTCTTATCCCTTCTCTCTTTATCCTTTTTTATCTATTTCACTAATTCTTTTTCTTTACCCTTCCTTCAATTATTCCAAAAACCTTTCGTCATAATCATATCAATCTCTTCCTCATTCCTTCACTTCCTCCTCTCTCATCCTCCCCACCACCACCACCACCACCACTACTACGAGCACCCCTCCCCTACCCTTCCTTCCCACTAGCCTCCCCCTACCACCCCTGCCTCTCCTCTCCCCCTTATCACCTGTCTACAAGGTAATCTACTAGAGCAGTGTCATATACCCCAACTAATGAATTTTGTTTAAAGTTTTTATATTCCTCACTACAAGTTCTACGTCTTGCTTCTTCACTTCTTTTTGCTACACTCTTGCCTGTTGTTTGTTATTAATTATTAGGTATTTATTATTTATTTATTATTATGCAATGTCTTCTTCTTAGCCTTGCATATGTGTTCTTTTAGTTTACTAGTATTCATAATGATTTTTTTTTATTTATTATTAATGTATTTTTCATAAACGTTGAATTCGATAATGTTAACTGTGTATTTTTTTTTCTTCTATCTGATTGACTAAGTGGATTTTTAAGTGTATATTATTATTATTTCTTCTCTCTGGATAATCTTAATTCAATATTATTCCTTCAGTCTTGTTGATAGTAAGAAAAAAGGAAGGGTTAAGTATATTCACATTTCCGTAATTATTGTGCTAACCTTTCGTGATTATCAATGCAAGAATCTCTCTCTCTCTCTCTCTCTCTCTCTCTCTCTCTCTCTCTCTCTCTCTCTCTCTCTCTCTCTCTCTCTCTCTCTCTCTCTCTCTTTCTTATCTATGTACCTATTTGTCATTTTATCTATGTATCTATCTATCTTTCTATCTATGTATCTTTCTATCTATGTCTCACTATCTGTCTGTATTTCCTTCCTTTCACACAGTCTTTACACTTGTCTTGTCGCTTCAATCAAACCGACACTCTTATGTACAGACAGAACCATTGCATTCATCCTGCTATCTATCACAACCACACACAGATCAACACAAACAATTACAACAATGACAATATACACTAAAA
The DNA here is from genome assembly GCA_029783475.1 of Metacarcinus magister. NCBI lineage: Eukaryota > Metazoa > Arthropoda > Malacostraca > Decapoda > Cancridae > Metacarcinus > Metacarcinus magister. The sequence goes on along the minus strand of JAPQNM010000021.1, from coordinate 627,670 downwards.
AAAAACAAGTCACATAGATTCATAAACAACACACTAAGAACAGTAATAGCAACACACACACGTACTCTCACATACTCACTCAATACTCGCAAGTAAGAGTGAAGCGAGGAGAGTGTTCATTTAAGTCACTCACTCACCTTGAAGGAGTTGACTATACCACCACCTTCCACCTAGAGGCTCACACGCACACTGGCCTGCTGCCTCGCCGTCTTTATGCCATATAGTCCACACTTTTCCGGCGGTCTGTTGCAAGTGTGGAAATTGTGCATCTGGCTGGAATTTTGGCGGTAAAAGTTTCTTCACTTCAAGACAAAGGCTCGGGCAGGTGTGAGGATTGAAGGATATGTTGATTAATTATTTACCTGTTTGGGATTATTGTTTTGTTAATGTTGTTGTTGTTTTGTTTTGTTTTTATTTGTTATTCAGGAAATGATTCTCGTGGGATTTACTTTTTTTTTGTGTGTGTGTTCGTGTTATTTTGTGGTTGGTTTTTGCTCGATTTTTTGTTGTTGCTGTTGTTGATAATGACGATAATGATGAGGATGGTGATGATGATGATGTTGTTGTTGTTGCTGATATTCTTATTTTCACTACTACTACTACTACTACTACTACTACTACTACTACTACTACTACTACTACTACTACTACTACTACTACTACTACTACTACTATTACCATTGCCATTATCATCAATCTTTTTCCTTTATTTTGGTCGTAATTACCTGGTTCGTCGATTTACTATTAGATTATATTAATAAAAAAAAATTAGAACAAATCTAAAGTTTTCTCGTTACTGCTAAACAGGTGACCTTGATGAGTCAGAGGGGGGGGAAGAGAGAGAGAGAGAGAGAGAGAGAGAGAGAGAGAGAGAGAGAGAGAGAGAGAGAGAGAGAGAGAGAGAGAGAGAGAGAGAGAGAGAGAGAGAGAGAGAGAGAGAGAGAAAGAGAGAGAGACCTATGCACACACACACACGTATATATATGTATACACACACACACACACACACACACACACACACACACGAATAAAAAAAATATATAAAAAAAACCAGAAACAGAATCAGAGACAGACAGACAGACAGACAGACAAACGCAAAAGAGAGCACGAATAGCCTTCACCTGCCTCACCATCTGGAATTTACTTTTTGATTAAGGTATACAGGTGAGGGACAGGTGAGGGAGTAGGTGCGTTATCTATTGAAGTCTCTCCATAACACAGTACTAATTAAGCCTTGAAACCTTTACTAATATTGCAAAAAGTAAGGGAATCTTTGTAGTCTCTCTCTCTCTCTCTCTCTCTCTCTCTCTCTCTCTCTCTCTCTCTCTCTCTCTCTCTCTCTCTCTCTCTCTCTAAGGCAATAAAGGGTTCACACACATTAGAAAACAACTTTATGACACAAAAAAGATGTAATACAACATCTGAGTACAAAATTGTATATCAGGAGACGGTAAAAAAGGACGCACACACACACACACACACACACACACACACACACACACACACACACACACACACACACACACACACACATGTAGATTTGTATGAGAGAGAGAGAGAGAGAGAGAGAGAGAGAGAGAGAGAGAGAGAGAGAGAGAGAGAGAGAGAGAGAGAGAGAGAGAGAGAGAGAGAGAGAGAGAGAGAGAGAGAGAGAGAGAGAGAGAGAGAGGAGAGAGAGAGAGAGAGAGAGAGAGAGAGAGAGAGAGAGAGAGAGAGAGAGAGAGAGAGAGAGAGAGAGAGAGAGAGAGAGAGAGAGAGAGAGAGAGAGAGAGAGAGAGAGAGAGAGAGAGAGAGAGAGAGAGAGAGAGAGAGAGAGAGAGAGAGAGAGAGAGAGAGAGAGAGAGAGAGAGAGAGAGAGAGAGAGAGAGAGAGAGAGAGGAGAGAGAGAGAGAGAGAGAGAGAGAGAGAGAGAGAGAGGAGAGAGAGAGAGAGAGAGAGAGAGAGAGAGAGAGAGAGAGAGAGAGAGAGAGAGAGAGAGAGAGAGAGAGAGAGAGAGAGAGAGAGAGAGAGAGAGAGAGAGAGAGAGAGAGAGAGAGAGAGAGAGAGAGAGAGAGGAGAGAGAGAGAGAGAGAGAGAGAGAGAGAGAGAGAGAGAGAGAGAGAGAGAGAGAGAGAGAGAGGAGAGAGAGAGAGAGAGAGAGAGAGAGAGAGAGAGAGAGAGAGAGAGAGAGAGAGAGAGAGAGAGGAGAGAGAGAGAGAGAGAGAGAGAGAGAGAGAGAGAGAGAGAGAGAGAGAGAGAGAGAGAGAGAGAGAGAGAGAGAGAGAGAGAGAGAGAGAGAGAGAGAGAGAGAGAGAGAGAGAGAGAGAGAGAGAGAGAGAGAGAGAGAGAGAGAGAGAGGAGAGAGAGAGAGAGAGAGAGAGAGAGAGAGAGAGAGAGGAGAGAGAGAGAGAGAGAGAGAGAGAGAGAGAGAGAGAGAGAGAGAGAGAGAGAGAGAGAGAGAGAGAGAGAGAGAGAGAGAGAGAGAGAGAGAGAGAGAGAGAGAGAGAGAGAGAGAGAGAGAGAGGAGAGAGAGAGAGAGAGAGAGAGAGAGAGAGAGAGAGAGAGAGAGAGAGAGAGAGAGAGAGAGAGAGGAGAGAGAGAGAGAGAGAGAGAGAGAGAGAGAGAGAGAGAGAGAGAGAGAGAGAGAGAGAGAGAGAGAGGAGAGAGAGAGAGAGAGAGAGAGAGAGAGAGAGAGAGAGAGGAGAGAGAGAGAGAGAGAGAGAGAGAGAGAGAGAGAGAGAGAGAGAGAGAGAGAGAGGAGAGAGAGAGAGAGAGAGAGAGAGAGAGAGAGAGAGAGAGAGAGAGAGAGAGAGAAGAGAGAGAGAGAGAGAGAGAGAGAGAGAGAGAGAGAGAGAGAGAGAGAGAGAGAGAGAGAGAGAGAGAGAGAGAGAGAGAGGAGAGAGAGAGAGAGAGAGAGAGAGAGAGAGAGAGAGAGAGAGAGAGAGAGGAGAGAGAGAGAGAGAGAGAGAGAGAGAGAGAGAGAGAGGAGAGAGAGAGAGAGAGAGAGAGAGAGAGAGAGAGAGAGAGAGAGAGGAGAGAGAGAGAGAGAGAGAGAGAGAGAGAGAGAGAGAGAGAGGAGAGAGAGAGAGAGAGAGAGAGAGAGAGAGAGAGAGGAGAGAGAGAGAGAGAGAGAGAGAGAGAGAGAGAGAGAGAGAGAGAGAGAGAGAGAGGAGAGAGAGAGAGAGAGAGAGAGAGAGAGAGAGAGAGGAGAGAGAGAGAGAGAGAGAGAGAGAGAGAGAGAGAGAGAGAGAGAGAGAGAGAGAGAGAGAGAGAGAGAGAGAGAGAGAGAGAGAGAGAGATTATTGTTTTTTGTCATTGTTTCGGAATTATCTCTTCATACGCGATATTATAATTTATATATTTCCTTACCAATGTAATCTAATATGACCCTTTTGTAAGTATATGTCTTTTGTAAGTGTATGTCTGTCTGTGTCTGTGTGTCTGTGTGTGTGTGTGTGTGTGTGTGTGTTCAGTAATATCAAAACAACAGTAAGTGATGTATATATGTAAGTGTATCAGACTTGCTTGTGTGTGTTATTTATGCTTTGCCACATTTTCTTTTTCTTTTCCATGTTCAGGTGTTGATAAGGAAGAAGGACTTGGAATTGATCTATATATTTATGTTATCTATTTGTCTATCAATCTATCTATTGCATTATTATTGGTCATGATTTGTGTGTGATAGAAAAGATAATTGGCTGACTGACTGACTGGCTTAACTGACTGACTGACTGACTGACTGGCTGGCTGATTGACTGGTTGGCCTAACTGAGACAACCTATCTTCCTTTGTTTTATGTAACCTATGTCCTCCCATATAGTGTATGTTTATATGGGAAGTACAAGATTACTTAAAGTTACTAAGTATATAATAGGATGAACATTCTCAAAAGTTAAGGGTCTTTTTGCCGTACCAGGAAAACACTGGAACCTAACCTAACCTTACTGCTGCCCGTTGGCCGTGTGAGTCCAACACCACACGTTCACCAGCCCACCACGTTGAGGTCGGCAGCAATGGGGCTGGTACTTGTACTTGTATTTGAAAAAATATCCAGGTACTTTGACTTGGACTGAAGTACAGTAGCCTGTACTTGGACCTAACCCTTGCCTGTCTCTTTAGTTGTATGTATTTTTCCTCATTGGCAGGTTAATAGAGTCCATAACAGCAATAGTAGGAGTAGAGGAGTGGTACAGAAGGCTGGAGGAGGAGGAAGACTGTGGCATCTGCATTGCCCTAGAGCTGTATGCGTATGGAAACAAAGTGGAGAGTGAACAAATAATAGAAAAGACTAAACTGTTTCTTATACAGGCGTGGGAAAAATGCAAAGAAAATCAGCGTAATTGAGAAGAAAGGACTAGTAACATCGGTGAAAATCTTCCTCTGTGTTGCACCTTCTATTCACGTCTATAATTTTTAGAGGAGGGATAGAGGAGACGTAACACCGAGGAAAGACGGGCCTACGAAGCGATGCAAAGTGTAACAGGTCACAATAAGAAGATGAAGAAGTTTTTTTTATGTGATTATAAGTCATACAATCATACTTGTAGTATATAATTCATCTAGATGCGTAGTAAAGTAATATGTTAATAGTAGAAAACAATGGCAGGTACAGCGTTCTGGTTTCCATGGTGACGAGGATGTGAAGGCAACACGAGATAAACACACGTCTCAACCTCAACGTCTACCTGTACATTATTTAACCTCTTTGTTACCTTGTGTTCATCCCAGTCTACAGGACAACAACTCTGACTCCACTTAGGTTTGATACACTTCACCACTTAGTATTTATCTCCATTACAGAAGGAGTGAACGGATTCATAACTTTTGATTTATACAATTTCTCGTGGGAATCACCATCTCATCTCCGTCATGATATTGGTTAATTGTTGATGTCTTGTGATCATTTATATTCCTTACGTACGGAAAAGGATGACTATTTAGTATAAGGTGTCGCCATTGCATGTATTAATATTTATTTAGGTGTCACCATTGCATGTATTAATATTTATTTAATGATATTTCCTCATGTTCATTTGTTCTAGTGTTTCCTAAGGTGTCCTCATGTTGTTTTCATGTCAGCCTTAGAGGGTGACTAACACTTGCCAACGATTATTTCCCTTCTTAGGATGTGTATATTTATTAAAAGGGAAATAATGGGATAATATGGAGATAACATTAGCGTCTTCTCCCGAGGTTAATACTTATATGTCAGATATCTGGTTACAGCCCCACAAGGTTAGGTTGGGGTTAGGGTTAGGTTAGGTTAGGTTGGGGTTAGGGTTAGGTTAGGTTAGGTTAGGTTGGGGTTAGGGTTAGGTTAGGTTTGAGTCTTGAGTTAGGTAATCCCTAAAAAGCGAGTGTCGCTGTCCTGGGATGTATGTAGAACTTGTCTTCTACAGGCACTTCAGGGTAGGTGGTACTGTTGATTGGCGGATGGCTGGTAGTGCTGCCTTCCGGAACTCCTGCAAGTTTCCTGCTGTGACTGCTTCTTGGGGTAATTTGTTCCACAAGTGTACAGCTCGGGGGAACATGCTGTACAAGTAAGGGTCAACCCGTGTACTGGGTTGCCTGTACAAGTGTACAGCTCGGGGGAACATGCTGTACAAGTAAGGGTCAACCCATGTACTGGGTTGCCTGTACAAGTGTACAGCTCGGGGGAACATGCTGTACAAGTAAGGGTCAACCCGTGTACTGGGTTGCCTGTACAAGTGTACAGCTCGGGGGAACATGCTGTACAAGTAAGGGTCAACCCGTGTACTGGGTTGCCTGTACAAGTGTACAGCTCGGGGGAACATGCTGTACAAGTAAGGGTCAACCCGTGTACTGGGTTGCCTGTACAAGTGGTGGTCAGGGTTGCTTGCTCCAGCAGGTGTTTTTCTTATGATTTCTGGAGGCATTGGGATGTTTACAGTACCACTATGGATGCGGTAAAACATCTCCGCTTGGTGGAAACAGCGTCTGGCTTGGAGTGTGTCCCATCCCAGTGTGGTGATCATTTGGGTCACACTTGCCTCCCTGCTGTAGTTATGTGTCACCAAACGAGCTGCTTGCCGCTGAACACTTTCAATTATTTTGATATTTCTTTGGGTGTGAGGATTCCATGCACTGGAAGCGTACTCTAGTTGAGGTCTTACTAGGGCTGTATAGGCTGCTTCCTTCACTTCTTTGCTGCACGCCCCCAGGGTCCTGCGGACAAGGCCTAAGGATTTGGCTGCTTTTGCCCTGACCTGTTCTGAGTGGTTGTTCCAGCTCATGTCCTCCGTGATGGTCACACCCAAATATTTGCAGCTGCTCTCTTTAGTCAGAGCCTTCCCGTTGACGGAAAAAGTATAATTCAGTGTATTTTCCTTTAGGCCAAGACCATGTCCCACTTTTTGGCCCAATTAAAAACTTTTTGCAATATTTCTTGATCTCTTTGCGTGTGAATACAGCGGTATATCACGCTGTCATCCGCAAAGAGTCTCATCTTGGAGGTCACCTCTTCATTGATGTCATTTATGTATAGCAGGAATAAGATTGGGCCCAGGACGGAGCCTTGTGGAACTCCTGAGAAGACATCTGATGGAGGTGATCGTGTTCCATTTACAGACACTTCTTGGGAGCGACCACACAGGAAACCCTGTATCCATCCTTTTGTCTTGCCTCGAATGCCATAATGGTCAATCTTATACAGCAACTTTTGATGGGCCACTTTGTCAAATGCCTTACTGAAGTCAAGGAATATAACATCAGTTTAGCATTTCTGATTGATGCCCAGGGACCAGTCATGGATTGCTTCCATGAGTTGGGTCTCACAAGACAATTTCTCACGGAAACCATGCTGTTCAATTACTAAGGGTGTTGTTGCCTGCCAGGTGTTTTGCCATGTGGCTGAGGACAATGTGTTCCATGATCTTACAGCATATACATGTTAGTGATATTGGCCGGTAGTTGGAAGGGTCACATTTCTTCCCTTTCTTATGTATAGCAACTACTCTGGCCTTCAACCAGTCTCCAGGAAGGCTTCCAGTGTTATATGATTGTTGCATGATATGAGTCAGCATTGGTCCACATTCCTCAGCATACTCCTTCAACATCCTTGCTGGTATTTCATCTGGTCCACTTGATTTATTTATGTTGAGTTTCCTTAGTTGTTCCACTACTCCGTTTTCACTGATGGTTAGGTCTTGGATGGATGGATATGGTGATGGACCTTTGTTTGGAGGAGTGGAAACTAGATCTTCTTTTGTGAACACTGATGAGAAGTGGTTGTTAAGTGCCTCTACTTTCTTTTGGTCACTCACGTATAGTTTTTCACCATCTCTCAGAGTTGGGATACCCAGTGATTCTCGTTTCTGTGATCTCACGTATGACCAAAACTTCTTTGTATCTTTCTGTAAACTATCACCAATCACTTCATTCATGTATTCATTGTAAGCTTTCTCCATCATTTCATTTCTTTTAGTTTTATACTTTTCCCAGTCTTGTGGAGATTGTGTTGCTCTAACACTTTTGTACAGTTTGTCGCGTTTGTTCATTTCCCTTTGAATTTTTCTGGTAATATACGGATAACTGGGTTTCCCACTTGATGTTTGTGAAGGGAGCAATGACATGGCATTAGTAACTGTCTCAGTGAAGAATTTCCAGTTTTCATCAACTGGCCGGTAAAATTAGTAGGCTAACCTTATCTCCATTTTATCCAAGTAATGTTCTGGAAATTGTTTGTCACTATGTAAGGCTTATTTGAAAATCTATAGTGCAATAACGTGATTTTATACTTAATATTCATTCCTTCAACACACACACACACACACACACACACACACTTGACTTTTTTTTCCCATTTTGAAGCAGTCTTCGTTTTTCTTCTAAGTCAATGTTAAATGTTGCAGGTTCTAGTAAGGTTTGTGGTGTAAGATGCTGTTATGTATTGGTCCTGAAGGCTCGGGCAAGACACTGCTGCTACGGAGGCTGGCTAACCTCACCAAAACTGACCTCAACCTCACCACAGTGCCCACGGTTGGCATGAACATCACCACCATCACACAAGGCCCTGAGCTGCCCTCCATCAGCATCAGGGAACTGGGTGAGCACTGGAAGGGGCGTGGGGGGGGCAGCAAGGGTGGGTGTGTCTCCTGTCATCCGGATTCACTTAGTACAAATTGATGATGGTAATTTTAATGATGATATTGATGTGTGTGGTACTGTTTGTGTGTATATTTAGTTTATGTAGTCAGTTATTTACGTGTATTAGGGTCATTCTAGACAGTTTTCAGTTTTTGTTAATTATTTTCAGTTAGGTTAGGAAAGAGATAGGTAGCCTCGCTGTTCCTTCAGCTTCCTTCAGGGTTATATGTGGACATGGTGTGGAAACTGGAAGTGTGTCAATCAATGCTTAGGGAAACTATCTTGAATGATTCATGAAATGATAAAGTAATACAGAAAATGCATACACAATAACACATATTCTCATTATGATTGCACACACACCTCCCTGTAAAGAAGATCATTCAACTTACCAGGCTCTCCGCAGAGGGTTTGAATTAGTCAAATGGCTTAGGTTTCAAAGGTTTGATTTGATTTTTAAAGAATACAAGAAGCAGACAGGCTGGAGGAAGGTTCATTGCAGGCCAGTCAAGGGGTGTGCCACTCAAACCTTCACCGCTGCCTACTCGTCTTCCGTATCGTTACTTTGTTGTTCATGAGGACAAAACTATTTTTTTTCTGATTAGTTTTGATGTGTTTTGTGGCTATGTGTTAACTTCTTTTCAATGTAAATCACTACGTAAATCACTTTGGGGAGAGGCTGGCTGAGTGATTAGAGCATGGAGGAGGAGAACTCGATGACCCGAGTTCGAATCCCGCTGGAACTTGGCCATTTTTTCAAACTATTGTCGAGTGGCTGAAGAAACCCACATGCTGCTACTCAATCCTGTTTCCGACTGCAAATGCATTGGAGACTTGAGGGGGCGGCATGAACCTCCATAGGCATCACTTAAAAAATACTGCACCAACCACTAACGGGCGAGGGTCAACCATCAACATCACGGCTCCTACAGGGCAACAGAACCCTGCAGAAAGATAGCCTACAGGTGCTAGAGGCCATGACAAAAAAGAAAAAAAAAATTAAATCACTGTGTATTTTTTTTGGTGGGGAAAGAGGGCTAGAAAAGAAAAACTAATGATATGTGGAAGAAATTCATCAAATCTTATCAGAAAAAAAAATCTCGTCGAAATCAGTGACAAATATACCATCATTATCATCATCATTATACTGTTTTTCTTATCATCATCACATCAGTTAATCTATGTTTCAGGAGGCAGCATGTCACCCATCTGGCACAGTTACTTTGGGAGGCGTTCACAAGGTGATGTACGTGATAGATGCCGTCAACCTAACACAGCTGGGCGAGGCAACACTCCTTCTCATGGACCTCCTGACACACCCAAGGATGAGGGCACCACAGGTAGGTCACACTAGGTCACGCTGGGTCACGCTTAATGTTAAAGCTTTGCCAGGGTTGTGAAGGTTATTTAGCACCTGTAGAAAGCTTATTGATATGCATTACACTCTCTCTCATTTGCTACTTTAATGTATTGTACAAGCTTTATTTTGTGTTCTATTTTCATTGCTGTGTTTTTTTTTATTTCTTCTGAAGCACAATGTCGTTTTATATATCCAGAAAATAGAGTCTAACTACAATTTCTGGATTCTTCACCAATTTTATATTCTCTCTTTTTTTCCAGTGCACCGCGTGATTATGGCTTGTTTGTTGTTACACTGCACATGATAACTGTATACTCAATGTATTTATAATGTCACACACACTATCATTTACCTAAACAATGTCAATAAGCCAACCTCAATTCTCTTAAACCTTATAACAGTGAGGTGAATCAGTGTGTCTACCAGAACAGTGAGGGTGGCTGGCTGTCCTTACCTATTAGGATTAGAAAAGATTGACCTGGTTGTGAAGTGTATATTTAATGTGAATCTGAACTTGTCCACCATAACAGTACTAGTGAGAATCAAGAAACAGTGGTGTGAATTAGTGAAGCGTTCCGTCGTGTACTGTGATTTTATTCCGAGCCGTAACCGTAACAATGCCAGTAGGAGGGTTCTCTCGGACAGTGGTGGTGAGGGAGAGCTCAGCCCGCCACTGCTTCCTCTCCTTACCCCGTTCCTTGGCCACGCTAGTCCTGCCTGTCCAGACCCCAACATTCAGCCTTGTAGACACTGATAGAAACAGGCTGCTACTCTCCTGGGCGGGTGAGGTCCACAGCTACTCCGGCACTGATGGAGGGATGAGTAACGAGGTGTATGTGAGCAGGGAAGTGTTAAGGGAGAATGGGATGCAGGATGGAGCCTCTGGGGTGTTGACGCAGGTTGCAGTGCCGCCGCAGTGCTCCAGCGTAAGTGCCTTGGTTGGCTCTCTAGACCAATGGGAGGTTCTGGCACTGAATGCTGAGGTGGCACAGGTGGCATTCCTGAGCCAGGTGCGTGTGGTAGGCCTAGGGCAGCGTGTTCCCCTGTGGCTGGAGGGAGGCGCATGTGTCACCCTCAAAGTGGTTGGTCTTGAGCCTCCTGTGTCTCACCTCACTCTCCACCCCATGAGTCAAGTGGAGGTGTTGCCGCCCTCTGAGGATGAACACTCCCCTACACACACTGCACTTAACTTTGCACCTTCAGAGCCACCTACACACACTAACACACCTGGGGGAAGAACAACACAAGGAGGAAAATAATGCAGAGGGACAGTCAAAGGATGTACTGACACAAATCCTTCAGTTCATGGTGGGGAAACTGAAGGACAGAAGGACCATGCAGAGTGACTTCCCCATCAGGCAGGATGTTCGTCTGGGTGCCCGAGTGGTAGGATTGCCTGACCTGATGGTAGACTCCTTAGGAAGCCTCACCCGCCATCCATCTTTGGTCATAATTAATAAGGACAGTGTCTCTGGTACTGTTTTTACCGACCGAGTGAGTTTCCTTGCCAGCATCCGTGTCATTAAGTCTCCAAAGGATATTGCAGAAGAAGAGAAAAAGTCTAGCAGTGAAAATAAGCAAGATAAGTCCTCAAGGGAAGTCTCAGGAAGTTTTGTGTGTACAGTTGTTGTGTGGGAGAATTACATCACTGAAAACACCATCCAAGGGAACCACGTGAAGGGTGTAAGTGTGGCGGTGAAGGGCGGTAACTGTGTCATTCCAAGTGGGTTGAGGCGGCTCATGAAGCTAAGTGACTTCACCATCATTGAGATCCAGACATCAGACATCACCACCAAGACTGCACCTGTGTGTGTTGATGTGCTGGCCATCACAGGCAACACTGACGCAACACACTCACCAACACTCCTGCACAAGATCAAAACACTGGTCAAGAATCTAACTGACGAGTGTTCAGTCGTCATCAATGAAAACACACTATTGGAGGTTCAGTTGGATGATGATAAACAGATTGATGTGCTGCTCAGGACGAGAGATGGTGTGCCTCTGCAGCTGACCAAGAAATCTGCTGTCCTACTGGATGTCACAGCACTGAAGGAACACCCTGACATCCCTCACATCCTAGGCTCAACACATGACCTCACAACATGTTTCCGAGTCAAGTATCCTTACGTGGGGGACCAGGAAGCCTTGAGCAGAGTAAGGGAACACATCCTCTTTTCCTTAGGCAGGTGTTCAAGTGTTGGGCCTCAGTTTGGTCTCCTTCAGGGCAGCAAAGGCTCAGGGAAAACCAGTGTGATGGAGTCCCTGATGGAGAGTCTTCCCAAACACCCTCACCATGTACACTGCAGCATCACCACCCTCAAGGTACTCAAGGGGAAGAAGGCTGAGACTATAGAGAAGAAGCTGCAGCTGGTGTTCCGAGAGGCTATCTTCCGGAGACCATCAGTAGTGTTCCTTGACGACCTTGACAGTCTGGTGCCGTGTGCTGCCTCTGAGGAGCAGCACGAGTCTGGACCACTACACACCTACTCCATGCAGGTGGTGACGGTGTTCAAACTCATCCTGGACCAGCTGATGGAGTTCCTGAGTGGTGAATCAAGTGTTGTGAGTGGTGGTGTTGTGGTGGTGGCATCATGTGGTACCAGGTCAGGCATCCACCCCCTCCTGGTGAACCCTCAAGGATGCCACTACTTCCCCTGCACCTTCACCATCCCTGCCTTAGGTCCTGACGGCAGAGTAGCAGCCTTCCGTGCCATGCTCACCAACCACATCACCAGACACACAGGGCACCAGGCACCACCACACACCGAGGGACCAACACCACAAGGCACCACTGAACTCCATCAATACTTGGCACTTGAAAATAAATTACTCGCTAAGCGGACAGAAAGTTTCACCCTTCCGGACCTGAACCACCTTGCACTGAGGACCTACCTGTGTGCATGTGACAGGTGGAGGCTCAGGGCAAGGGTGGAGGTGAACAAGAGTGTACAAGGGGGCCAAGTTGCATCCAGGAGGGAGGAAGGAAAGGTGCTGGATAGTGACCTGGAAACTGCACTGGAAGGATACACTCCACTGGCACTAAGAGGTGAGGGTGGAGGGACCTGTGTCATCATCATTGTCATCTACATCATCTTCATCTTCATTTTCATCACTCATTTCCATATATAGGATAAAAAAAAAAAAAATTTGATTCATATTTTGATATAAACATTCTAACAAAGTACAAATTATTATCTTCATCATTATCATGATATCTTCTTAAAATAAGAATAGACAGACCATCCAAATTTATTCACTCTGTTGTTTTATTGTATTTTGTGAAACATTTAAAAAGAAATTCACTAATATTTATCAGAAAAAAATGGAATCAGAGAGAAACTTTGTAACTGTAAATCATGAAGGCATCAACACCTTCCCTCACTCACCCTCAATACCACCCTCCCAGGCTTGAGTCTGTCTGAGAAGAGCAGCAGGGCGGGAAGGCTTGGTGTGGGTGGGCTGGCAGAGGCCCGGACGGTGCTGGAGGAGACCCTGACCTGGCCGGCCGCCCACCCAACCTTCTTCAGCAAAGTGAAGCTGCGCCTCAGGTCTGGTGTGCTGCTGTTTGGCCCTCCAGGCTCAGGCAAGACACTGCTGGCACACTCCATTGCTGCCGAGTGTCAACTTAACTTCATTGCTGTTAAGGTGAGTTGTGTGTGTAGGGGTGAGAGGGAAGAGCGCAGTGCCTCTATTTGAGATACTGTGATAGACTAACCAGACAAGGAGGAAGTTGTGTTGTTAGATTTCCAGTTATAATGCATCGTAGGAATAAAAGTTTAGATTAATGGACTGAAGGTATGTGTGGGTAGAGGCGACATTACCAGTATTATTTTAGCTAAAAGGGATTAGTCTGATAGATTTCTCACTCATACAAACATTCTGTAGCGTAGTTCTAGGTGTGGGTCATACTTATTGTAATATAATGTATTCTCTGTATTATAAGCTGTTGATAAGTGATATGTTGAGGTGTTATACTTGTAATATCTAAAGTCTGATACATAACTTTCCCTGCGTTAACAATTACTTTCACACACACACACACAGGGGCCAGAACTGTTGTCCAAGTACATTGGAGCGAGTGAAGAGGCTGTGAGGGATGCCTTTGAGAGGTAAGTAAACACCCTTCAGTATATAGACAATACCAGGGATGCCAAGAGTCCTGTGTTTGGCAGATTTACATCATCAAATTTTCTGTTCCATCAAGAATCATAAAAACTCCCTCATTCAGATCACTAGACAACACTCCCACACCCTTTCCATCATCAACCTTCACCTGCCTTCCTGCCTCCACCCTCCAGGGCTGCCAGTGCCAAGCCGTGCATCCTGTTCTTTGATGAGTTTGAGTCCATCGCGCCGAGGCGAGGCCATGACAGTACTGGTGTGACGGACCGGGTGGTGAACCAACTCCTCACACAGATGGATGGGGTGGAGGGACTCTCGGGGGTGTATGTGCTGGCCGCCACCTCCAGGCCGGACCTCATTGACCCTGCGCTACTAAGGCCAGGTGAAGCAGTGCTAGTGTTTCATTTATACATAGTGCAGTAGAGTATAGATTACTAGCTGTGTCACCTCTGTCCCTCTGTGCTTTTAGGATTGATTTAATAGCCTTGTTTTTACTCTCCTCTTTCCTATTCCCTATGTTTTCCATTTGTCATCCTCTCTATCTCTTATCTTCGTTATCTTTGTTTATCTATTCCTCTCTGTATTCAGTATTTGTTATGACTGGAGATTACGACATTTTTACATCTATGCCTTCACTATATAGTATGTGGTTTTAGTTTAAATTATTTGTTACTTATCAAGAAACCAGACATCTAGTATGATTCTCAACCCTATGTACACATCTAGGTAAGAATAGAGGACCTACATTAAATATCCACACACACACAGACACGCAAGAGGATTGATGTACTTGGTTTATTTATTTATTTAATTTTTTTTTCTACAGGGCGGCTGGACAAGTGTGTGTTCTGTCCCATACCAACACACAGTGACCGGGTGGAGATTCTGCAAGTCCTGAGCCAAGACATGGACCTTGGGGAGGAGGTAGACTGGTATCAAGTGGCTGACCTCACAGAACACTTCACTGGGGCTGACCTGCAGGGCCTCCTCTCCTCTGCCCAGGTGTTGGTGGGTCAGGAGGCTCTGGGAGACAGCCTGTACGAGGGCATCATACCAAGTGAAGAGAGGAGGGATGAAGGGGAGTCCGATGTGGAAGGAGACTCGGATCACGGAGAAGAGAATGAGTTGATGGAAGCCGAGAGAGACTATTGTGTTCAGGCTGAAGGAGAACTTACAGCCGCTGATTCCTACACTAGTATTAAGGAGGTGGTGTTTGAAGACAAGGGAGAGAAAGTGATGTATAAGGAGAGAGGTCCTTCCACCATTCCAAAATATTCCAGGGAAGAGAATATAGTTTCCAGGGAGGTGAAAGAGGACTCATCAACTTCCAGAACAGTTAGGAAACCACAACGTTCATCTCCAGTACAGTCCAGTCCAGGAAGCCATCCAGACCAGCCAGACTTCAGGGTGTATTACAGGCACATCCTTGCAGCTCTGAGGGAAGTGAGGCCGTCAGTCACTCCGGCAGAGAGAGAAAAATATGAAAAGCTGTACAGGAGCTTCAGTAAATCGAGGGAAGGAAACTTTGGTCAGCCATCACCAGGGAAGAGAGCAACACTAGCATGATGAGAGAGTTGATAATGACTGTGTTTACTTGACTCAATGGATGATGGATGTGAAGTGGATTTGTCTCAAGATTTGTGCAATTTATATTCTCATTCTCAGATTTTTAAGATGCCAAAATTAGTCGATGAAAGGAAGGAGTAATTTTATGGATTACTTATTATTGATGATACTTTTGAAGGTGGACAAAGTTGAATATTTTAGACATTATGAACAATGTGATATTTATTTATATATGTGATGGGTATTAAGGGTAAGAAGGGTTTATATGTTCTTGTTGAAATATATACATAGAATTTTGTTAATGTTCAAAACTTTATTGTTGGTGTAGTATTTAAAGAGTTGTGTTGAATGTAGTTTTTACGTTGTTTGTTTTCCTTTCTTGCATTGGCTTTATGTTTTCTATCAAGCTTTGGCACTAATTATTTTTCACTAATTCTAAAGCAGTTTCTTCAGTTATCAGCAGACTTTAGTTGCTCAACCTTACTAGGATATCAATGTTGGAATAAACTAATCAGAAATGATGAAATATTTGGTATTTTTACCTCTAATCAGTGATCTTCAATTGGGTATTTAGTCAATTCAGCACTTTTTCATTAATTGATTGTTAGTTTGTCTATACCTAATCTGATAACCTAATTACCGCCACTTGAAGATGGCAGGCATTGAACTAAGCACAAACACACCACTGACTGACCTCACTTAATAGACTGAATCATATAACATGTTTTCATTAATCAGTCATTAATCACAACCTACATGAAGGATAATAAAGTCAGTAGAGTAATGCAGATCCTATAGAACAACACACACTACCTAACAAACAGGTATCATTCTTTTTATGTCCCGTCTAAAATTATCTCTCATCAAGCCTCCCTCCTTGTCTTCAGGTTGCCATCGTGTTTAACAAGACTGATGGACCCATGAGCCGGGGTGTGAATGAGCTGCTGGCTGTCATGCGCTTCGACGCCCTGCAGGAGAAGGTGCCACAGAAGCTGGTCACCTTTGAAGTGAGTGCCCTGGCCTGCAAGGGTCTGCGTTCCCTCCTCAAGTGGATCACCGGGGAGAAGGAGAAACCATGAGTGTGGATGGCTGGGGGAGTCCATTGTTTTATTGTGTTTGTTTGTGATTCTTTAAGTGTTATGTATTTAATTCCTTTTTTTATTTAACTGTATTCCTGGATTTCTTTCTTTTTTTAGGGACAGATCATATTTTGGGAAGGGTTAAAAGAAATTATTGTTATTAGTGTGGTTTTTTTGTTAGTTTTTCCATTTTGTTTACTTGTATGACTGAAGAGTGGTTTGTGTTGTGTCTGTGTTGAAATGTTGATGCTAGTTATGTTGAGATCTTTTGTATACTGACAAAAACTGTTCTGATCCATTTGTTATACTTCAAACTATTTATGTATCGTGGTAATTTGTGTTGATAATAAGCAATAAATGGTGTAATAACTATTGTATATAGAATGATGAAGATGTGTTGGTTCTAAGATGTGGGTATTGTGGTAGGCTTTTTTTTATTATTAATTTTTTTTTAACATCACAAATAAGACTGACACTTACACAGTCATGCAATAACAATAAGATGTAGATACGTATCACCCATTGATTATTTTGTAGGTTAAGAATTTCATGTACCTGATGACTTATTTTGTACCTCCAACGCACCGTCCATCTTAACCGATAACAAAATAAAACACTATAAAATATATCCATTTTTATTATATATATTTTCTTTGTAGTACTGATTCTACAAATGGGTTTTCTGGATACAAAACACTTCCTATGTACAACCAAGGGAGGGAAGGATGGGAGGTGGAGGTGGTGGTGGTGGGATAGGATGCAGTAAGGATAGGTCAGGGATAGGTGGAGGATGGTGGAATACAGCTTCTGAGGTCCTAGAAATTATGTGGTCTGATAGGATTGTTGGGGTCAAACAGCTTAGGATCCTTAAGGAACTCCACACCTTTGAGCATCACCGCCATGTAACCTGTAGGAGCGGAAGGATATGAGGACGGTAAGAGTAATGTAGTCAGATATCAATTTCATCTTCATCTACCTATTCAATTCTTATTTTAATTCATATTTTTCTCTCTATGTTACCCTTCCCTTCTTCCCTCCACTCACCTGCATGTCTACTCAGCTCCACGGTCTTCTCCAGTTGGTCCTGCTTCTTCCTGCATAGACGTGTAATGTTCCTGCCGTACAGCTTGCCCGTGTAGGGGGAGATGAACTGGGAGAGGAGCCGCACATTCTTGTAGTCGAGGTGAATGCCGTACTTACACAGCAGGCATTGCACCTTCTCCCCCTCGTATGGGTTGGACATGGCTACAGGCTGAGGGGAGGAAGGAAGGATTGGGAGTCATGGTATGGGTGAGGAAGGATTGGGAGTCATGGTATGGGTGAGAATGGAAGGAGAGAATGAAAGTGAATGATTATGTGGTGTTTGGTGCGGCTGTGGATGAATGACTTCCACGCCAGAATCAAGAGAATGCAGGTTGTAGAGTTGGAAATTTTTTTGAGGTACCTAACTTCAAAGACGATTAATATTAACTTGGCCCGGGTTGTATATAGTAAAAAATATCCAAAACAATGATATTCAAACATTTGTATTGTGGCTTCAACTGCAATTGAACCATAACAAAATCATCCCTCACCATGTCATCCTTGAGTAGCTGCTCCAACTTGTCCGCATCGAAGATGACATCCTCTTGGTGAGTGTGAGAGCCATCCTCACCCCCACCGGTGCTGCAGGATGCACGCCCACTGTCTGCAGGGTAAAGGAGGGAGGGGGAGGCATGAGGTGAAGATTCATTTTCATATTTATAAGGCAATAGATTAAAGGAGGGTAGGAGGAGGCATGGAATGAGGATAATTTTTATACTCGTAAGGAAATAGATCGAGTGACAGTACATCAATACTATACACATAACAGAACAATTGTAAGCTTCTGTTAAATGTCTTGTGCACTGGTAATTCGACCTTCTCTAGTCTGTTCTTTTTATATTAGCACACATGAGTATTGGGTAAGGTGATCCAGGTGACAGTAATTAAAGGCCTCTTCTATTTGCGTGAATCCGTTTCAGATCACTGAATCTAGGCGGGGCTTGGCCCCTCTGGGCGGGGCATAGCCGCAAAATCGTGTTCTATTTACCGTCTTAACCTGTGATCTGTAACAGATTCATGAATCCGTCGAATCTGTTTCTGGAGGTGGGTTATAGCAGACGACACTCGTTCGCAGGTTTTTTGCACCAGTCTGAGCCAGCCTCTTCTCAGAATTTAATATTGATATATACCTCCAATAAAACAGTGTATATATACGAGGAAGATAGTAAGCGGTAGAGAAACGTTGTAGAAATGTTGCTGTAGACACAGAATTGAATAATAGTGGTGATGAATACCAGAAACAAAGGAGATATATAACAGCAGCCTCTTCTCGGAATCAATTATTAATATATACTTCCAATAAAACAGTGTATATATACGAGAAACATAATAAGTGGTAAAGAAACGTTTAAGAAATACTACTGTAGGCTTAAAATTGTATAATAATGGTGATGAATACCAGAAAGAAAGGAAATATAACAGCAGCCTCTAACCGGGTTATTTGTTTTCTTTGAATTTTGATATATATACTCCCAAGAAAACAACTTACATGTGCGTGGAAGAGATTAAATGGTAAAAAAATGTTGCATAAATGCTAGTGTAGGTACAAAAATATGTATAACCATAGCAAATAAACAGTTAAATAAGATATCCCAACGTTTTTTTTGGTTAAGGGGAAGCTCTACTCGGGAGTTTTACATTGATATACACAAACGATTCTGACTCATTACCGTCGCAAATAAATAGTTAATAAGATATCCACATTCCCCATCTCCCAATAAACATGAGGACACGTGGGAATGTAAGGTTTTTTGGGCGGGTGTGAAAGTGAAGTTTTACCCAAATCTAACCTAACCAGGGTAAGCCTATTGGCGCCACAGGTTAGACATATATAAAAATAAGGGGTATTTCTTTACAACTACTGCTCCACCTCTTTATTATAAATATGAAGTCTTACATACTATACATAGTGTACTCAACACATCTGTGAAAGTTTCAGGTGGTGCTCACCATTATTTACCTCGCAAAACGTCTTTGAAGTTAGGTTAGGTTATGTTAAGTTATGGTTAGGTTAAGGTTGTTAGGTTAGATTGCGGTTATGTTAAGTTAGGTTAGATTCGGTTCAGTTAGGTTCGGTTATATAGCATTTTTACATTTTATTACCCAAACCCAGAACAAATCCAAGTTATGAACCCTAACTTTAGGGTAATAAAATGTTAAAATCTTATATAATCGAACCTAACCATAACATAACCGTAACCTAACCTAACAACCTTAACATAACCAAAACTTAACCTAACCATAACTTAACATAACATAACCTAACTTCAAAGACGTTTTGCGAGGTAAATAATGGTGAGCACCGCCTGAAACCTTCACAGATATGTTGAGTACACTATGTATAGTATGTACGACTTCATATTTATAATAAAGAGGTGGAGCAGTATTTGTAAAGAAATACAAAAAAAAGTTTTATATAGTATATATTTTTTATACATTGAAAAGGTACTGGCTAAGGGACAACAAAAATAAGTTTAAAAAATCCCTCTTGTCGCCATCCTGTCAAGACGACAGTAGGAGAAATAGAAGCAAGGGGTGGAGGTCTGGTTAACAAAGGTGTCTTGACACTCCTCTTTTGAAAGAATTCAAGTCATAACCAGGTAATAAGGCACTTATTAAAGGCAGGAATACAATGTCTTGATTATAGACTATCAATCAATATCAGAAATATAATGAAAGAATCAGCATGTGCACTATTTTAACCCAAGACACTTTGTATTAACCTCGCGGCTCATTAGACCTGAATCTACTTTTCAAGAATCTAATGGTGTTTTCAATAACACATTTAGTTATATAATTTTTTTTATTGTACAATAAGCCGGTTGCTGATAATTATGGGTGCCGCTGTCGCCCTAAATGCATCAGGTAATGAAAGCTGTAACTCTCAACACTTCCTCGGAGAAGTGACTAGTGTGACGGCTGGGCAGCGACTGGCCTCTCATTGTTATTGGTTTGATCCAGCGAATACAAAACAGATTCTGTGTTCTATTTGTACCCACCGAATCCAAAACAGATTCGGATTCAGAGCAGAATCCGGAGTAGATTATTGGGAACAAATAGAAGAGGCCTTAAGACAACCTTACACACGACTACAACACAACACATGTAATACACACACAAACACTTCACTTGCCTTGCCTTAATGTGAAGATAGAACTATAATGTTAACTTACAAACAATACTAGGTGGCCGTAGGTAAGCTGGGTGGGTGGATATATAGTTTTTCAGTGAAGAAATAATTCGTCTGCTGAGAGCCATGATGCCGAGACTCAACACAAGACAGTAAACACTCACTGCTAGGGAAGGAAAGAAGATATTATATGATTTTAATGTATTTTATAAAAGGAAAGAGGAAATTATATGTTTCTATGGGAGGAAAGAGGAAATTATGTTTATATAATTTTTGGAGGGAAAGAGTGAATTATGTTTTTATGTTCTTATGAAAGGAAAGAGGATAGTATATGGTTTTAATGTATTTTATTGGAATATATGTAATTTCTGTTGGGAATATCATATGGATAACAAAACGTAAATGGTAGAAATTACTGTAAATTCATTCAAGAAATCGCTAACAAACACACATGTAATATTGATCTTTTATTTCTATACACTATGCAGGATGGTTATATATAGCATGTAAGATATTTATTGACAGTTTATATATGAATTGCACATTATAGCAATTTAAAATGAATTCAAAATGCATTAGTTTAGTTTGTTATTTGATAAAGCTGACCAAAACAAAGCTTACCACCCACGGCAAAAATACATTAACAAATATTGAATAATCCGACGACTATAACAACTTTCCGATCACAATACAAGCAACCAATAACCATATAATAAAACAAACAACAAGATAGTATATAGTATAACCCTTCCACTCTATTATAACCCAAAGCAACATGTAATCTATAAACAATATCCATCTTAAAGAGTGTTGTGTGAGTTCATTTAACTTGGAGGCTTGTGGTGGAGTAGTAACTTTAAAGCCTTATTATCCCTCATTACTCCATTATTCCACCTTGCATCCACTTAACATCCACCTTGAGAGCACAAAATGGCACAATGGAATTAATAGTGACTGGTGTAAGAACGTGAGGCGAGGTAGGTGGAGAGATAGATAGAGAGAGAGAGAGGGAGAAGTAGAGAGAGTGGAGAGTGGTGTTGGGTGGACGCTAGGTGGACGGTGTGGTGCTGTGGTGGTGTTGCCTCGTTAATGGCTAGTACTTCAAGGGTGGGTGGTGCTTGGTGACCCCTGGATGCTGGTGGTGGTGGTGGTGGTGCTGTGGTGATGGAGGTGATGGAAGGGGAAGGTGGCAGCTCAGCTCACTCTATGGTAGTGATGGCGTGGTGTGGTGTGGTGTGGTGTTGATTGTGGTTGTGGTGTTCTTGTGTGTTATGGTTGTGGTGTTTGTGTGTGTGTGTGTGTGTTGTTTGGTGTTGATTATGGTTGTGGTGTTCGTGTGTGTGGTGTTAGTTAACGTGTTATGGTTGTGGTGTTGATTATATCGTTATGGTTGTGATGTTTGTGTGTGTGTGTGTGTTGTGTGGTGTTGATTAAATCGTTGTGGTGTTCTTGTGTGTATGTGTGCGTGTTGTGGTGTTAATTAAATGGTTATGGGTGTGATGTTTGTGTGTGTTCTGTTCCTATGGTGTTAATTAAAGTGTTTTGGTTGTGATGCTCGTGTGTGTTGTGGTGTTAATTAGATCGTTATGGTTGTGATGTAGTTGTGGTTTGATGAGTTATTCGTTGTGGTTTGTTTCAGTTTTGTTATTTTCACTTATTACTTCAGTTTTTAATGTTGATTTGTGTTCCTGATGTCGTATATTTAGTTTGTATAATATGTAGTTTTAACCAATCAATGTATTTCTCGTACTCTATGTTTTTATGTTGAGTTTGTTAGTGTATTGCTTGGTTTTACCCTTTATTACTGTTGCAAAGGTAGATAAGTGAAATGAAATGTGTTATGTTAAACCTTAGTGTACTGGCAGGACAGTGAAGGTGGATGTAGGCGTGCAGCATCTCTTTGTATTAACTATGATTCTGGCATGTATAGTTGTATAGTTTTACTTTTGCATCATTCACATTGCATCTGTTAGGTGGTTAGGAGATTATTAAGTGGTATTAGGTTTGGTTTTGAAATACTGACTTCCCACGGGGTCTCATAAGATCATTGAGGAAGAGGAATTACATTAGGTTACATAGGAAGAACAGATACTAGGAGACCTATTGATCTATAATGAGGATATCTGATGAAGTGTGTACTACTACTAGTAAACTACATGTGGTCCTCTGGTAATGGATGGAAGGATAGGGTGAAGGAGTGAAGGAGTACATGCATGAAAGAGGTACTGATAGAGAGGGAGGGATTGAACTAGCAAGGAAGGGAGAAAGTGTATAGATAGGGAGAGGTGGAGGGTCTTCAGCCGTGGCCAGCCTATTGGGGGACGCTTCTGGAGGGAACGAGGCGTCAGAAACCATAGACAGATAGATAGAAATGTGAAAGTTGTAAAGTGTTGCCTGATGCTTCTAGCTTTCTGTCCTTGTAGATTGCAGATTCAGTGTGATGATGATAAAACAGAGGTGATAATGATGGTTATAAATGCATTAATAAAGATAGGAAAAACCCGACAATAACTGTGATGTTCCTCCGGCAGATGTTAGAAACCCTGCAGCAGAAGGAGCCATTGTCTGAATTTGTGGACGTAGCCGAGAGGAACCGCAAGAACCAGGACCACGGGGCAAGCCGAACCGACAGACTGAAGTGAGTGGCGGCTGGGCTGATGTTAAGTGTCTGTTGTCTATGTAGCTATATTTGTTGTTCTCTATTGTTCATCACTGCTTGCTAGTTTTCCTTCCTTTTCCCTTGTTCTTCTTGTTCATGTTCTTGTTCAGATCCACAAATGAAATATATTGTGGATTTGTCTTGTCCTTCCATTTTCTTCATTCATTGATCTACCATTTTTGTCTTATTTTTCCTTAGTCTGTGTGTTTCTTTCCTATACATATACAAAGCATTAAGGAAAGTAACAGAAACAGAAATACAAATTGCAATACAAGTCATCAGTTTAATTTTTTTCCATAATATTTCATTGTAAAGACATGTTATTTATCCTCAAAGTCATGTCATTTCTTAATAAACTATTCTGTCAGATAAATGAAATGGAAAAAGGAAATAGAACAATAATATAAGAATCCAGATATGTGTTCACTATTCACTTAATAAATATAAATAACGTTCTTCGCCACAGTCAAGATGAGGAGTTTGCCGCTGCACAGGAGGAGTGGGATGCTGTGCAGTGTGTTGAGCCCATCCTGCGTTCACCCCACAAGGACAACTACCACAAGAGTCCTAAGAAGTACATTGACAGCTCTTCCTCCTCCCCCGCCAAGACCCCCTCCAAGCCCCAACCCGTGCTGCCCCCCACAGTCCGGGTGACCCCCCACACGGACTTTGATGAGGTGTGGGGCTACTTCACCCGTCAGGATATGAGTCATGTTATGGTGAGTATAGTGACCTTTACATATCATTTAAATAGATGTGATGATTGTGAGTTTAGTCATCATCAGTAACAATGTAATGGAATAAATAGCTTGTTGGGTGACATTTTGTATTGTATTACTTGTTGTTGTTGTTTTATTTATTTATTTATTTATTTATTTATTTTTTTACCTACATAATTTGTTCGTCTATATCAGTGGTTCATATCTTTTTCTATGTCTCGCACTCTTAGGAAATGTTTTATTAATTTTCACATCCTCTACAAAAGTAATGTATTTGGATATTGAAAAGTTGAATATCTAATTAATTTTATTTTATTGAACCATATACACTATTGCAGGTGAACAAACAAGACTAAAAAAAATAGCTTATGACTCATTGCATACAATAAGATAAGAATGATGATAATGCAAACAATTAGAATAGCTGTGAGACCTGTACACAATATCTGTATGATGTAAATATTAACAAAAAACTAATAGAGTATAGTATAAGCCTCAATCTACACTCACATCCTCCCCAGGGCTCCATCAAACCCACACTGGAACAGAGGGGCGTCAACGGGCTGTTCCGCTCACTCTTTGGACCCAAGAAGCTGAAGGCAGAGCTGGTGGACGAGAGGAACCTTCTATTTGCCATCGCACAATGTCAGTCTAAACACAAGCATAACAGCAAACTTATTCCACTTGTTATTCCCTTGAAACAAACTATTGAAGAAGAAGAAAAACATGTAACTGAAGGAGGAAAAGATACACATGTAATAGTAGTAAATGAAGTAAAATAATTAACTCCTTTATGGAATCTTATATCTAGTCAATCACCGAGACTTACCTTTCTTTCCTTCTCTTCCTCCCTTCAGGTCAGTTTGACAACACTGAGCCCATCCACCTTCAGATCCTGCAGACAGTGTACAAGGTCCTCACCGGCACCAAGATTGACTGTCCTCGCTACGGCAGCCACTGGGATATAATTGGCTTCCAGGTGGGTGACGTGTGGAGGGTGTAGGTGGAGTGAGTGGGGGTTTGAATGGGTGATGTAGTGGGTGTAGGTGGCGTGGAGTGGGTTAAGATAATGGGTTTTGAGTGGGAGAGCAATGAGTGGGTGTTGAGTGGTATGGTTTGAGTGTGAAAGTGTCAGGGCCGAGGTGACTACCAATTAATATTATCTTTTTATAGAGTTGTGGGGAAGAAAAATCATGGAGTATGATACCCCGAATATATTTACACACACACAAATAGCAAACAATAGGCTAGAAGCCAAAATAAATCACCAACGACGAACTGCTCGTAAACAATTACCAGAGCAGGGGTATGACACCCAAATAACTCCCTGTACAGCTGTCTGGAGGGTGAGATGCGTGACAGCAACACTCGGCAACGTAGATTGCTCCTCAGACAGCAGGGAGGGTGGAATGGTGTAGGTACAGTTGAAGGGCACACTGGAAGGGAGCCCAAGTCTCCAGAAATGCCTTCGGAATGTTGAGAACCAGCAGCAGGTGGTGAGGTGTTGTCAGGTGTGAGAGCTGAGGCGTTCTGTCCTTCTCCAAGCCGGTGGCGTGGAGCTTGGCTCGGTTAGACTACCCCCCTACCCCTGGACAAGGGGGTGGGGTAGTGGCGGGGAAGCCGGTGAACAAGCGCCGGCAGACGAGAGTGGTAGTTCAACCACTAAATAGGGGAAGACGAGGCAGGTGCAGTTCCTCACACATGCCCCCACTAAAACATCTGCTGCACAGCTGATTTCGAAGAACTGCAGCTGACCAGGAGACATAAACAAACTTATAATATACTTGAGTGCAGGAAACAAAACTTGTAAAAGACTGGAGTGCAGGAAAACAAAATAAAGAAAAGCTATTGCCGGCTGAGAAGGTCGGCTCCAATGTTGTCTGTCCCGGCAACATGAACAACCCTAAATTTATAGGGTTGAAGACCTAAAGCCCATCGTAGTACTCTATCATTTTTACCTTTGAATTTCTGAAGGTATATTAGAGGCTTGTGGTCTACTTCAAGGATAAATTCCTTACCTCGAAGATAGAAGTCAAACCTATGAATGCCGAATACGATGGCCAGGCATTCCCTCTCCATGGTAGAGTATCGTCGTTCCCGATCAAGTAGTTTCCGGCTGGCGTAAGAGATGGGATGTGGTCGATCATCATGGTACTGTAGGAGTACAGCACCTAATCCATAGTTTGAAGCATCGGTACGTAGGACGAAGGTCTGGCTGGGGTCCGGAAGACGCAGAATAGGTCCCGAAGTCAAGGCTTGCTTCAGCAGCTTGAACCGTTGAAGCAGATCTTCAGTCCACTGGAGGGGATCCCGTACCGGCTTCTTCAACAAGTCAGAGAGGGAGGCGGCCGGTAAGCTCAGAGGCCTGAGGAATGAAAGCTTTATAAAATGATATCAAACCTAGGAAACTCCGGAGTAACTTCTTGGTGGTAGGAGGAGTCATGGAGGTGATGGCAGTCAACTTGCCAACTTGTGGTTGAAGATGGTCGCGGGACAAAACAAATCCCAGATAGTTGATGGACTCTGCTCCAAACCGGCACTTTTTAAGTTTGACAGTCAAACCGTTTTGTTGTAGTCTATCTAAAACAGACTTGAGGGCAGAGATGTGAGTGGGCCAATCAGATGAATACACAAAAATATTATCAAAATAAAAAGAAACATTGGCCAAGCCAGCAAGCACAATCCTCATTAAGCGAATATAAGTGGCACAGGCCGTAACAAGACCAAAAGGCATCCGAGTAAATTCCATCAGGCCCTTGTGAGTGGGAAACGCAGTGAAGCGTCGAGCTTTGGCAGAAAGTGGAACCTGGTAATATGCCTTACTCAAATCTAGCTCTGAGAAGAACTCAGCACCAACGAACTTATGCAGCTCTGTCTCAATACTGCAGGATGGTTCAGCATGGAAAATAGTAACTGAGTTGAGTAACCTGTAATCAATAGCCATCCGATACGTACCGTCGGACTTCCTGACCATGATAACCGGAGAGCAGTGTGGAGAGGTTGAAGGTTGGATGATTCCTTGACTCAATAGTTGCTCAACCTCTTCCTGGTAGTAGTGCTGGAGATGGATGTGATGGTAGTGGCAGTAGTAGTAATAATAATAATAGAAGTCGTAGTAATAATAGTAGTAGTAATAATAATAATAATAATAGTAATAGTAGTAGTAGTAGTAATAATAATAGTAATAGTAGTAGCAGTAGAAGTAGTAATTAAGAGGAAAACCAGTGAAGAAATCAATGCAAGTTACAAGGTGACGGTGCCCTTCAGAAGAAGGTGGAGACAAGGGATCTACCAAGTCAATGGCAACTCTGGAGAAGGGTTCAGTTACGACAGGTAACGGTTGAAGAGGTACTGGACGTACCCTTCCCTTAGTTGACATACGTTGACACTTGTCGCAGGAACGGCAGTAATCCCGGATGTCTGCACACATCCCTGGCCAATAAAAGTCTTGCCATACCTTCATCTGGGTCTTCCGGTGGGAGAAATGTCCAGCCAAAGGACCTTCGTGAGCAACACGTAGGATGACGGGACGGCAATCGCTGGGAACAACCAAGGATAAACCATTTACCTTTTGAAGGTGATCCGAGGAGAGACATTTTCGGTACAGGAGGCCGTCCTCATGTATGAACTGGTATGTGGCACCATCCCGTGCCTTCTCAACTTCTTGAGTGGTAGCCTTTGACTGTAAACACATCAAGGAAGGACAGGATTCCTGAAGTTGACGAAACTCATCAGGGGTTACAGTCAAAGGATGGAGCTTAGGCAGAACAAGAGGGTGGACCCGTTTAGATCGACCGGCTCTGGTCTCCACAGCACACACTTGAGTAGTTGAGGACTCAACTGGTGGTAGATGCTGACATCCAGAAGGACGGTTGTCCTTGTCTTGAGAGGAGAGGGAAGTTCCGGGCGAAAGCGAGTCATCAGGAGGCAACAGAGGATCTTGTAGGGAAGAAACGTCGGTGGTGGCTTGGTCATGGTCACTATGGAGAAGATGGTTGTCATTACTGAGTAGAGAATCAGAACTAGTAGGATCTTGTACTCCGGGAATATTCCCAACTAGAGCACTAGCAAATTTAATTGGGGCCCTTACAGCATCTGTCCAACCAGTGTAAAATGGGCACCGTAAGTAACACTTAACGACAGGAAATTCGTCGATGCGTCCCAAATAGTCAGCAACTTGTACTTTGGGGCAGAGTGATGGGTCAATGTCTGGCAAGGCTTCCTCAGAAATTACAACTCCAGAGCATCCAGTATCCCTAATTATAGAGGAAGACCATGACCCATTAATAGTCCCTGTAACTGAGAAGTTAGGCACTTTATGGTCCTCTAAACAAAATCCAACCTTATAGGGGGGCGTGGTAGTAGTTCCATCCTTGAATGCTCGAGGATTCCTGGGACAGTGTGGTCGTATATGTCCTGCTTCCCCACAATTGTGACAAGTCACGGTTGAGGGAGTCTGACTCCCAGGAGAAGGTAGAGGCTGGAGTGGAGTAGCAAGTCGAGGGGAGATTTTCTTAGCGTTGTTGTTGGAAGAGACCTTAGGATAGGCGTTGTGGGCGGATGCCCAGTCATCCGCTAGTTGTATTGCTTCCTTCAGCTTGGTAGGCCTTCTTTCCTTGATGAATAGGCGTATTTCTGCTGATAAGGAGGACAAAAATTGATCAAAGATGATAAACTCCCTTAAATCAGCATAAACATTGGCCACAGAGGAAGACTCAACCCAAGAATCAAACATCCTCGATAACTGGGTAACAAACTGATGGTAGTTCTGTCCCACTCTAATCTTGTTTGACCTGAAATCCACCCGGTAGCCATCTGGAGTTTTACTGAAGCCTGTTAACAAGGCTTGCTTCAGTAACTCGTAATCCTCAGTGGTGGATGACGGAAGGGACGTGTAGAGTTCGGCAGCTTTACCAGTAAGGAGGCAACCCAGACGAACGGCAAAGGTATCTCTGGGTAAAACCAGCATCTCGGCCACACGCTCAAACCTAGTTAAATAGGTGGCAATGTCCTCTTCATCCTTGTATGGTGGTAGACTAGGTCTGGAAACAGGATCATGTGATGGTAGGACTGAGGGCTTACCTTAAGCGGCAATTTCTGCCAGCTTGATCTCTTTCTCCCTCTCAGCTTGTGCTTGTCTTTCTTCTCTTTCAGCTTGTCTTTCTTCTCTTTCTCTTTCCTTCTCAGCTTGTCTTTGTCTTTCTTCTCTCTCAGCTTGTCTTTCTTCCCTTTCGTTTTTCTGTTGTTCAAGGATCCACTGGCCAATTTCCTTGCCCTGCAAACCGAGGGCTTCACCCTGCTCCTTCAGTTCTTGAAAGGAAGACATGGAAAAGACCACACAGAGAACACAATACAAACAAAAAAATGGACAACACCTCACGTGCAAAATCTGGCAAAAGTAAGAGTTTGACGGCAATCAAAACACTCATAACATTACTCCCGGGCCTCAGGCAGCAATGGTGCGCAGCAGCAACTTACAGATAACAACCCACAATCTGTAAAAAGATAATAAATAATTGGTAGTTCTTATCCTGGCGAGGTCGCCAATATGTCAGGGCCGAGGTGACTACCAATTAATATTATCTTTTTATAGAGTTGTGGGGAAGAAAAATCATGGAGTATGATACCCCGAATATATTTACACACACACAAATAGCAAACAATAGGCTAGAAGCCAAAATAAATCACCAACGACGAACTGCTCGTAAACAATTACCAGAGCAGGGGTATGACACCCAAATAACTCCCTGTACAGCTGTCTGGAGGGTGAGATGCGTGACAGCAACACTCGGCAACGTAGATTGCTCCTCAGACAGCAGGGAGGGTGGAATGGTGTAGGTACAGTTGAAGGGCACACTGGAAAGGAGCCCAAGTCTCCAGAAATGCCTTCGGAATGTTGAGAACCAGCAGCAGGTGGTGAGGTGTTGTCAGGTGTGAGAGCTGAGGCGTTCTGTCCTTCTCCAAGCCGGTGGCGTGGAGCTTGGCTCGGTTAGACTACCCCCCTACCCCTGGACAAGGGGGTGGGGTAGTGGCAGGGAAGCCGGTGAACAAGCACCGGCAGACGAGAGTGGTAGTTCAACCACTAATTAGGGGAAGACGAGGCAGGTGCAGTTCCTCACAGAAAGTCTTAATTTTTATACATTTTATTTTTAGTTTCTTGGTGACTTGTTTCTTATTGTATTTATATATGTATAGATGATGTGATTTTATTTTCCTGCAAGAGTTCAACTGTATTATATGTAATGTTTTTACCTTACCTTACCTATAGCACAACAATGTTATTCTATTATTCCATACATCATCTAACTCTATCCATTCATTCTCACTTCCTCCTACTCTTCCTCCCTTACCCTCCCTTTCTTCTCCCTTACTCACCCTCCCCTCCTTCCCCAGGGTGTTGATCCCGCCACAGACCTGCGGGGGGTGGGTCTGCTGGGCCTGGTTCAAGCCCTTTACCTCCTCACCCATGAGTCTCTGCTGCCGCTGGCCCGGGATGTGTTCCGGCTCAGCCACGACCACCACTCTCAGTTCCCCCTCATGGTGCTCTCCATCAATGTGACCCGCATCTCACTGCAAACACTGCGCGAAGGATACCTCAATAAGTGCGTGTGTGTGTGTGTGTGTGTGTGTGTGTGTGTGTATTGTGTTATGTTCGTCAGTAAATTTCTTCTTCTACTACTACTACTGTGTGTGTCTGTGTGTGTGTGTGTGTGTGTGTGTGTGTGTTTGTATGGAAATCTTGGTTATGTTGCTGTTTTTATTATTATTTTTTCTATATCAGCATTAAACTGTGATCTTTCATACTAAAAATTAACTAAGGGCAGTTTTCTGTGATAAAAGTTTCGTTAATTTCCCAGTTTCCTTCATAAAATACTTACCGTCACTGTCCTTCACAATACACCTGTTAACCCTTGGTGTGATGGTTGCAGGGAGTGTAACAGCCGAGGTAATGTGCGTCACGTCCTCAACCAGTTCTTCACCGCTGTACTCTTCCACATCTTCTGGATCTGGAAAACTGAATCCAAGACAATCAAGGACTCCGGCTTCATCATTAAAGGTGTGTAGGATCCCTGGACTGTGTGTGGGTTGTCTCTATTTTGTCTTGTCTTGTATTGATGTTTTGTAGTGATGAAGTGTTTACAGGGAACAGATGGATGACCAGGAGTGTGTGAAGATGAAAAGTGGATTATGCGTTCATCCACTAATACTACCTTTCCACCTTTCTTAAGTGCAATTTTGAAGTTTTATTCCCTCCATGATTTATTTATTATTATTTTTTTTCATCCTTCTGTTGTTCTTACTTAACCTCTTAAACTTTTAATATTGACAAGTTTTCACCAAACGTAAGATAACTTTAAGACAACTTTACTCCTTCAGATGCTGAGGCGTACTGCAAGCGTAACGTGAAGACAGTCTTGCAGAAACTCCAGGTACAGCTGCGTAAATACTCCCATGCCGAGGAGGGCCAGCTGGTGTGAGGGGAGAGCCACCAAGCCAGTGCCACTCACCCTCAGGGAAGTATGTGTGTCGAGGGTGAGTGTGGGATGTGGTCCTTTGAAGTGTGGGCTGCAAGTGTCTTATTCCCTCGCCAATGTGAGTCTTCGAGGAGGACATAGATATTATTTTTTCCAGTTACGAGTCTAGTGAGTTGATATGAGGTGATGTTTGCATGACATTTGTGATCTTAACCTGATAACCTTGTGTCGGATAGGCTAGTCCTGGACCTGCCTTCATCAGTCTTGTGTTCAAAATGCAGTGATGAGGCAGGGTTGTCAGGTGTAGTTTAGAGGAAGAACATGACAAATAGCATGTAAACTAAACTAATACTTTGTGAAGGTGATTTAGTGTTGACTCCTGTTTTTTTTTTTATGGTATGTTTTTCCTCCTTGTCCCATTGAGTACACAGGGTGGAGGTAAAGTCTCCTTGATGCGTAGGGAGGTGTAGGAGCCGGGGCCTCGGTGACCCCTGCAGGATAGTGTTAGCATAGGTAGGGAGGGAAACACAGATCTTACTCTATCCATGGATGCAAAAAGGACATATCTGCATTGGCACAAGGACTAGGGTGACGTGGATCATATTCTTAGTGTGATGATGTATTGACAGTGATGGACCTGAGCACTTTCATAAGATTAAATAAGATGAAGGCTTTATATAATAGAATTTTTGAGAGTTGAAGAGTCTATATATATAATACTGTACGTAGTAGGTCTATTCAAAGTTTATCATGTGATGAGTGTGCTTATATAATGGAACTATGTGATAAAACTGCTATAGGCTGCCAGCTGATGCTAATATACATGGGACCAGGTGATGGAAAGTGAGTGCTGGCAAACACATTAATATTTATTTGCATGGGGAATGTTGATCAAGGTGAGGTTACAATGGTGTTCAGAATTGTTTACTTTACTCACTGCTGTGTTGAGTCATTTTACGCCCACACAGAAATATCAGGATGGATAACATGATGATGCTGTGAAATATTAGTTAATCTTCTCATGCTTGTTATCCTTAGAAATGTGTATGTTGTGTGTGCAGTCTAATCTTTATGTCATCTTAAAACTGTTTGCATTCATACATATTCCTCTTGTGTGGTTGTTTACGTGTGACGATTGTAAACATGTCATCCGTGTTTACCTTTTCAAGTTATGGTTGTTTCTGTATGTTGGTACACACGCATCCCATGTATTCCCACCTCAATGCTGTGGTCGTATTCATTCATACGCACATGCATCCTGTGTATACCTGTTGCAAAGCTGCTGTTGTTTACATTCGTATGTACACATATCTCCATGTATACCTATGTGCATTTAGTGGTGCCATTACAAGATAAGCAGCACTTTTAATCATCTTCTTTGTGCATTCTGCGGTGTGTTTTAAAAGTACTTAACACCATTATTGTGGCACATTTTGAGATACTTAATACCACTTTAGTACACTTGCCTTCACACACTTTGCGGCGCATTACTAACACACCAATGTTTTCTCACGCACTCTTAGTATGTTTTAGCAGATCATGTGTTGCTCAAGTAATGGAAATAAATGCTTACTTACTACACACAACTACACA
>JAPQNM010000021.1:584796-589796 GCA_029783475.1 Metacarcinus magister | reverse complement strand
CATTGTTTGCAGGTTTGGAGTCCTTGTGTTCGTTGTCTGTTGTGTTACCAGGTGTGCGACGCTTCATCACCTTCTTACACTTGTTCACCTTTTTCTTTTGGCCATCGCAATGAAAGATTGTTGCTTCGTTGACCGATCTCGTCTCGACTGTGTTGTGGGGTATTTGTTTGTTTGTCTTACCAAGAACTTCATTAACAATGGCCGCCTCTTGATCTGATGTGTAGGCATCATACTTATCTGGTATAATCTCGGCTGTAATTGCTTCGGACTCTTCTTTAATGAGCAGCATTTCTTTGTTAGCCTTGACCAGTGGTTCGTGAATTGTGTGAACGTTTTCGTTGATGGTGTGTCCTTGAGGAACATTCCGCCATTGTTCAAAAGCCGCCCGCAGGTCAGCGACGCACAACACAGCCTTGGCAATCTTGGGCTGCTCTTCCACGGACGGAAGAATGACGTCATCAGAATCATAATTATCGTTTATCTCGTTGTTGTTCGTTGGTTTGATAACCTTAAGGTGCTTGATCACCTTCTTCCGCTTCTTCACCTTTTTTTGTACGTCAATTTGAACATTTTCTTCCTGAACTGTTTGCGCGACATC
The DNA here is from genome assembly GCA_029783475.1 of Metacarcinus magister. NCBI lineage: Eukaryota > Metazoa > Arthropoda > Malacostraca > Decapoda > Cancridae > Metacarcinus > Metacarcinus magister. Next base: position 589,198 of record JAPQNM010000021.1, on the reverse strand, counting down.
TTTGTTGGTCTTGGCGGGAACTCCGTTAGCTATGGCCGCTTCTTGATCGGATGTGGAGGGGTCACTGTTAACTGGTATATTTTCTTGTATTATTGATTTTGACTCTTCCTCAATCGTCAGTTTGTCTTGGTCACCCTTAGACACTTCCTCTTCAGTTGATGGAACATTAGCACCTCGTGACTCCCTTTGGACTGAGGACGTGACTCTGCCTTGGGTGTGTGCTGTGTACGACTCCTGGCGCGGGTGACCACTCCTCCTGGACGCAGGTGGCACCAATGGCTGTTCGTTCTGTGCCCGCCACGCCTGGATCATGTTCTTGACCTGGTCGTGGCAACGCGCTACTTTGTCCAGCGTGCCTTGGAGAACCAGCTTGCCAAGTCTAAGGTCGTACATAACGTCCAGCTGATGCTGCTTGCGGAGGGTGACGAGGAAGCGGTCGTTTGAACCCAGTAATTGTTGTCTGTAGTTTTGTGGCACCTTCAGGGTCCAACGAACGTATCGATGTTCTGGGGCTTCACTCTTGGATGCAGAAGGCTGAGTCTTGTTTGGGGTGGTGTTTACTGTGTCAGCTTTGTGTTCCTTCTCCTGTGTTGAATTTTCATGATGATGTACTACGTGCGAGTGTGTTGCAGCTCCTGAGGTGGCCATCTTTTCACGTGCCTGTTTCTGGGCCTGTTCATTACGTGTTCGCCACGCCTCAAGCGCGTCCTTTGCCTGGTCGCGGCAACACTTTACGTTGTGTTTGAGGCCTCGGAAGTACATGTGGTTACCCTTGGAATCGAACGTAACCTTCACCTGGTGCTGCTTACGGAGGGTGGCGAGGAAGGTGTCGTTGGCAGCCAGTTTTTGTCGTCGGTAGTTCTGGGGCACCCTCAGATTCCAGCGAACTACTTTACTTTCAGAATCTGCTTCCTGTTGTGTTGAAGTGACATGGTGGTCACCTTTGGCAGTATTCTGATGTGCCTCGTGTGACGCTGCTCCGTCCTCCTCATCTTGAATCATTAACTTTTCCTGGGTGTAAGGTGCTGCTTCTGAGGTGCTGGCACTAGGCTCTTGTGACACCTGGTGCACAGCCGCCTCTGTCACCGTGGACAGCAGTTCGTCGCTGGCAGCTTGTAACGCAGTCTTACTGTCCTCAGGTTCCTCCTCTGCCTCGGTCGCAGGGAGGTCGTGTTTGTGTGTCTGTGCTTCCCTTGTTTCTGTTTTCAGTGTAAAAGTCAACGGATAAAAAGAAGACACATCCAACGCAACGTGAATCTTGCCAGGGCCTTGGCTCTCATTCTTTAAACACTCAATCAGATGCTTGAGGTTGACGGCCTTCTTCCGTATTGTTTTCTTGCCCCACTTTAATTTCATCCTCGTGAAGCAATCCGCGTCCAGTTCACGTATTTTTTCTAGGTCCGCGCTTAAACGGCAAGTCGGATATTCGTATAGGCCGTCGGAAACCTTTTGTCGTTGTTCAGGATGAAGGCGAATCCTCATCACGGGACAAAAGGATCTATTCTTAAACCACCACCACGTCTTCACTTGTTCAGCGAGCACGTGGATGGCCGTCACCTTCTTGTGTGCTGGAAGGCGCACAGAACACGAAATTCTTGTTTTCACAAACATAATTCTTAATATAGATATACAGAGGCTGTTAAACCAAGGCGGTGAGAATATTGGGGTAGTTTTTAAAGGTAGTAGGTCCAAGCTGAAATGTAGGTCCAAGCTGTATCAGTACTGAGGCTGTGATTGGTTGCTGCCTCAGTACTGAGGCTGTGATTGGATGTTGCTAGATCCAACCTCTGCCAAAGTAGTCTCTCTCTCTCTCTCTCTCTCTCTCTCTCTCTCTCTCTCTCTCTCTCTCTCTCTCTCTCTCTCTATCTATCTATCTATCTACCCATCTAATCTGTTTATCAGCTATCTATCAATCTGTTAGCTCGTCTATTTGACTATATATGTGAGTATGCATGTATGTATGTGTGTAGGTATGTATGTATGTATATATGTGTGTGTCTCCATCTGTCTGTCTTTATCTAATCTATTCTTTACGTCCGCCAGTGTACCTATAAATCCCTGTCTACCTTCCCTCCATCCCTCCATCTACCTATCTACCTCTATCACGTGATTTTTACCTCCCCTTATTTTTTCCCTTTGCTTACGGACGGAGTGTTGTCGGGTCATCGAGATAATGGAGCCGCTAATGGGCGACAGGGGGACGGGGAACGACGCCCCCTCTGACCTTTCTTCTCTCTCTCTCTCTCTCTCTCTCTCTCAAGCTTTGGGGGTGATTTAGAAAACGTAGTAGGATATGTATGTAGTTTAGAGAGGTTGTGTGTGTGTGTGTGTGTGTGTGTGTGTGTGTGTGTGTGTGTGTGTGTGTGTGTGTGTGTTGGGAAGGGGTGCTTGTTTATTTATTTACATTTATTTGTTACGTATTGTTTAGAGCTGATTGGCTTGTTTGTTTGTTTGTTTGGCTGGTTAATTGGTTGTTAATTTAGTGGATGAAATTAATTTGTTAGTTAGTGGGTTTATTATTTAGTTTGTTTATTGATGTATTTGTTTGTTTATTCACTTGTTTTAGAAATGTACTACTAAGAAATGAAAAGTACATAACATATTTTAGTATTTGATGATCTATTTTTAAACTTAATCATTCATTTAACTACCTTTTCATTCATAGGGTTAAGCCATTTTGATGAGTTTAATTACATTTCATCACATTATTATCTAGTTAATAGCAATATATAATTAAATGTAAACAATAGTCAATAATAACCACAATTAAAAAAATCATTGCATAACTTGTATTACCTTTGAAAACTGGACCACTGCGCATTTTCTCTTACTGTCTGCCTCTGTCTATCTGTCTGTCTGTCTGTCTTTCTATGTCTGTACGAGTATGTGTGTTTATCTGTATGTCTGTATCTATGTAGTGTTACGCCATCACTCATATAAGGTAGGAGACAAGGGTGGATTGTATATATGGCGTACAGAAATAGTACTGAATTAACTTTACTCCTAGGTTAGACTCACTCTCCAACCCTCATTTAGTATAGTTTGCCCGGGGACATAATACCACAAGGATGATTAGGAATATATTTGACTATCTTCAGTTCACTTACATCTAGTCCTTAACCTAATATATGAATTTATAACCATCAACATAGATTCGTCTGTGTATCTATCATTAGGTTTGTATGCCTGTGTCTATCCATCTGTTTGCCTATCTGTCTGTCTGTCTGTCTGTCTGTCTGTCTGTCTGTCTGTCTAGGGAATAGCCAGGGTACACATACAGCCTCACAAAGGGTCAGGTTAAGTATACAATAATTAAGAGAAAACTAGATTAATTTATTCTTATATAATAATAAAAAAATTCTTCTAATATTTTCTTACTTTTAATATTTTTTTTTCCCTCTTTCCTTTCATTTTCCTCCACTCGTGTACTGAGTAAATATTTGTCTTTACCTTACCACCTTTCCCTCCCTTCTCTCCCTCCTTCCCTCCCTTCCCTCCCTCCCTGAAATCCTTTACTTCTTCTTTCCCTCCTTTCTTCCCTTTCCAAAATCCCTGCCTTACCTGCTTGCCTCTCTTGTTTCCTTTTCTCCCTTCCTCTTTGCCTTCCCTCCCTCCCTTTCTTCCCTCCCTTCCCTCCCTTTCCTCCCTTCCCTCCCTCCCTCCTAATCAGACGCAGCTGCTCCTCGCTTCACTTGTTCGTGGTCTGTTTGTCAAAATTAATTACCATGAATGTTTGTGAAGTCCAATTATCAATGCTATTATTACTATTATTATTATTATTATTATTATTATTATTATTATTATTATTATTATTATTATTATTGTTGTTTACTACTATGATATTATTACATGAATCAGCTGTACAAATATATAAAACAGTTAACCATTACATTAGGCTGTTACATTCGTTTTCTTTAGTGCCAAATATCATCTCTCTCTCTCTCTCTCTCTCTCTCTCTCTCTCTCTCTCTCTCTCTCTCTCTCTCTCTCTCTCTCCGTTCTCTCTCTCTCTCTCTCTCTCTCTCTCTCTCTCTCTCTCTCTCATCCCTTTCCCTTATTCCATCCCACACATCGAGTCTCTCATTACTCAACTATCCTCTCTCTCTCCCCATCTTCTCTCCCTCTCCCCATCTTCTCTCCCTCACACCCAATCCTCATTATCTTCCCATCCTTACTTCCCTCATGTTCACCCTCTCTCTCTCTCTCCCTCCTTCGCTACCCTTACTGCCTCCTATTCCTCCCTAACCTTCCTTCATTAGTACCCTCTCCCTCTCTCTCACTATACCTCTCCCTACCACTCCCCTCTCCCTCTCTCTCTCTCCATGTCACTCCCCTCCCTCCCCCAAAGCCTCTGTTACGTGGCGCTGGCCTGCTACGTGTCCGAAGTTACGTCGTTTCGCAT
>JAPQNM010000021.1:572296-582296 GCA_029783475.1 Metacarcinus magister | reverse complement strand
GAGAACAAATATTGGTTGTAGGTCATTCTGGTGTTTAGGGGTCAAACGTGCTTGGACTAGAAGGATTCTCTCTCTCTCTCTCTCTCTCTCTCTCTCTCTCTCTCTCTCTCTCTCTCTCTCTCTCTCTCTCTCTCTCTCTCTCTCTCTTTTCGTTCCTCATTTTTCACACTAGCATCCATCATTCATTATTGCCTCATTATCATTTCTTAACCTCCTCCTCCTCCTCCTCCTCCTCCTCCTCCTCCTCCTCCTCCTCCTCCTCCTCCTCCTCCTCCTCCTTCCTGCAGATCCTTCTCCACATCCTTTTTCCTTTTCCTTTCGTCCTTCATATTTTTAGAGTTTTTTTCCCTCTCCCCTCTCCCCTCTCCTCCCCTTCCCTCCTTCCCCTCTCCTCTCCCCTCTCCTCTCCCCTCTCCTTCCCCTCTCCTTCCCCTCTCGGTTTGGTTTCTCAATTAGTATTTTTTGGTCTTTTTTTTCACTGCCAACCTTCTTTTCCAGTGAGGTCTTAACGACGTCCAAGGCTGTTTGTGAAAATATACGTGTAGGGTGATGAGGATTTAATGATGGAGGAGGAGGAGGAGGAGGAGGAGGAGGCGTGGTGGTGTTAGTAAGAGGAAGGGTGAGAGGAAGACGAAGGAAAAGAGAATAAATAGTTGGAAGAGGATTTAGGAGAGAAAGAAGAAGAAGGAGAAGGAGGAGGAGAAGGAGGAGAGAAGGAAATTAAGACGTAGAAAAGGAGAAAAAAGATTAGGAGGGTGTAAGAAAGATAGATGAGGAGGAAGAGAAGGAATGCATAAGATAAACCAAGGAGAAACGTATGTACTTTTTAGCCCTAATGAGGCTGTTTGAGGTAACTACGGTAACTACATTATCTAATCTATAAGTAATGGAGGTAGAAGGATGAGGGGAAGGTTAAGAAAATTATATTGCAAAAGGAAGTGGAAAAAAAATGAAAAGAATGTAAAATGAAAAGGTAGTGGGAAGAAATTTGAAAGGAATGAGGAATAAAATTTAAATCTCTTCTATTGTTTATTGATGTTTATAATTGCTAGAGTGAAAGGGAGAGAATAAATGCAAGTTATGTATTGGTTTAAAAATATTTGTGTTATGTGTTTATATGTGTTTATAGTGTTACTGTTTTAAGTATCTATAAAGGGATTGATAGGAAAGTGTTTAGCTTCGTTTGATTTGAATTGTTTTACTGATAACTTTCAATCTATTACGTATTCCCAGTGACGTGTGATTGGTCGACAGTGACATAGTTGTTTACGTAAATGCTGTTAAATCTTAGAGTAAAGTAATGATAATAAAACCAAATTGAAATAGATTAATTACTATATATATAAACTTCTATTAAATCGCTTTTCACTCGTCGTTTGAATAAGCTAAAAAAAAATTGATTTCTTTTAGATGTTCTTTAATAAAATTCAATTCAATCTAGGAATATTTTTTTTTATTATTGTTCTACGTTGCACTAAGTTATCAATATTCTTCTTTTTTATCTTTATTATATAGGCACTAGAATTATTAGCAATATTCAAGATGAGTGTTTACGAGGAGGAGGAAGAGGAGGAAGAAGAAGAGGAGGAGGATGTAGATAATTTAGAAGAGGATGGCAGTGATGAGAATGATGAAAAATGATGATGATGATGATGATGATGATGATGATGATGAATAAGAGGAGGAGAAGAAGAGAGGGACGAAAAAGACGACTAGAAAAATATGGATGAGGAATAGTAATAATAGTAGAAGAAGAAGAAGGAGGAGGAGGAGGAGGAGGAGGAGGAGGAGGAGGAGGAGGAGGAGGAGGAGGAGCAGGAAGAGGAGGAGGAATATAAGGAGAGAGCATGAAAACTGAGAATAAAAGAGAGAGGACTTATATTTTGTCAGAGTATATATTTATGTTAATGTTGGAGGGCTGGCCTGTGTGTGTGTGTGTGTGTGTGTGTGTGTGTGTGTGTGTGTGTGTGTGTGTGTGTGGTGTGTGTGTGTGCTCGGCGCCACTACTACTATGGTAACATTGGCTAAAGCAACACTGGAGATGTGGAATTCAGTTCAATTACTAAACCATCACATTCGCTATTGGTACGGCAGTCACGTGTTCTGTATTATGATTAGTGGTGGTGGTAGTGGTGGTGGTGGTGGTAGTAGTAGTAGTAGTAGTAGTAGTAGTAGTAGTAGTAGTAGTAGTAGTGGTGGTGGTAGTAGTAAGAAATATTAATAACAGCAATTATTAGAAACGTCACAGAATTAATAAAAATATTACTTATGTCATTGGCAGATTCTCTCTCTCTCTCTCTCTCTCTCTCTCTCTCTCTCTCTCTCTCTCTCTCTCTCTCTCTCTCTCTCTCTCTAAGTCTAACACGAAAAAATTAAAAGAGAGAGAGAGAGAGAGAGAGAGAGAGAGAGAGAGAGAGAGAGAGAGAGAGAGAGAGAGAGAGAGAGAGAGAGAGAGAGAGAGAGAGAGAATTTGCATGAGAAAAGCACCGCAGTAAGCATATTTGGCGCCCCTCATCTCATCTCCTCCTCCTCCTCCTCCTCCTCCTCCTCCTCTTTACTCACTTCCCATCAACTCATCTCCCTTCCTCTTCTTCTCTCCCTCTCTCTCCCTTCCTTTATCTTTCTCTCCCTCTTACAATTCCAATCTTTTTCTTTGCTTGAACAGAAAGAGAGAGAGAGAGAGAGAGAGAGAGAGAGAGAGAGAGAGAGAGAGAGAGAGAGAGAGAGAGAGAGAGAGAGAGAGAGAGAGAAAAAAAAATATCATTGGTTATCTGGAAATTCTGCTTCAAAAGGATAATATAAATATCTTTGTGTTTTTTTTTTTTTTTCCAAGTGAATATGAACATAATTTTGGGTCAACATACGAAGATGGTAATAATAACAAGGGTGATAAGCAGGGAAACAGTGAAGAAGGGAAAAAAAGTTATTAGGTAAAGTTAGATAAGATGTATATGTGTTGGAATTAGTGTAAAGTGAAAATGAGGAAAAATGAATGAAATGGATTATGGTAATAGAGGAATATGAAGACGAAAGGAATTGATAAACACCACAAAGCAAATAAAAATAAAAATAAATGTAAGATAAGAAGGAATGAAAATATAGAATGTATGATGAAAATAGAAGAATATAAAGACAAAGGGATAGGAAAGATAAGAACTAGATAACAATAAGGAAATATACGTTAAGTTAAGGTAAAAAATATTGCATTAAATACTTATAAAATTGAAACTAATAAGAAAAATAATTGAATGAAGGATGAAAATACAGTAAGATCAAGACAAGTTAATACGATATAAATAAAATGAAAAAAAAGAAGAAAATATAAGTCGGAGTTTTAATCAATATAAAAGTAAAAATAAAGTTTAAAACACATATAATAAAGTTTAACTAGACAATACTTTAACGTAATATCACACAAACATTACATAGACCCAAATAAAATAAAATAAAAATAAAATAAAACCGAAATTACCATAAAATTAACAACATACAACATCCTGACCTGAAAATATAATACAACATTTAGAAACATAACAATAAAATAATAATACAATATAAATGTGGGTCACGTCATGTCTTATTAACACTGGAACAACGACAAACAGGGAGAGAGAGAGAGAGAGAGAGAGAGAGAGAGAGAGAGAGAGAGAGAGAGAGAGAGAGAGAGAGAGAGAGAGAGAGAGAGAGAGAGAGAGAGAGAGAGAGCAAGGCAACAACTATTATGAAGACAACGTAACGTAAAAAACAACGTAATGGAAAAACGAAAAAAAACAGCAAGAAAAATAAACGAAAATTAAGTTAGAAAAAGACAAACACGTATGAGAGAGAGCAAAAAAGAGAGAGAGAAAGAAAGTTATTACATAGACAACATAGATATAGGGGAACCTTGAATTCTAGTAGTAGGAGGAGGAGGAGGAGGAGGAGGAGGAGGAGGAGGAGGGAAAAACAAAGAAAGGGAGACTTGTGTGTTGACCAAGGAATCTGTTGAAGTAGGTAGTGAGTCCTTTGTATTTACCAATCACTTGACAGGGAGAGTGCGTTCAGGGCCGTGGGTGGGCGTGAGGGCGTGAGGGCGTGGGAAGAGTGGGCGTGTGAGGAGGGGGGGGGCGTGGAGTGTATGGGGAGGATGTGGGAGTGTGTGGGAGAAAGGAGGTTAGCTTGGGAGATAATGTGTGTGTATGTGTGTGTGTGTGTATGTGTGTGGAGGAAAATGCAGGAGGAGGAGGAGGAGGTAGAGGGAGATTGATGGACAGAGAAAGGGAGGGAAGGAAAGAGAGGAAAGGGAGGGGAAAGGGAGGTGTGGTTGGGGTGTGAAGGGAGGGAAAAGGGAGAGGGAGAGGCAAAGGACAGCTGTCAGCAAAAGGGAAGAAGGAAGAAAAGGGTGATTGACGTCCCCTTCCTCTCTCTTTCCCCTATTTTCCTTCTCCTCTTCCTTCTCCTCCTCCTCCTCCTCTTCCTCTTCTTCTTCTTCCTTATCTACTTCCACTTTTCGCCTTTTTTTTTTGCCAGATATTGCTCCTCTTCCCTTATCTGTATTCTCTCTCTCTCTCTCTCTCTCTCTCTCTCTCTCTCTCTCTCTCTCTCTCTCTCTCTCTCTCTCTCTCTCTCTCTCTCTCTCTCTCCCTTGTTTATTTGCTTGGTCAAGGGTGGTGAGTAGCTGTGGTGAGTAATGGCGGCGGTGGTGGTGGGAATCAGGCTGTTGTTGTTGTTGTTGTTGTTGTTGTTGTTGTTGTTGTGGTGGTGGTGGTGGTGGTGATGGTGGTGATGGTGGTGGTGGTGGTGGTGGTGATGCTTTCCTTATTGTCATCCTTTAATACTGTGTTGAGTGTGTGTGTGTGTGTGTGTGTGTGTGTGTGTGCGTGTGTGTGTGTGTGTGTGTGTGTGTGTGTAACTCGTCAGAAGGACAAATTGTTTCACTCTTGAGGATGTGTACATAGTGATATCCGGGATGGTGTGTACTTTGTCAGAGAGAGAGAGAGAGAGAGAGAGAGAGAGAGAGAGAGAGAGAGAGAGAGAGAGAGAGAGAGAGAGAGAGAGAGAGAGAGAGAGAGAGAGATAAACACCCCACACAGACATATCAAACTAGTCAGTGTGGTCTTCCCTTAATTAAATCACAGAGTAGAGGCGAGAGAGAGAGAGAGAGAGAGAGAGAGAGAGAGAGAGAGAGAGAGAGAGAGAGAGAGAGAGAGAGAGAGAGAGAGAGTGAGTAACTACCACTTTTATTACTCTCTTCAACTACTAAGCTAAGATAATAACATTGGAACAGTGAATCGAGGCGGTGAGGCTAGTCCATCTTCTTTCAACCCCTCTCTCTCTCTCTCCCTCCTTCTCTCCCTCTCTCTCCCTCTCCCTATCGCGTCTCTCCTCCGGCCGCCCCTCATCAGCTGACCCAGGTAAACAAACAGGTGGGAAACTGAGCTAAACAGTCTGTCAGCAAGAGAAGCTTCGTGTGTATTTGTATAAGTTATGAGTAAGAACGACGGAACACTCAACCACCACCACTACCTTGGCTGCTGCTACTACTACTACTACTACTATTACTACTAATACTACTACTACTACTACTACTACTACTACTACTACTACTACTGGAACTCAAACTATTATCAAAGCCACCGCTACAACTACTACTGTCTCCTCCTCCTCCTCCTTCTCCTCTCCTCCTCTTCTCTCCTCTATCTCTTCTCTCCCATCTGCTTTTCTTCATTATGTTTATTTTATTTTTCATTTTTTGTGTATATATGTTTATCACAGTTTTCTTTACTCCCTCGTTTATTATTTTCCTCCTCTCCTCTGCCTCTTATCCAGTGTTATTTTTCTTCTTCTCTCTCTCTCTCTCTCTCTCTCTCTCTCTCTCTCTCTCTCTCTCTCTCTCTCTCTCTCTCTCTCTCTCTCTCTCTCTCTCTCTCTGGACATTAAATCTATCTCCCCTCTTATATATTTCACTAACTTTTCTCTCTATCCTTACTGTTATTGCTTCCTGCTTCTCTTCCTCTTTCGTTCCGCTCTTCTCCCTCTCTTCCCTCCTCCCTTCCTTATCTCCCTTACTCCCTCACCCTTATTCCTGATTTTATCTCTCTGTATTGGTAATTTTCTGTCTCCCTTAATCTCTCTTTTTATTTATATTTTTTATCTCCCTCCCTTTTTTCCTCTATTATTTTCCTCCCTCACTTTTTTCCTATTCCCTATTTTTTTCCTCTTCTTTCCGATTTTCTTTCCTTTCCTTTCTCTCCTTTATCCTGATTTCTCTATCTCTCCCTTTTTATCCCTTTTTCCTCTCTTCCCTTTTCTCATTTCCTCTTCCTGTTTGTTAGTCTCCTCATTCGTATTTATTCATATTCTTTCTCCTTTCTTTTATTCACTCTCTCTCTCTCTCTCTCTCTCTCTCTCTCTCTCTCTCTCTCTCTCTCTCTCTCTCTCTCTCTCTCTCTCTCTCTCTCTCTCTCTCTCTCTCTCTCTCTCACCCTTTACTTACATTTCTTCACATCCTACCTTCGAATCAGTCCATACTTTTCCCTTCACCTGAATTGTACCGTGAAATACACTGTACATACTTCTATACACTTCATACTGCCTCCCCTCACCTCTCACCCCTCTTCCCTCACCCCTCTCCCCTCCTGCCTGGCATACACAATCTCTTCCATACTCTTAGCTATTTGATACTACATGAAATACATACAGTCTGCTATGTATTACTGGTATATTTGTATCACTCGTATATTGTCTGCCTTGTGGAGTATGTATAGTTGTAATACAGCTAAGTCTGTTTGAATTGTATAGGTGATATGAGTTAGGTATGTGATTTATTGAACATTGATTTGCATGTGACACCTGTGGTAACTAATATACACCTTCATTACATGTTATTATACAGGTTATGACACTCTGCCACACACACATACACACACACACACACACACACACACACACACTACGTGACTTCTTCATATTACTATAAGTACACCTTTCTCTCACTCACTTACACCCTTTCACACTCACTTATACCCCTCCACACCCTCTCACAACCCATCACACACACACACACACACACACACACACACACACACACACACACACACACACACACACACACACACACCACTACATCCTTTTGCACAGCCTCCTCAGTATCTCATATTACATCTACTCTCTCTCTCTCTCTCTCTCTCTCTCTCTCTCTCTCTCTCTCTCTCTCTCTCTCTCTCTCTCTCTCTCTCTCTCTCTCTCTCGTTGCCCACCCACCCATCCACCAACATCCACATACATCCACTCACAACCCCTCCCCTTACCTCCCTCCTCCTCCCCCTTTTCACCCCTCCCTCCCCCTCCAGCTCCTCCCTCCCCCCCACTCCCTCCCTCCCCCTACCTGCTCCCTCCCTACCTTGATCAATTAGTACCTGTGGTTTAGCCCCTAATGTCAGCTGTTCCAAGTCAACACAGCTGTCTTAGAGGGGAGGAGGAGGAGGAGGAGGAGGAGGAGGAGGAGGAGGAGGAGGAGGAGGAGGAGGAAAAGGAGGAGGAAAGTAAAAATATTCTTAGGGGTGATGCAGTTGGGGAGAGAGAGAGAGAGAGAGAGAGAGAGAGAGAGAGAGAGAGAGAGAGAGAGAGAGAGAGAGAGAGAGAGAGAGAGAGGGGGGGGGGAAGGTCATGCAGCTGGAAAGATGCTTGATGTTTCTTTAGTAAATAAGGAGCGTTATCTCAAGGTGGAGGTAATGATGGGAGGGGAGAGAGAGAGAGAGAGAGAGAGAGAGAGAGAGAGAGAGAGAGAGAGAGAGAGAGAGAGAGAGAGAGAGAGAGAGAGAGAGAGAGAGAGGTTATGATGGTTTATCCGATTTTTAGGAATTGCTTTTATGGACAATCTATTATCTTTTTTTTGACCCATAACAATTTTTTGGTGATTTTATCGTATCTTTTGTTGTTGTTGTTGTTGTTGTTGTTGTTGTTGTTCTTCTTCTTCTTCGTCTTCTTTGTCTTGTTTTTTTTTCTGTTTTTTTTTCCTATTTTCTTCTTGCTTTATTTTTTTTTTACTGTCATCTTCATCTTTTTTTTTTCATCATTATCATCATCATCATCATCATTATCATTATAATTATTATTATTATCATTATTATCATCATCATCACGTTTTCTTTGCCTTTACTACACATTCTTTTACCCTCGACGCCGGGGGGAGGGAGGGAAGGAAGATGATGAAGATGATTAGTAGGAGAAGGAGGAGGAGGAAGAAGGGGAAGGGAGGATGTGAAGGAGGAGGGAGAGGAGGAGGAAGAAGGGGAAAGGGAGGATGTGAAGGAGGAGGGAGAGAAGGAGGAGGAAGAAGGGGAAAGGGAGGATGTGAAGGAGGAGGGAGAGAAGGAGGATGTGGAGGGTAAAGTATAAGTGATAAAGATGAGAGAAGAAGAGGAGGAGGGAGGAGGAAGAGGAGGAGGAGGAGGAGGAGGAGGAAGAGGATAATTAAAAAAAGTGATGAAAAAGAAGAGGAAGAAGAAGAAAATGAACACGAAGAAGGAAGTGAAGATGAAAAAAAAGTGAAATAATGATGAAATGATAGAAAAAAAAATGAAGGAAATAAGAAAGAAGAAGAAGAAGAAGAACGAAAAAAAAGAAAGAAAATAGAATAAAAAGGAAGAGGAGGATAGGATAAAAAAATAATAAGAAATAAAAAAAATATATAAAAGGTCAAGAGGAGATAGAAGAAGAAGAAGACGAAGACGAAGAAGGAAGATAGAATTATGAGGAGGAGGAGGAGGAGGAGGAGGAGGAGGAGGAGGAGGAGATGATGATGACAATAAATAAGGAACCAGTAACAAAATGAAGAGAGAAAATACAAGAATAAAAAAACAAAAATAATAATAATAATAATAATAATAATAATAATAATAATAATAATAATAATAATAATAATAATAATAATAAAAACACCACTACATCTTGATCCCTTCTCATGTATCGAGTCATTCTTTATTCCTTCGTCTCGGTTATTGCTGACTTTTCATTAGCATTCTCTCTTGCATCCACATCTGCCTCTTATTCCATCTTTATTACTCTCTACTTTTTATGGCCTTTATTGCTTTTATCGCTGTTCAAATAGTAGTGATTTCTGAGCCAGGAGGAGGAGGAGGAGGAGGAGGAGGAGGAGGAGGAGGGTGGGGAGAAGGAGGAGGAATAGTTGTGTGGGTTGAGGCTGGGATAGTAAACATTGGTTGTACTAGGGAGGAGGAGGAGGAGGAGGAGGAGGAGGAGGAGGAGGAGGAGGAGGAGGAGGAGGAGGAGGAGAGACAAGAGAGGGGTGGAGGTAACTTTTTGGCTACAAAGAAGACTAAGGTATTGTGTGAGAGAGAGAGAGAGAGAGAGAGAGAGAGAGAGAGAGAGAGAGAGAGAGAGAGAGAGAGAGAGAGAGAGAGAGAGAGAGAGAGAGAGTGGTGTGTGTGTGTGTGTGTGTGTACGTGCGTGTGTGCCGGCGCGTGTAGGTCTTTGAAATAGGGTAATTAAATTTATTAACCGTAAGTCTTTATGAGGTTAATCAATGATGCTTATCTAGACCCTTGTTTGGATGGGCTGGTGTGTGTGTGTGTGTGTGTGTGTGGTGTGTGTGTGTGTGTGTGTGTGTGTGTGTGTGTGTGTTTTACCTACGTACATACCCATCCTGAAAAATCCACCTTACTCCACCCTAACCACTCCTTCATCCCTCTCCACTACCCTACCATCCATCCCTCTTCCTACCACTACTACATCCCTCTCCACTACCTTACCATCTCTCTCCACCACCCCCACATCCCTCTCCACCACTCTACCATCTCTCTCCACCCACCAACCATCCCTCTCCACCACTACCACCCCCCCATCCCTCTCCCTAAGACACAGACAGACCTCACCTCACCGTCCCATGTCTCCGTACTCCAGAAACTCTCCCATAAGATCCACGCCTGACAAGTTCTTAACATTCTTCACATATAATCAAGAAGGCGTGTATGCCATTACGCTGAAGAAGGGAAGGAAG
>JAPQNM010000021.1:562296-567296 GCA_029783475.1 Metacarcinus magister | reverse complement strand
ACAGAAGGAGAGGTAGGCAGTGAGGTAAGGGTTGAGGGAGTTATGGGAGAGGGAGAGAAAGAGAGAGGTGGAGGAAAGGAGAGAAGGGAGAGATGGAGGGAAGGAGGGAGGGATGGAGGGAAGGCTGAACAAACACTTGCTCTCAATGGTGCTATACAGTCCTATGTTTGTCCGGGATGAGATTTCGTCAATAACTTTCTGAAAAATACTCGAAAAGGCAAATGGAAACGTTTACTCCTCATTTACATAAACAAAAGAGGGAGTGGAGGAAGGATGGAGGAGTGGAGGGAAGGAGGGAGAGGAGGGAGGGAGGGAGAGGGGGAAGGAAGGAAAAAATATTGTGTGGTCTTAAGATACAGGTTATGGACAATAGGTGAAGTGTTCTCTCTCTCTTTCTCTCTCTCTCTCTCTCTCTCTCTCTCTCTCTCTCTCTCTCTCTCTCTCTCTCTCTCTCTCTCTCAACAAGTGCCAGATTAGTCCAGTCAGTGTGTATTCAGTTTAATCTGTAAGGGATTAGTGATTCTTCTCTCCCTTTCTCTCTTTCCCTCCACCTCCCTTTCTCTCCCTTTCTCTCCCTCTTTCTCTCCTCCACTTCTGTCACTTGTCCCTTTGTGAGTACTTTTGGAGGATAAATAAACATGATGAGAGTTCGCTGGAGGGAAGGAGGGAGGGAGGGAGGGAGGGAGGGAAGGAGGGAGGTAAAGATAAGAGAGGGAGGGAAGGATGAATTTACAGAGGAAATGAAGTATGGGTAAAGTTACAGAGAGAGAGAGAGAGAGAGAGAGAGAGAGAGAGAGAGAGAGAGAGAGAGAGAGAGAGAGAGAGAGAGAGAGAGAGAGAGAGAGAGAGAGACACACACACGTAGACACACATACATACAACAATAAGGAATGCTCTTCCCTCCTTCTTCCTCCTCCTCCTCCTCCTCCTCCTCCTCCTCCTCCTCCTCCTCCTCCTCCTCCTCCTCCTCCTCCTCCTCCTCCTCCTCCTCCTCCCAAAAAATACAGTCGGAACTAATGAGCTTAGCCACACTGAAACCTAAGGGGACGACAGGAGGAGGAGGAGGAGGAGGAGGAGGAGGAGGAGGAGGAGGAGGTTATAAGTAAACAAAAGAAGCAGCACAAGTTCAGCATTATCCGCCTGACAGATTACGGCTGACTCAGGGCTGACGAAAGAGAACCGTCTGACACCTCTTCTTCCCCCTCTCTCTCTCTCTCTTCCCCTCTCTTTCTTTCTCTCTTTTATTGGCTTCCCTTATTCTTTCTTTTTCTTCTTTATTTTTTCCCTATTTCTCTATATATTCTTTCTCTATTTATGTTTTTTCGTCTCCTCCTCCTCTTCCTCTCTTCCTTCGTTTCCTTCTACCTCTCTTCTTTCTCTCTCTTTTTATTGGCTTCCTTCATACCTTCTTCTTCTCCTATTCACTATCCCAATTTCTCTTATATTCTTCCTTTACATACTCTCCTCCTCGTCCTCCTCCTCCTCTCCTCCTCCTCCTCCTCCTCCTCCTCTTCCTCCGTGACATTCATCTGACATCCCCAGCCTCCCAGCGTCCGGTTAACTGTTAAGTCGTGGAGTGTTTGCTGAGGAGGGGACGCCAACAGGTAATGAGGGCTTAGCCAGGTGAGAATAACAAGGTAGATGAACAGGTAAGGGGAGGGTAAGGGGGGAAGGGGGAAGGGAGGGAGGGGAGAGGGAGGTAGGGTGTTTAAATGGGAGTGCTTGGGTACCTTTCTTTCTCTCTGTTTATTATTACTATTATTACTACTACTACTACTACTTCTGTTTCTACTTATTATATGTTCTTCTCTATATTTTTTTTTAGTTATAATGAAAATAAGAATGGAGTTAGATCATTTTCTTTCTCTTCCTCCTCCTCCTCCTCCTCCTCCTCCTCCTCCTCGTCTTCCTCCTCATAATCGTCTTCATCATCCATCAAGAAGAACGAGAGGAAGGATAATAAAACTTATTACAACAATGACAAGTTTTATCATAAATGCTTCTCTTCCTTCCCTCCTTCCTTCACTTCTTCTCTCCACTTCCCTCCTTCCCTCCCTTCCTCCACTTGATTCCCACTTACCTTCTCTACTTCCTTTCTGCTATCTTACGGCCTTACCTTACCCCAGTATCTCTCTCTCTCTCTCTCTCTCTCTCTCTCTCTCTCTCTCTCTCTCTCTCTCTCTCTGTTATTCATTCATTCATTCATTCTTTATCTCCCTCATTTGTACCTTTCCTACTTCCTCCATCCCTCCTACCTTCCACCTTCCACCTATTCTTTCATTCCCTCCATTCATCCCCCCCTCCTTCCTTCCCTCCCTCCTTCTCTCCCTCCCCCCCCCTCCCGAAGACATCTCGGGGTCACATAGGCTGAAGGATCGAGTGTCAAAGAGAATCGAACCCTATAGAGAGTAATTTGGTGTCAAGTTCAGGGTTCGAAGCTATCACCCGAGAGAGAGAGAGAGAGAGATAGAGAGAGAGAGAGAGAGAGAGAGAGAGAGAGAGAGAGAGAGAGAGAGAGAGAGAGAGAGAGAGAGAGAGAGAAGAGAAGATTATGATAGAAAATTATTATTCTATGTAGTTGCTATTGCTGATGTAAACAAAGAGGAGAGAGAGAGAGCAGAGGAGAGAGGAGAGAGAGAGAGAGAGAGAGAGAGAGAGAGAGAGAGAGAGAGAGAGGAGAGAGAGAGAGAGAGAGAGAGAGAGAGAAACACCAGCCCTACAAGACAATCTCATTCGTTATCTCACCTACAAATAAATAGCATAGGATTGCCTTTCACTCTATCTCAGAAGGGAGGGAAGGAGAGAGAGAGAGAGAGAGAGAGGAGAGAGAGAGAGAGAGAGAGAGAGAGAGAGAGAGAGAGAGAGAGAGAGAGAGGAGAGAGAGAGGGGGAGAGGTGATAGGTAGTGAAGAGTCTCCAAACCTTTCCTCCCTTCACTCCCTCCCTTCCCTCCACTCCCTCCTTTCCCTCCACTCCCTCCCTTCCCTCCACTCCCTCCCTCCCTTCCCTCCCCCCCCTCCCTCCTAACAGTGGTACAAGGTTGGGAATCGAGTGGTCAGATCAAATTTCGGTAAAACGTCACTTCTTATTATGTTTGCTTCTGTCTCCCTCCTCCCTTTAGTACCTCCCCTTTTCCTCCCCTTTTTCCTCCCCTTTGCCTCCCTTCTCTCCACTCCCTTCATTCCTCCCTCCTTGCCTCCCTTTTTCCTCCGTTCTCTCCACTTCTCATTTTTTTATATTTTTTTTCGTATCGTTCGAAATTTTCATCTGTTTTTTATTTTTTTTTCTCTCTCTCTCTCTTCTTACATCTATTTGTCTCCTTTGTAATCTGTTTCATCATCATCTTCTCCTATTTCTTTCTTTATTTATTTTCTCTTGTTATTTTCTTTTCTTCTTTTCTTCTTCTTCTTCTTCTTCCATTCGTGAGAGGAATAAGGTTTATGCAACAAGAGGATAAAGATGAAATAAAAAAAAAATAAAAAAAAATTATAAAGTATGTTTAGAATGTATACAGATTATTTAGAAAGGCAGATGTATTTTTTATTTCCTCTTCCTCTTCCTCTTCCTCTTCCTCTTCCTCCTCTTTCTCTTCCTCCTCCTTAGTCTTCTTGTTCTCTTCCTCTTCTTCCCTCCTTCCTTCCTTACCTTCCTTCACTACATCTATCTCAATACGTTTCTATCATCTATTTCTCTCCCTGTGTTAGAGAGAGAGAGAGAGAGAGAGAGAGAGAGAGAGAGAGAGAGAGAGAGAGAGAGAGAGAGAGAGAGAGAGAGAGAGAGAGAGAGAGAGAGAGAGAGAGAGAGAGAGAATAACACGTACGAAACACATAATTTATTGAACACATTAGTAACAGAAATATATGAATAATTTAAAGGAAGGAAGGAAGGAAGAAAAGAATGAAGGAAGGAAGGAAGAAAGGAAGTAAGAGGGAAGGAAAATAAGATATGCATACACGAAGGAAAGAAGGAAGGAAGGAAGGAAGGAAGGAAAGGAAGGAAGGAAGGAAGGAAGGAAGGAAGGAAGAGGAAGAGGATAAGGGAGATTAGTCTGGGGTGATTTCCTTCCCCTCACTCCTCCCCTCCCCCCTCAAAGAGATATTGGCCACAAGAGGGGAAACTTACCAATGACTCCCCTCTTTCCCTCCCCTTCCCTCCCCTCTTCCCCCTTCCCTCCCCTCCCCTCCCCTCCCCTCCTCTCCCCTCGACCTTCTGCTCATCCCTACACATCCCCTATCCTCATCCCTTCCCCCTTCTCTCTCCCTTCCTCCAAACTCCCCTTCTTTCCTCCCTGTCCCTCATTTCCCTCCCCTTCTCTCCCCTCTTCCCTATTCCCTTCAGGTATACATAAACATATACATTTGGAAGTAAAATGTCATGTATATTTGATGTATTAGTTGTTATGTGTGTGTGTGTGTGTGTGTGTGTGTGTGTGTGTGTACGTGTGTGTTGTTGTTGTTGTTGTTATTTGATGTAATATTTATCTGCCTATGTTTTTTTTTATTATTTTTTTTATCTTACTATCTATTCTTTTTTTTCTTTCTTTTTCCCTCCCTCCCTCCTTCCCTCCCTCCTTCCCTCCCTCAATCTTTCCTTCCCTCACACCAATATCTTCTCCCTCACTTCCTCCACCTCCCCAAACGGCCAAGATACACATTTTCTCTCCCTTTTTTTTATACTCTCTCTCTCTCTCTCTCTCTCTCTCTCTCTCTCTCTCTCTCTCTCTCTCTCTCTCTCTCTCTCTCTCTCTCCTTACAGTTTCCATTTGATTAAGAAATAACTGTTGGCTCCATTAACCATTATATACCACACTACTACTACTACTACTACTACTACTACTACTACTACTACTACTAATAATAATAATAATAATAATAATAATAATAGTAATAATATAAATCCTGTTATTGTTTTTATAGTTATCATTGTCGTTTCTATTTCCAAGACGATTGCCTCCTGAAGACCCATTCCCAGGACAGACAGCGCCGGGGGAGGTCTGATTGG
>JAPQNM010000021.1:552296-557296 GCA_029783475.1 Metacarcinus magister | reverse complement strand
TGGCGTCGTTGCAGCGCGGAGGGATACACACGCTGCCAACGGACTGCCATCTCGCCCTGATAGTATCGTACACCGGAGACGCGACACCGCACTGGAGACTCAGGTTGTCCTTTAATTCTGTGGAAAAACTCCCTCATAAAAGGTTCGTATTAGGCGTTGGGGCTTGAGATACGCTTGTTAATACCTCACCTTTCCGCCCTCATAACTGATATCCCGGGGAGGAAGGAAAGGAGGTAAAGAATAACACCAAGATGAAGAGGAGGAGGATCGTACGTTATGCCCACATTGCCGTACATCAGAGGGAGGAAAGGAGGGAGGTAAGGGAGAGAGGGAGGGATGGAGGGAGACAATGGACGCAGCATCTTTGAACTGGTTATCACCACCATCACTCAGGATTGGCTAATGCTTCCCCCTCCTCCCCCCTTCCCCCCTTGTGTGTGGACCAATAGCAACAAGGCTCCTCGTAAGGTGGTGGGAAATGTGAACAAATGTGAGGATGATAGTGTGGGTGAAGGTGAAGGGGATGGTGATGGAGGCGTTGGAAGATGATGAATGATGATGATAATGATGATGAATGTAAATGAATGTGATGATTATGACGAGAAATGTAGATAAATGTGAATAAACATACAACAATAATAATAACTACTACTACTACTACTACTACTACTACTACTACGTTGAATAAGTATTGTAATCAAGTTAACTAGTGTAAATATATAAATACAATGATGGTAGTGGTGAATATGTTTACAATGGCGGAAAATGGGATGAAAATGTTAAATAATAGAAGGAAATGTATAAAAATGTGATGATGAAGGTGATTGTGAATAGTGAAGGATTATGAAGGGGAAAGGAGAATGAATATGATAAAATTTCTCAATGCTACAAATGGAAAAGTATGACGAGATAAATATGAATAAATACAAATAAATGTGAAGAAAATGGTGATATAGGTGAATAGTGTGATAATTTAACACATAAATAATCAAACAGGTAATTTTCCCTTTAAACAATTTTCGTTGATAATAATGTCACGCTCAGTATTGCTAAACATAATTTGTAATATTGTAAAATAGTAATATTTCTTTCATTCATTTTTCTTTTTCTTCATTTATTTCTTTATTTATATATTTCTTTCATTCTTTTCTTTTTCTTCCTGTCTTTCTTTATGTATTTCTTTAATTATTTTTTCTTTTTCTTCATTTATTTCTTTATTTATATTTCTCTCAGTCTTTTCTTTTTCTTCCTTGCTTTTTTTATGTATTTCTTTAATTATTTTTCTAACACTTCGTTTCGTTTTTTTATTTGTATATTTTTTTTTAATTCTTTTTCTTTTTCTACCTTTTTATTTTATTTATTTATTTATGTATTTATTTCTTAAGGTTTCATTCTGGAATACTATTGATTCAGATTCAGATATTTATTCCATTATACAATAGTTATCCTTACAGCTTTGATACACAGTAATATCGATAGTTACATTTCACACCCAATCAATATTGTACGATATGATAGGTGCTCGTCATAAATTAATTAGAATTAGTCAATATAAAAGTTAAAAGACGATCAAGTTATAAAACGAACTTGAAATCCTAACAAATTAATAAAAGAAAAAATACAGTAAAACACTAAACATAGATAAAAGATAAAGTTGTGATACTAAAATACTTGTGATCAAAACAAAATAAAACTATACATTAAATTGTTCATTAATAAAAAAATTGAGGGTTAGTTTAAGATTTATAGAACGTATCACTGACTCTATGCAAGATTTATGGAACGTATTAATACTATATATATAAAGTATGATTTATATATAAGGTCTTAGGAAGAAATACGAAAGAATACTACGAGGAAGATTTATAATATATTAATAGGATAATATAAAACTTTTCCTACACCTAATCCTACACTTTTAACTCCTTCCTTCCTTCCTTCCTTCATTCCTTCACTCATATACATCAGAGAAAAATCTTTACTCACCAAAAGGGATGAAATAATACAAGGAGATAGAGATGAGCACTGCGGCAAAGCGTATTTTAGTTTTGGATCTTCACCTTTACCTTACCTGAGCACCTTATGACCTTCACTCCTCCCCCTCCTCCTCCTCCTCCTCCTCCTCCTCCTCCTCCTCCTCCTCCCTCACCTTCAATTCCTTCATTCCTCCCTCCCTCCCTCCTACCCTCCTTCATTCTCCATCCAATCAGTTCACTAAACCATCTTCCTCCCCCATTTACCTCCCTCCCTCCTTCTCCCTCCTCTTATCTCTCGCCTTCCTTCCTCCCTTCCTTCCTTCCTTCCTTCCTTCCTTCCTTCCTCCTCTCCTCTTTACTTAGCGTCATTGCCACTTGCCCTTCCTTTCCTCCTCATTCTTGCCTCCCCCTCCCTCCTCCTCCTCCTCCTGCTCATTTTCCTCCTTCCTCCCCTATCTCCTCCCTGTCTCCTCCCCCCCCCCTTGCCTCCACCTGCCCGCTCATGCATCACCCAAACAAGAGACGATCGCTACCTAATTTATCACCGTATTTAAATTGAAAATTATAAGTCGATTCGTAGATAGTTGGTTACATGACACGCGCGGAGGGAGGGAGGGAAGGTGGGAGAGAAAGAAGGTGGGAGGGAGGGAAGGAAGAGAGAGAGAAAGAGGGTAGGAAGGAGTGAACTGGCTAGGAAGGGTAGTGAAGGAAGGAAGGAAGGAAGGAAGGAAGGAAGGAAGGAAGGAAGGAAGGAAGAAATTAAGAGGGAGGGAGGGAGGAAAGTTGATAAATAAAAGACATGCAAAGGAGAGGTAAGTGGAGGAAAAAGAGGAAGGAGGAAAATAGATAAAAAAAGATAAGAAGGAAAGGAGGAAGGATGGAAATGAAGAATAGAAAATAAAGAAATAAGCAAACAATAGATTATTCAAATAAGTTTGTTGTATTTATCTCCGTAAACTTAAACAAATATATTTTTAAAAAGTTTATATTGGAATGCTAAAAAATAAAGTTGGTGTTTGTCTGTTTGAGAGAGAGAGAGAGAGAGAGAGAGAGAGAGAGAGAGAGAGAGAGAGAGAGAGAGAGAGAGAGAGAGAGAGAGAGAGAGAGAGAGAGAGAGAGAGAGAGAGAGTACTTACCTGAGGCCGACACCTGAGTGATTAATTATTGTGTTCCAGGTATTCAGGTCTCGTGCTCTATCTTGTGTTTTCCTTCCTGTCACCTGATATCTTAGAGCTAACTTACTTGGCTTATTGGTAGCCTCAGCGGTAACTATTATTCTTTGTCTCGACCTCCCTTTGTCTGTCTGTACGTGTGTGTGTGTGTATGTATGTTTTTCCTACTGTACACCTCTCTTAATGTAGTCCTTTCTTGTCTCTCTCTGCTCTCGCTCCTCCTCTTCCTCCTCCTCTTCCTCAATTGATTCCTGTGATTGCTACTACTACTACTACTACTACTACTACTACTATACTACTATACTACTACTACTACTACTACTACTACTACTACTACTACTACTACTACTACTACTACTACTACTTATTTTGTTCATCCTTATCGTGATCATATTCGTCTTCTTCTTCTTCTTCTTCTTTATTTTCTACTTCTTCTTCTTCTTCTTCTTCTTCTCTTCTTTCTTCTTCTTCTTCTTCTTCTTCTTCTTCTTCTCCTTCTTCTTTCTTCTTATCGTTTGCTTCGTCGCCAGTGAATGATGATTAATTGAACTTTTGATCAGCAAAATGTTATTGACTTACTGGTTGGAGGTTTCAGCGATATATATAACTCGGCATAAACACCTCCTCTACCTCCTCCTCTACCTCCTCCTCCTCTACCTCCTCCTCTACCTCCTCCTCCTCCTCCTCTTGGTGTTCTCCTCTGCCCTTATCTTCCTCTTCGGTTCTTTTTGGCCAATAAACTGAGCACCTCTTACAAGGGAGGAGCCGAGTTCGCAAGAGTATAATGGAGTAGTAGTAGAGTGTGGTGTCGAATTCACCTAAGTAGTCTCATCGTCCTTGTGTGTGTGTGTGTGTGTGTGTGTGTGTGTGTGTGTGTGTGTGTGTGTGTGTTTTGAGAGAGAGAGAGAGAGAGAGAGAGAGCAAGGAAAGTTGAGATACCTATTTAGGAGAGAGTTAAAGTCACTAGCAGATGTAAACGCGAGAGAGAGAGAGAGAGAGAGAGAGAGAGAGAGAGAGAGAGAGAGAGAGAGAGAGAGAGAGAGAGAGAGAGAGAGAGAGAGAGAGAGAAAAATAGAGCGAGACTTTCCCTTCCTACAAGACAGCTTCAGGTGTGGACTCCATTAAAACTTGTTAAGGTGTCACTATGAGTTTGCATTCACTGCTTTATACATTAATTATCATTTTCAGGAACATGATTGGAGGCTTAGAGAGAGAGAGTGAGTGGGAGGGAGGGAGAGAGTGAGAGGGAGGAGGGAGGGTGAGGGAGAGAGAGGGAGAGGTGAGAGAGAGGAGTCGAGGAAAGTTTGTTAAGAATGCTTTTAAATAGTTTAGTGAATGTGTGTGTGTGTGTGTGTGTGTGTGTGTGTGTGTGTGTGTGTGTGTGTGTGTGTGTGTGTGTGTGTGTGTGTGTGTGTGTGTTTGTTATTCTATATCATGTTATTTACCTATTACTTTCCCTTCCTTTCTCTATACTTTCAATTTCCTTCTCTCCCTTCTTCCTTCCTTCCTTCCTCCCTTCCCATCCCTTTCCTTTCCCTTCCCTTCACTTACCTTCCCTTTTCTAACCTTTTATTTCTTTACACTCTCCTTCCTTCCACTTTCCTTTCTCTTCCCTTACCTACCCATCTTCACCCTCTCATTTCCTTACACTCTTTCACCCTTCCTTTCTTCCTTCCTTTCCCTTCCCTTCCCTTCCCTTCCCTCCCTTTCCCTTCCTTCCCCTTTTTCCTTCCCCCTTTTTTTTGAAAAGCCGTGGTATGGTTACACCCTTTTTTTTCCATTCAACATAAAAACAACTGAAAACTCATATTAGTAAGGAGCCAACGAACGCCCGCCGATCCGGGTCAAACAC
>JAPQNM010000021.1:535831-552196 GCA_029783475.1 Metacarcinus magister | reverse complement strand
AAATGACGAGTAAAGTCATGTTTTTATATAAATATTAAGTTTCATTTTACTGCGTAATCATTAGTCATAGAACAAATATTCATAATTCCAGTTTTACAGTTTAATTAGGTCTATCAGATGCTGCAATGGTATTTCCAATATCTCTAATAGATTTCGAGAAAATGAGGAGGAAATTCATGTTTTTGTATAAATATTAAGTTTCAATTTACTGCGTAATTATTAGTCATAGAACAAATATTAATAATGTCAGTTGTACAGTTTAATTAGGTGAATCAGATGCTGCAATGATATTTCCAATATCTCTAATAGCTTTCGAGGAAATGAGGAGAAAATTTGTTTATATAAAAATATTAAGTTTCATTTTACTGAGTAATTATTAGTCATAGAACAAATATTCATAATATCAGTTTTACAGTTTAATTAGGTTTATCAGATGCTGCAATGATATTTCCAATATCTCTAATAGCTTTCGGGAAAATGAGGAGGAAAGTCATGTTTTTAAATAAATATTAAGTTTCATTTTACTGCGTAGTTATTAGTCATAGAACAAATATTCATAATATCAGTTTTAGAGTTTAATTAGGTTTATCAGATGCTGCAATTATATTTCCAATATCTCTAATAGCTTTCAAGAAAATAACGAGGAAAGTCATGTTTTTATATAAAAAACGGTTTTATTTTACTGCGTAATTATTAGTCATAGAACAAATATTCATAATATCAGTTGTACAGTTGAATTAGGTGTATCAGATGATGCAATGATATTTCCAATATCTCTAATAGCTTTCGAGAAAACGAGGAAGAAAGTAATTTAAAAAAAAGTAAAATTCAGTATTTATTAGTACTAGTGAAAATATTCATAATGACAGTAGTATATTTTAATTAGGTCTATCAAATGCTGCAATGATATTTCCAATATCTCTAATAGCTTTCGAGAAAATGAGGAGGAAAATCATGTTTTTATATAAATATTAAGTTTCATTTTACTGCGTAATTATTAGTCATAGAACAAATATTCATAATGACAGTTGTACAGTTTAATTAGGTGTATCAGATGCTGCAATCATATTTCCAATATCTCTAATAGCTTTCGGGAAAATGAGGAGGAAAGTCATGTTTTTATAAATATTAAGTTTCATTTTACTGCGTAATTGTTAGTCATAGAACAAATATTCATAATGACAGTTGTACAGTTTAATTAGGTGTATCAGAAGCTGCAATGATATTTGCAATATTTCTAATAGCTTTCGGGAAAATGACGAGTAAAGTCATGTTTTTATATAAATATTAAGTTTCATTTTACTGCGTAATCATTAGTCATAGAACAAATATTCATAATTCCAGTTTTACAGTTTAATTAGGTCTATCAGATGCTGCAATGATATTTCCAATATCTCTAATAGATTTCGAGAAAATGAGGAGGAAATTCATGTTTTTGTATAAATATTAAGTTTCAATTTACTGCGTAATTATTAGTCATAGAACAAATATTAATAATGTCAGTTGTACAGTTTAATTAGGTGTATCAGATGCTGCAATGATATTTCCAATATCTCTAATAGCTTTCGAGGAAATGAGGAGAAAATTTGTTTATATAAAAATATTAAGTTTCATTTTACTGAGTAATTATTAGTCATAGAACAAATATTCATAATGACAGTTTTACAGTTTAATTAGGTGTATCAGATGCTGCAATGATATTTCCAATATCTCTAATAGCTTTCGGGAAAATGAGGAGGAAATTCATGTTTTTTAATAAATATTAAGTTTCATTTTACTGCGTAATTATTAGTCATAGAACAAATATTCATAATATCAGTTTTAGAGTTTAATTAGGTTTATCAGATGCTGCAATGATATTTCCAATATCTCTAATAGCTTTCGGGAAAATGAGGAGGAAAGTTATGTTTTTAAATAAATATTAAGTTTCATTTTACTGCGTAATTATTAGTCATAGAACAAATATTCATAATATCAGTTGTACAGTTTAATTAGGTCTATCAGATGCTGCAATTATATTTCCAATATCTCTAATAGCTTTCAAGAAAATAACGAGGAAAGTCATGTTTTTATATAAAAATACGGTTTTATTTTACTGCGTAATTATTAGTCATAGAACAAATATTCATAATATCAGTTGTACAGTTGAATTAGGTGTATCAGATGATGCAATGATATTTCCAATATCTCTAATAGCTTTCGAGAAAACGAGGAAGAAAGTAATTTAAAAAAAAGTAAAATTCAGTATTTATTAGTACTAGTGAAAATATTCATAATGACAGTAGTATATTTTAATTAGGTCTATCAAATGCTGCAATGATATTTCCAATATCTCTAATAGCTTTCGAGAAAATGAGGAGGAAAATCATGTTTTTATATAAATATTAAGTTTCATTTTACTGCGTAATTATTAGTCATAGAACAAATATTCATAATGACAGTTGTACAGTTTAATTAGGTGTATCAGATGCTGCAATCATATTTCCAATATCTCTAATAGCTTTCGGGAAAATGAGGAGGAAAGTCATGTTTTTATAAATATTAAGTTTCATTTTACTGCGTAATTGTTAGTCATAGAACAAATATTCATAATGACAGTTGTACAGTTTAATTAGGTGTATCAGAAGCTGCAATGATATTTGCAATATTTCTAATAGCTTTCGGGAAAATGACGAGTAAAGTCATGTTTTTATATAAATATTAAGTTTCATTTTACTGCGTAATCATTAGTCATAGAACAAATATTCATAATTCCAGTTTTACAGTTTAATTAGGTCTATCAGATGCTGCAATGATATTTCCAATATCTCTAATAGATTTCGAGAAAATGAGGAGGAAATTCATGTTTTTGTATAAATATTAAGTTTCAATTTACTGCGTAATTATTAGTCATAGAACAAATATTAATAATGTCAGTTGTACAGTTTAATTAGGTGTATCAGATGCTGCAATGATATTTCCAATATCTCTAATAGCTTTCGAGGAAATGAGGAGAAAATTTGTTTATATAAAAATATTAAGTTTCATTTTACTGAGTAATTATTAGTCATAGAACAAATATTCATAATGACAGTTTGTACAGTTTAATTAGGTGTATCAGATGCTGCAATGATATTTCCAATATCTCTAATAGCTTTCGGGAAAATGAGGAGGAAATTCATGTTTTTTAATAAATATTAAGTTTCATTTTACTGCGTAATTATTAGTCATAGAACAAATATTCATAATATCAGTTTTAGAGTTTAATTAGGTTTATCAGATGCTGCAATGATATTTCCAATATCTCTAATAGCTTTCGGGAAAATGAGGAGGAAAGTTATGTTTTTAAATAAATATTAAGTTTCATTTTACTGCGTAATTATTAGTCATAGAACAAATATTCATAATATCAGTTGTACAGTTTAATTAGGTCTATCAGATGCTGCAATTATATTTCCAATATCTCTAATAGCTTTCAAGAAAATAACGAGGAAAGTCATGTTTTTATATAAAAATACGGTTTTATTTTACTGCGTAATTATTAGTCATAGAACAAATATTCATAATATCAGTTGTACAGTTGAATTAGGTGTATCAGATGATGCAATGATATTTCCAATATCTCTAATAGCTTTCGAGAAAACGAGGAAGAAAGTAATTTAAAAAAAAGTAAAATTCAGTATTTATTAGTACTAGTGAAAATATTCATAATGACAGTAGTATATTTTAATTAGGTCTATCAAATGCTGCAATGATATTTCCAATATCTCTAATAGCTTTCGAGAAAATGAGGAGGAAAATCATGTTTTTATATAAATATTAAGTTTCATTTTACTGCGTAATTATTAGTCATAGAACAAATATTCATAATGACAGTTGTACAGTTTAATTAGGTGTATCAGATGCTGCAATCATATTTCCAATATCTCTAATAGCTTTCGGGAAAATGAGGAGGAAAGTCATGTTTTTATAAATATTAAGTTTCATTTTACTGCGTAATTGTTAGTCATAGAACAAATATTCATAATGACAGTTGTACAGTTTAATTAGGTGTATCAGAAGCTGCAATGATATTTCCAATATTTCTAATAGCTTTCGGGAAAATGACGAGTAAAGTCATGTTTTTATATAAATATTAAGTTTCATTTTACTGCGTAATCATTAGTCATAGAACAAATATTCATAATTCCAGTTTTACAGTTTAATTAGGTCTATCAGATGCTGCAATGATATTTCCAATATCTCTAATAGATTTCGAGAAAATGAGGAGGAAATTCATGTTTTTGTATAAATATTAAGTTTCAATTTACTGCGTAATTATTAGTCATAGAACAAATATTAATAATGACAGTTGTACAGTTTAATTAGGTGTATCAGATGCTGCAATGATATTTCCAATATCTCTAATAGCTTTCGAGGAAATGAGGAGAAAATTTGTTTATATAAAAATATTAAGTTTCATTTTACTGAGTAATTATTAGTCATAGAACAAATATTCATAATGACAGTTGTACAGTTTAATTAGGTGTATCAGATGCTGCAATGATATTTCCAATATCTCTAATAGCTTTCGGGAAAATGAGGAGGAAATTCATGTTTTTAAATAAATATTAAGTTTCATTTTACTGCGTAATTATTAGTCATAGAACAAATATTCATAATATCAGTTTTACAGTTTAATTAGGTTTATCAGATGCTGCAATGATATTTCCAATATCTCTAATAGCTTTCGGGAAAATGAGGAGGAAAGTCATGTTTTTAAATAAATATTAAGTTTCATTTTACTGCGTAATTATTAGTCATAGAACAAATATTCATAATATCAGTTGTACAGTTTAATTAGGTCTATCAGATGCTGCAATTATATTTCCAATATCTCTAATAGCTTTCAAGAAAATAACGAGGAAAGTCATGTTTTTATATAAAAATACGGTTTTATTTTACTGCGTAATTATTAGTCATAGAACAAATATTCATAATATCAGTTGTACAGTTGAATTAGGTGTATCAGATGATGCAATGATATTTCCAATATCTCTAATAGCTTTCGAGAAAACGAGGAAGAAAGTAATTTTAAAAAAAGTAAAATTCAGTATTTATTAGTACTAGTGAAAATATTCATAATGACAGTAGTATATTTTAATTAGGTCTATCAAATGCTGCAATGATATTTCCAATATCTCTAATAGCTTTCGAGAAAATGAGGAGGAAAATCATGTTTTTATATAAATATTAAGTTTCATTTTACTGCGTAATTATTAGTCATAGAACAAATATTCATAATGACAGTTGTACAGTTTAATTAGGTGTATCAGATGCTGCAATGATATTTCCAATATCTCTAATAGCTTTCGGGAAAATGAGGAGGAAAGTCATGTTTTTATAAATATTAAGTTTCATTTTACTGCGTAATTATTAGTCATAGAACAAATATTCATAATGACAGTTGTACAGTTTAATTAGGTGTATCAGAAGCTGCAATGATATTTCCAATATTTCTAATAGCTTTCGGGAAAATGACGAGTAAAGTCATGTTTTTATATAAATATTAAGTTTCATTTTACTGCGTAATCATTAGTCATAGAACAAATATTCATAATTCCAGTTTTACAGTTTAATTAGGTCTATCAGATGCTGCAATGATATTTCCAATATCTCTAATAGATTTCGAGAAAATGAGGAGGAAATTCATGTTTTTATATAAATATTAAGTTTCAATTTACTGCGTAATTATTAGTCATAGAACAAATATTAATAATGACAGTTGTACAGTTTAATTAGGTGTATCAGATGCTGCAATGATATTTCCAATATCTCTAATAGCTTTCGAGGAAATGAGGAGAAAATTTGTTTATATAAAAATATTAAGTTTCATTTTACTGAGTAATTATTAGTCATAGAACATATATTCATAATGACAGTTGTACAGTTTAATTAGGTGTATCAGATGCTGTAATGATATTTCCTATATCTCTAATAGCTTTCGGGAAAATGAGGAGGAAATTCATGTTTTTAAATAAATATTAAGTTTCATTTTACTGCGTAATTATTAGTCATAGAACAAATATTCATAATATCAGTTTTAGAGTTTAATTAGGTTTATCAGATGCTGCAATGATATTTCCAATATCTCTAATAGCTTTCGGGAAAATGAGGAGGAAAGTCATGTTTTTAAATAAATATTAAGTTTCATTTTACTGCGTAATTATTAGTCATAGAACAAATATTCATAATATCAGTTGTACAGTTTAATTAGGTCTATCAGATGCTGCAATTATATTTCCAATATCTCTAATAGCTTTCAAGAAAATAACGAGGAAAGTCATGTTTTTATATAAAAATACGGTTTTATTTTACTGCGTAATTATTAGTCATAGAACAAATATTCATAATATTAGTTGTACAGTTGAATTAGGTGTATCAGATGATGCAATGATATTTCCAATATCTCTAATAGCTTTCGAGAAAACGAGGAAGAAAGTAATTTAAAAAAAAGTAAAATTCAGTATTTATTAGTACTATGAAAATATTCATAATGACAGTAGTATATTTTAATTAGGTCTATCAAATGCTGCAATGATATTTCCAATATCTCTAATAGCTTTCGAGAAAATGAGGAGGAAAATCATGTTTTTATATAAATATTAAGTTTCATTTTACTGCGTAATTATTAGTCATAGAACAAATATTCATAATGAGAGTTGTACAGTTTAATGAGGTGTATCAGATGCTGCAATCATATTTCCAATATCTCTAATAGCTTTCGGGAAAATGAGGAGGAAAGTCATGTTTTTTATAAATATTAAGTTTCATTTTACTGCGTAATTGTTAGTCATAGAACAAATATTCATAATGACAGTTGTACAGTTTAATTAGGTGTATCAGAAGCTGCAATGATATTTCCAATATTTCTAATAGCTTTTGGGAAAATGACGAGTAAAGTCATGTTTTTATATAAATATTAAGTTTCATTTTACTGCGTAATCATTAGTCATAGAACAAATATTCATAATTCCAGTTTTACAGTTGTACAGTTTAATTAGGTGTATCAGATGCTGCAATGATATTTCCAATATCTCTAATAGCTTTCGAGAAAATGAGGAGGAAAGTCATGTTTTTATATAAATATTAAGTTTCATTTTACTGCGTAATTATTAGTCATAGAACAAATATTCATAATGCAGTTTGTACAGTTTAATTAGGTGTATCAGATGCTGCAATGATATTTCCAATATCTCTAATAGCTTTCGAGAAAATGAGGAGGAAATTCTGTTTTATATAAAATATTAAGTTTCATTTTACTGCGTAATTATTAGTCATAGAACAAATATTCATAATGACAGTTGTACAGTTTAATTAGGTGTATCAGATGTCTGCAATGATATTTCCAATATCTCTAATAGCTTTCGAGAAAATGAGGAGGAAAGTCATGTTTATATAAAAATATTAAGTTTCATTTTACTGCGTAATTATTAGTCATAGAACAAATATTCATAATTTCAGTTTTACAGTTTAATTAGGTCTATCAGATGCTGCAGTGATATTTCTAATATCTCTAATAGCTTTCGAGAAAATGAGGAGGAAATTCATGTTTTTATATAAATATTAAGTTTCATTTTACTGCGTAATTATTAGTCATAGAACAAATATTCATAATGACAGTTGTACAGTTTAATTAGGTGTATCAGATGCTGCAATGATATTTCCAATATCTCTAATAGCTTTCGGGAAAATGAGGAGGAAAGTCATGTTTTTATATAAATATTAAGTTTCATTTTACTGCGTAATTGTTAGTCATAGAACAAATATTCATAATGATCAGTTGTACAGTTTAATTAGGTGTATCAGATGCTGCAATGATATTTCCAATATCTCTAATAGCTTTCGGGAAAATGAGGAGGAAAGTCATGTTTTTAAATAAATATTAAGTTTCATTTTACTGCGTAATTATTAGTCATAGAACAAATATTCATACCATCAGTTGTACAGTTTAATTAGGTCTATCAGATGCTGCAATGATATTTCCAATATCTCTAATAGCTTTCGAGAAAATGAGGAGGAAAGTCATGTTTTTAAATAAATATTAAGTTTCATTTTACTGCGTAATTATTAGTCATAGAACAAATATTCATAATATCAGTTGTACAGTTTAATTAGGTCTATCAGATGCTGCAATTATATTTCCAATATCTCTAATAGCTTTCGAGAAAATGACGAGGAAAATCATTTTTTTTATATAAAAATACGGTTTTATTTAACTGCGTAATTATTAGTCAGAACAAATATTCATAATATCAGTTGTACAGTTGAATTAGGTGTATCAGATGATGCAATGTTATTTCCAATATCTCTAATAGCTTTCGAGAAAACGAGGAAGAAAGTAATTTTTAAAAAAGTAAAATTCAGTATTTATTAGTACTAGTGAAAATATTCATAATGACAGTAGTAGATTTTAATCAGGTCTATCAGATGCTGCAATGATATTTCCAATATCTCTAATAGCTTTCGAGAAAATGAGGAGGAATGTCATGTTTTTATATAAATATATAGTTTCATTTTACTGTGTAATTATTAGTCATAGAACAAATATTCATAATGTCAAATTTACAGTTTAATTAGGTCTATCAGATGCTGCAGTGATATTTCCAATATCTCTAATAGCTTTCGAGAAAATGAGGAGGAAAATCATGTTTTTATATAAATATTAAGTTTCATTTTACTGCGTAATTATTAGTCATAGAACAAATATTCATAATGAGAGTTGTACAGTTTAATTAGGTGTATCAGAACTGCAATGATATTTCCAATATCTCTAATAGCTTTCGAGAAAATGAGGAGGAAAGTCATGTTTTTATATAAATATTAAGTTTCATTTTACTGCGTAATTATTAGCCATAGAACAAATATTCATAATATCAGTTGTACAGTTTAATTAGGTGTATCAGATGCTGCAATGATATTTCCAATATTTCTAATAGCTTTCGAGAAAATGAGGAGGAAAGTCATGTTTTTAAATAAATATTAAGTTTAATTTTACTGCGTAATTATTAGTCATAGAACAAATATTCATAATATCAGTTGTACAGTTTAATTAGGTGTATCAGATGCTGCAATGATATTTCCAATATCTCTAATAGCTTTCGGGAAAATGAGGAGGAATGTCATGTTTATATATAAATATTAAGTTTCATTTTACTGCGTAATTATTAGTCATAAAACAAATATTCATAATGACAGTTGTACAGTTTAATTAGGTGTATCAGATGTTGCAATGATATTTCCAATATTTCCAATATTTTCAATATCCAATATCTAATGCTAGCTAGAAGAGCCCGTCGCTGACGGCCGACGGAGCGACGGTTATATATTGCTGCCGGCGGTGTTGCCAAACCGCAGTTATCGTACCGTAAAATTATCTATTGAATATCACATATATACTCATAAGAACGGTAATTCTGATACATAAGACAATAAAAATTTGTAAATAATGATAAAAGTTGTTACACTGGCCTATACTTATTGTCATCATACGTTTGGTATATGCATGGGAATGATATAAAGATCTTGGCACAGACGTCGTGCCGCAAACACAGGAGAGGGAGACGCTGCTGGCACATACGGTGTGCCGCAAGAACTGAATGGGTTAAGAGGTGGTAGTGGTGGTGGTGGTAGTGCTCAGGTGTCATTAGCAAAGCCTTCATTGACTCCCTTAATGAAATAACCAATACTCCTCCTCCTCCTCCTCCTCCTCCTCCTCCTCCTCCTCCTCCTCCTCCTCCTCCTCCTCCTCCTCCTTCTTTTTATCCTCCTCCTCCTCTTCTTCCTTTTTCTCTTATTCTTCCTTTTCGTTCTTTAATCACTGTCCTATCTCCTATCGTCCTCCTCCTCCTCCTCGTCCTCCTCCTCCTCCTCCTCCTCCTCCTCCTCCTAATCACGCTCGTCTCTCATCATCTCGGGAGCTGATCACACTCATTAAGGTCAATTTTCACGAATATTGTCTTTGGGTCGTCGCTTTTATGTCCTCTTACCGTGAGGACATGTCGGGGCGATTGATTTTTTAAGATTATTTTTTATATCTTTTTTATCTCTCTCCTCCTCTTCTCTTTTTTTTTGCATTAGTTTTTATTTTGTGGTTTTTTTCATGTATGATATATGTTTTTCTTTGTCTTTCTCTAAATTTTTGACTGCATATTGTTTTTTTTTTCTTCTGATGGAGCGAGAGATAATGTGTGTGTGTGTGTGTGTGTGTGTGTGTGTGTGTGTGTGTGTGTGTGTGTGTGTGTGTGTGTGTGTGTGTGTGTGTGTGTGTGTGTGTGTGTGTGTGTACCTGGTAAATGAACATAATACTCAGATTTCCAACATTCAAATAAAAAACCCCAGATAATTTACATCCACAATCCTCATTTATCCGAATTAATTGCCAGAAAAAATTGATAAACCTGACTTATTAACATTTGAAAAAGTAACAATGCAATTTTTTTTATTCTAGTTTTTTCTCTTTGGTATAAAATTTTCCTGCGTTTTATTTTTTCCTCTCAAACAAAAGCGGATGAACCATGGAGGTAAAGGTGTATTCTTAAGCTCAGCCATGTGGACCAAAAAAAACAATGTATACTAAATAAAGAAAAAAATATAATATAAAAAAAATATATATAATTCCTTCCATCATATACAGTCAATAAGAAAAAAATAATAATATACAGAGAAATTTAATCAAGCTTATTTTGGTTTATATTCCTTCCATTTTTCTATCTTAATAACTTTTATATTAATTATCTCTATTTATCCTTCACTTTCCTTCCCTTTTCTTACTATTTTCCCATCTCTCATATTTCACTCCTTCCCTTTCTTCTTACTTTTCATATTTTTTTGTAACTCTCCTTATCCTTTCCTCTTCCTTTCCCTTCCTATACATCACCTTCAATAAACTTCATTTCTCATATCTCCTTAACTTTCACTTGTATCCTTCCTTCCTCCTCCTCTTCCTCCTCCTCCTCCTCCTCCTCCTCCTCCTCCTCCTCCTCCTCGCGTCACATGTTCTACCTGAGGCCGGTCCTGAGGTGTTCTCTCCGCACCTCACCTGCCGCCCGCCAGGTAAGGTGTCACCCCTCCCGTGTGCGTGTGTGCGTGTGTGTGTGTGTGTGTGTGTGTGTGTGTGTGTGTGTGTGTGTGTGTGTGTGTGTGTGTGTGTGTGTGTGTGTGTGTGTGTGTGTGTGTACTATCTGTGTACTCTGTGTTTTTTTTATACCTTTTATATATATTTTTTTTTTTCTGTATGTTTTTATTTCCTATTTCCCATTATTCATCTTTTTTTCTCTTTATTTGAATTCATCTTTAACATTCTTTTCCTTCTTTCCTCTCTTTTATTCATTGTGTTCTGCATGACTCTATACTTTCCTAGTCTTCATTATCTTTATATTTTCTCTGCATCTATGAATTTTCTTTAATATTATCCCGGAACAATTATCTTTTCACCTTTTACTTCCATTTTCTCTTCTTCATTTAACTCTTTCTTTAATACATTTTCTCTTACATTGTTCCTTCATCCATCACGTCTTTCATTATTTTCCTTCATTCCCTTTAAATCCACTTCGACAGCCATCATTTGTTCTCTCTCTCTCTCTCTCTCTCTCTCTCTCTCTCTCTCTCTCTCTCTCTCTCTCTCTCTCTCTCTCTCTCTCTCTCTCTCTCTCTCTCTCTCTCTCTCTCGACCTCCTTCATATCCAATAGGTCTACACACTCCAAAGTACTTTCCTCCTATCATCTTCCCTCCCTCTCTTACTTTTTTTTCCTCCCTCCCTCCCTCCCTCCCTTCTTCCATTCCATCCCTCCATCCATCCCTTTTTTCCTTCCACTCACTGACCTTCTTTTTCCCTCACACCTTCTCTGTTCCCTCTCCTCCTCCTCCTCCTCCTCCTCCTCCTCCTCCTCCTCCTCCTCCTCCTCCTCCTCCTCCTCCTCCTCCTCCTCCTCGACACGCACTACTACGTTACACACTTGGCTGCGTCATCTTCGTTGCCTTAATGGAGAGAAGAAGACAAGGAGGAGGAGGAGGAGAGGAGGAGGACAAGGAGGGAAGAGAGGAGAGAAAGAGGGAAGGAAATACTGCGTGGGAGGAGTCGAGGCAGCAGATGAAGATGAGGAGGAGAGGGAGAGAAGAGGAAGAAAGGAAGGGAGATAGGGAGAGAAACAGATAGAATGACAATGAAATAAAATAAAAATAAAAAAAAGTTGATGAAAGAAAAGCAAGAGAATAAGTAAGAGATACACCACAGACACACAGACACACACACACACACACACACACACACACACAGACAGACACACAAACACACAGACAGATAGATAGAAAGAAAGCAAGAAAAAGAGAGCTAGAATGGAAACAAAAGAAAACTGCTTCAACTTTCGGAAGTTTTCGATATATACTATTTACGAGGCTCTTCTCACGGCTGGATCGGGTCAGTGGTGCACGAGGAGGAGGAGGAGGAGGAGGAGGAGGAGGAGGAAGAGGAAGAGGTGTGGTGTTGCGAGACATAAGGTCAATGGGGCATGGACGGTGCAGCTCCTCATTCTGTTTGTCCTTC
This sequence comes from Metacarcinus magister, assembly GCA_029783475.1. Lineage (NCBI taxonomy): Eukaryota > Metazoa > Arthropoda > Malacostraca > Decapoda > Cancridae > Metacarcinus > Metacarcinus magister. The sequence continues at coordinate 539,633 of JAPQNM010000021.1, read as the reverse complement.
TGTACTACTTTTATTGTCCTGTGTCTGTGTGTGTGTGTGTGTGTGTGTGTGTGTGTGTGTGTGTGTGTGTGTGTGTGTCAGCTGTACGTACACTCCCCCTCCACTGCCCTTGACTGTCGGTTTGTCTTTATGTATGCATGAATGATTGCGTCTGTGGCTGTCTCTCTCTCTCTGTCTGTCTGTCTGTCTGTCTGTCTCAGTGTCTGTCTGTCTGGTTCTATGTGTGTATCTCTATTCTGTGTTCGTGTATGTGTGTGTGTATATATTCATGAGTGTATGTAAGCATTTAGTATGGGTCTCTCTCTCTCTCTCTCTCTCTCTCTCTCTCTCTCTCTCTCTCTCTCTCTCTCTCTCTCTCTCTCTCTCTCTCTCTCTCTCTCTCTCTCTCTCTCTCTCTCTCTCTCTCTCAAACCAATAGTGACACACTGAACTAATAATCATATGACAAACACACACACACACACACACACACACACACACACACACACACACACACACACACACACACACACACACACACACACACACACACGACATATGTACACCACATTGTCACAATACAACACTGTCTCTTTACTCCCTCTGTCCATCCGTCTGTCAATGTGTGTCTCTCTCTCTCTCCCTCTCTCTCTTTATTTCCATCTATATCCTTCCCTCTCTCTCTCCCTTTCTATCTCGATCTCATTCAAACTCTCTCTCTCTCTCTCTCTTTCTCTCTCTCTCTTTATCTTTCGTCTATAAAGGAATCATTTCCTCGCAACAAAAGAACCACAACATGACCCTTTTCTCTCTCTTTTATAAGGTTCATTTTGAGTTTTTAGGGATGAACGGGCGCCAGATGGTAATGTCACCCCTCCTCTCCTTCCTCCTCCTCCTCCTCCTCCTCCTCCTCCTCCTCCTTCTCCTCCTCCTCTTCGTCGTGCTCTCCACCTCCTGCAGTGTTCTGTCTCTAATGGTTGACGTCCTTTGTTTAGAAGAGGTGATGGTGTGCTGGGTATTATTTTATATTTTTTTATACTGTACGAGAGAGAGAGAGAGAGAGAGAGAGAGAGAGAGAGAGAGAGAGAGAGAGAGAGAGAGAGAGAGAGAGAGAGAGAATAACACTTACAATAGATATATATGCATCTTTTATTGCCCTATTTATTGCCCTGAACACCACGACTAATAGTAATAATCATAATAATAATAATAATAATAATAATAATAATAATAATACAATGATTCCAAATAGATGTTTTTTTTCTTTTCTTTTCTTTTCTTTTCTTACGATTGTTTGATCACTTAAACTTTACCTCCACGCCTTCCCTCCTTCCCTCCTTCCCTCCTCCTTCCCTCCCTCCCCTCTTCCCTCCTTCCCTCCTTCTCCCTCCTTCAAGAGACCGCTTGTTTCCGCTCGATGTCAAGGGACTGATGGTGGAGAGAAGAAATAGAGAGAAAAAAGGTGTTTAATGTCTCTCTTTCTCTCTCTTTTTTCTCCTCTCTCTCTCTCTCTCTCTCTCTCTCTCTCTCTCTCTCTCTCTCTCTCTCTCTCTCTCTCTCTCTCTCTCTCTCTCTCTCTCTCTCTCTCGCTGAATTCATTATTGCCGCAATTTCCTGTTTGTTTTAGTTTTTTCCCCAGGTTCTAATTTCTTTACACACTCTCTCTCTCTCTCTCTCTCTCTCTCTCTCTCTCTCTCTCTCTCTCTCTCTCTCTCTCTCTCTCTCTCTCTCTCTCTCTCTCTCTCTCTCTCTCTCTCTCTTATAGCTCTTCACTTCGTCTCCTCTATCCTACCGATCTCCCCCAAACCAGCCATCACCTCCTCCTCCTCCACCTCCTCCTCCTCCTCTTCCTCCTCCCCCTCCTCCTCCTCCTCCTCTTCCTCTTCCTCCCCCTCCGCACACTCGAGGCCTCTTGGAATGGTCTGCTGGAGAGGCAAGAGCCCTAAGAGCATAAAGAGGAGGGAAGAGGAGTGGGTGGCCCGCTCTCGAATGGCATTTAGGTGACACGTGAGGATGTGATGACTTCGTATGAGGCGGGTCAGCTGCTACCACTTGGAGGAGGAGGAGGAGGAGGAGGAGGAGGAGGAGGAGGAGGAGGAGGAGGAGGAGGAGGAGGAGCAGGAGAACGACGAAGAACAGGAGTAGAAGGAGTAGGATGTGGTGGTGGTAGTGGAGATGGAAAAGCAGAAAAAGGAGGAGGAGAAGAGGAGGACGACTATAACTACGAAGAGGAAGAGGAAGAGGAGTAGTAGTAAGAGGAGGAAGTGATGGTGAAGAGGACGAAGAGGAAGAGGAGAGGAGCAGAAGCAGATGGATGATGAGGAGGAGATGAATAAGAAAAAAATGAAGGGCGATGAGGAGGAGGAGGGAAGACATTGATAAAAGGAATGAAAAGAAAGAAAAAATACAGAGAAGTAGCGTAAACAACAATTAAAATGATGTGAGGTATACAAGGCAGACAAATAAAGGAGAGAAACAGGAAGAATGAAAAAAATAAATAAGGGTACGTAAGGAGGGAGCGATAAACGGAGGGAGAAGAGAGAGAGAGAGAGAGAGAGAGAGAGAGAGAGAGAGAGAGAGAGAGAGAGAGAGAGAGAGAGAGAGAGAGAGAGAGATTCATGAACATAAACAAAATTATCTTCAACCAGTTTTCTTCCTAAACAACAACAACAACAACAACATACAAACAAACAAACAAACAAACAACAAACAGCGAGCAGATGTTACCATAAAAGGAATAAAACTCAACTCTACCAACCAAGAAATCCAAATAAGGAGAGAAAGAAAAAGAGAAAGAGAAAGGAAGCAAGGGAGAGGGGGAGGAAAAAAAAGAGAGGATGGGAAAAAAAATCTAAAAGGAAGGGTAAAAAGTGCTATCATCAAACCCTTTATGCAAAACAATCACTTTTTTTCCCCCTCAGTGAAGTTATCTGGTCTTTGTTGGCTCGGGAAAATAAGGGAAATAATAGGGAAAAAAGTAGTATTGGTCGTTGTTGAAATTGTGTAATGGAGTGGAGGTAATGTTGTGATTGTTATGTTTTTGTTGGTGAGTTATGAAAGATTGTAATGGTGGTTATTAGGGAGCATCTTCAGACAGACTCTCTCTCTCTCTCTCTCTCTCTCTCTCTCTCTCTCTCTCTCTCTCTCTCTCTCTCTCTCTCTCTCTCTCTCTCTCTCTCTCTCATTATACACGCAAATGTCTATATTCTTACCCTTTTTATGATCTATCTACAAACCAGTAAATAAACTAATCTATTTTTTATATCTATATTTTACTTATCTATCTATTGTTATATTCATCTATCTATTATCTAACTTATCAACATATCAATGCATCATTTACCTATTTTTAGTTGTATACATTTATCTTACTATTTATAACCGTATCTTTCTATTCATCTATCTACCTATCTATATATATATACATTTATCTATCCACCGATCTATTTGTCTACCTTCGTTTCCTTGCCTATCCAGCCAGCCATCTCCTTGCTTCCCTATTTCCACAGCCTCCAACTTCACAAAACCTCGCTGAATCTAAGACCAGCCCCTCACCCCCTCACCTTCCCCCTCACCCCCCAACACATACCTAGACAACCAGATTAGAGGTAATTATTTAGTCCCAATGCCAAGACTGTCTACCTACCTCCCGCCCACACCCAACGAGGAGGAGGAGGAAGGAAGGAAGGAGGAGAAGAATAAAGCGACCGTCCCTGGAGCGAGATACGAGACCGTCCTGCCGCGCCCTTCACTCCGTTCTGAACACACACAATGGAACCGTCCCAGGGCCAGGATGGTCGCCCCGCCGTGCATCGCTTGCTAG
>JAPQNM010000021.1:530831-533331 GCA_029783475.1 Metacarcinus magister | reverse complement strand
AAGTCTGTCTGTACATTATATTTTCATCACCTTTTTATACACCAAAATTAGTACATATTACACATACTACTAAATACTACTATACACACAATACACAATACACAGGTGGATCTCCCCCTTGGTTCACTAATCGGTCTGGGTTACCACAGCCTACATTCCACAAATTTCCTCAGGTAGTCTCCCCATCGCTTCATCATCTCCAGTTTCCTTGAGGTTACATCCACAGGTAAGTTTCCCCCTACCAGCATTCCACAGGTAGGTATAGATTAGATTACCTTCCGCAAGTATTCCTAGTGGGTTGGGTTTACTTGTGTTTGTTTGTCTATTCATCTGTTTGAGTTTATTTTTGTGATCTGTTTGTATTTTGTATTGGTTGAGTTTACTATTAATATTTATAGTTGTGTTTTGTATTGGTTGAGTTTGCTTCTGTGAGCCATACTTGCATTTTGTATTCATGAGGTTGTAGTGAGAGATTCATGGTGTCTGTTGTCCTCGTGAAAACAAAGCTACACAACAAGGATTACGTTAAATATTATATGATACACAGTGACCTTGAAACACTTGACTTAATATACACAGCAACACTAAAACAACACGAATACACAACACTCCTACACACTCTCCTTCTGCATACTAATACTTCTTCAACTTTATCCATTATTTTGCATTTTTATTCGTATTTTTAGCCTTCAAATATTCATCTGTTTTATCTTATATTCCTTACTTCGAATCCTTGCCTTAAAAAAATGACTAAGAAGACACTCAACTTACCAAAAATCTCTTGCCTTTTAAACACACTTTCTCCACTCTAAAAATACAACCTAAATCACTCTTGCATACAACAATTACTTCAACTATTACTACTTCTTCCAACAGTGACTCGCGCTAAAATAATCTTCCACTCAACAGCTTGGAAGTAAATATTTTAAGAAGATATTACTTTTATGTTACTTTTTTTTCTCTCTTTCCAGGAAGCTCAAGACAATATTGGTTCGCGATGGAAAATTTATAGGCTATTTGTAACCCCATGTGTCTTGCCCATCCTAGGGTAAGAAAAGGGTAAGGGTAAGGGTGGGAGGGAGAGAGAGAGAGAGAGAGAGAGAGAGAGAGAGAGAGAGAGAGAGAGAGAGAGAGAGAGAGAGAGAGAGAGAGAGATAGTGTGTGGTTGAAGGGTTTACAAACGACATCTCTCGTGGTAAAACGGCAATGACCTCTCTCTCTCTCTCTCTCTCTCTCTCTCTCTCTCTCTCTCTCTCTCTCTCTCTCTCTCTCTCTCTCTCTCTCTCTCTCTCTCTCTCTTAAGCACTAGACGCGAGTCAGACTGTAAACATAGGCTTAGACACGCAAACATTAAGTCTAATACGATGCTCTCTCTCTCTCTCTCTCTCTCTCTCTCTCTCTCTCTCTCTCTCTCTCTCTCTCTCTCTCTCTCTCTCTCTCTCTCTCTCTCTCTCTCTCTCTAAGACGGCTAAGGGATTTTGACGTGAAAAACTATAAAGATATTAATAAACTCAGCCAATGAAAAACGGGAGAGAGAGAGAGAGAGAGAGAGAGAGAGAGAGAGAGAGAGAGAGAGAGAGAGAGAGAGAGAGAGAGAGAGAGAGAGAGAGAGTACAAACACAGCATGATTATTTGTTTTCCTCGCTCACTGAATGGATTTGTAAATATTACCGACTGGGTATATAAATTTTTTTTTCTCTCTACTCTTTCCATATGATGTAGAAAAGACAGAGAGGGAAAATATTATATACCAACCTAAAAAGTGACCCACTCAGACATTCGCCACACAATTCTAAGTAAACAAACCTACCGAAGGAGTTTTGTAAGTGGGCAGGAAAAGTAGCAACCCACCCACCCACCCACCCACCCACACCCACCCACCCAGCCCACCTGCCAGGCCGCCCGTACCCCGCCATCACTCAAAAACTTAGAAAATGACGCATGCCATAAGATCCTTGACTTGAGGACGAGTTTTGAATAGTAATAAGGATGAAAAAATACCACGAAGGATACTCGAATATTTTGCGAAGAGAATGCAGGGTTACAGCACCTCCTGATGATGTGCTAAGGTGTGTGTGTGTGTGTGTGTGTGTGTGTGTGTGTGTGTGTGTGTGTGTGTGTGTGTGTGTGTGTGTGTGTGTATGATGACGATGAGGATAATAATAATAAGGATAATGATAATGTGAGGACAATAAAGTATGGAAATAAAGAGTAAAACATATGAAACGAAAAAATTCTAACACACACACACACACACACACACACACACACACACACACACACACACACACACACACACACACACACACACCTCACCGCAAGCGCCATTCTCCACACAAGCAATCTCCTTCTCCAGTATATCTAGACCACCACTTCTAACCCCTCCCTCTCTCCCTCTCTCCCTCCTTCCCTCCCTCCATCCATTTCTCAAACCCTTCCTTTCCCTCCCTCCATCACACCCAACCCTCCTCCGCTTCCGTCCCTCCCCTCCCTTCCTCCC
>JAPQNM010000021.1:520831-525831 GCA_029783475.1 Metacarcinus magister | reverse complement strand
TCCCTCTCTCTCCCTTCTCCTCCGCCCCAAACTTGCAGGTAGACACAAATGACACCAATTAAAAAAGGCGAAAAGATACATAAAACAGGTAATTGGATCCTTCTCACCTGTGCTATCCAGGTATATCTGAGGAATGCTGGGATTTATTTCACTTTTTTTTTCTCTCTCTCTCTCTTCTCTCTCTCTCTCTCTCTCTCTCATCTCCTCCTCTCTCTCTCTCCTCTCTCCTCTCTCTCCTCTCTCTCTCTCTCTCTCTCTCTCTCGCTCTCTTTAATTGCACATTCTAATTAGTTTCGTCCATGTATTTCCTTATTTCATAGTGTTGAGGTATTTTTGCAATTAGTTCCATTATAATTTTCGTTCACTTACATTAATTACCTCATGTGTTATGTATATAAAATGAGGTTAGTGTAGTTGGAGGAGACGAGGAAGAAGCAAGAGAGGAGCAGTTTATTATATATTTAATGAGGAGAGAGAGAGAGAGTACTTATTAGTGCATCACAGTCTAAGAGGATTGTAGAAATGAAAGTTATGGAACTCTTCTTCTTGAGACTTATTACACCAAACCTTACCGCAAAATAATAATAATAATGATAATAATAATAATAATAAAAAACTAACCAGAGATACTAAACTTTACATCAACTTACGAATTATTACTGAAACCATAAAAAAAGTGCAAATACAAAATAAACTTAAACCTAAACCAAACAAAAACATAAACACTGTATTAACCAAACTAAAAAACAAGGGAGACAAACACCAAACTTCCCTAAAACGAACAAACAAATAAAATATCAAGTGAACAAATGAAAAAGTGTCAAGTGAACAAATAAATAAAGTGTCAAATAAACAAACAAATAAATAAAGTAACACATAAACAAACAAACTAATAAAGTATCAAATGAACCAAACATCAACTGAACATGTAAAACCCATGGATGGATCTGGAACCGTAACCGTAACCTTAACCGTAACCGGACTAAGGCGTCATCCGAGCCCCGCAACACCCACACAGCAAGGCTTCTGGTCACCTCTTTACACCACGGCAGGGGGGGGGCAGGGGGGGAAGGGGAGGAGAGGGGAGGTAACCGGTCTACACTTATCACCCCACCCTCCAAAAACTCCCCTAACCGGAACCGAGCTGGAGGGAAGAAGAAAAAAAAAGAGAAGAAAAGTAGACCCGCTTAGCTTAACTAAAATTAAGGAAATAATAAGTATGGTGTAAAGGTTCTCACAGTGACCTTGTTTCCGGTGGAGATAACAGGTGTGGTGGACTTTATTGGGGGTGGAAGTGGTGGTGGTGGTGCGAGGGTGGAGGGTGGAGTGAGAAGTGAGAGAGAATTGGTGGGAGAACATGGGAGGATGAGGTGTTGAGTGGAGAGGGGCAAGGAAGGAGGGAGGGAGGGAGACCTGAAAGAAATGAGATAGGGCGGAGGGAGGGGAAAGGAAGAAAAATCTAGAAACAGTGAGAAATAGTAACAAGATGTGGAAGAACAAGGTAGAAACAGAGAGGGGAACAAAGAGTAATGGTAATAGTGGGCGGGGGAGGAGAAGGAGGAAGAAGAGGAGGATTGGAGGAGAAATACGAACAGGAATAAGAACAAAAGGAATAGAAAAAAGGGCGTTGTTTTGAAGGAGAATGAGTGGGAGGCGGCGGAGGAAGAAGAGAAACAGAAGCGCCGAGGAGGGAGGAAGAGAGGAAGAGAGGAAGGGAGGAAGGGAGGAAGGGAGGGTCAGCAGTAGTAACTCAGGTGAAAGTCAAGATGTCAAGGTGACACGTGAGGGCGGCGTCGAGGTGCCGGCCAGCGCCCAGGTGAAGCCCAGGTGAAGCCCGGCCTGGCTCACCTGTCTGCCGGTTTGAGGTGTGGTGGTTGGCTGGGCCGGCGCGATGTGGTTCAGATTAAACTTGACTTTTAAGATCTAGTTGATAATACTTCCCAATCTATCCGCCAAGGTATTTCATTGCATTTAATGGTATTGTTTTAGTGTAATGTAATAAGGAGTGACATTGATGCTAGAGAGGATAGGTATAGTTAACAGTGATGATGAGCGTGGAGGCAGTGTACTGTGTGCCCTCACCTCTGCCTTGCACCTACTGACGTGTTTTATTACTAGTGTTAACGAGCCACACTAGTTATCGTATCCATTACTTTCCGGATGCCTGCCTCGGACATGTGCAATTCTCATTCCTTATTCTCCTACTCCTCCTCCTCCTCCTCCTCCTCCTCCTCCTCTTGCTCCTCCTCGCCTGCAGTTTCATTTATTTTCAGTCTCATTCGCTTCAAATTTACTGTTTTCACCTGCCAGCTTACATTTTTACACTTCACAGAAAAGCTATCAATTGTGTGTGTGTGTGTGTGTGTGTGTGTGTGTGTGTGTGTGTGTGTGTGTGTGTGTGTGTGTGTGTGTGTGTGTGTGTGTGTGTGTGTGTGTGTGTGTTAATCAGAAAGGTCTCATGTTTGAATCCAAGGTCAGGGGGTAGAGTGTAGAGTATTTGGGTTTGTCTCCTTTCACGCAGTAAGCCTTGTTCACTTGGCAGAAAATAGGAACGGGATGTAAGCCGAGGAGATGTGACCTTGCAAACCAGGTACAAGTGGAAGGCGAGGAATCCTGCCCTTCTGTGTGTGTGTGTGTGTGTGTCTGTGAGTGTGTCTGTGTGTGTTTGCTACAAGAGACCAGGAAAAAAATATCTACTCCACCACACACTAAGAAGTAAAAAGGTCTATAGAAAATATATAAATTGTTTTTTTTTTTACGTTAGAATTCCAATGGCGTGCGTGAGGTGATGTATCGATCGGCGAGGCTGATATCGATCATCTTCAACTCGACTAAATTAACATGTCACTCTGTATACTTTTTGTACCGTCACTTGGGCTAAAAAAAAAGACTCCCTTCCTTCCTTCCTTCCTTCCTTCCTTCCTTCCTTCCTTCCTTTCCTTCCTTCCTTCCTTCCTTCCTTCCTTCCTTCCTTCCTTCCTTCCTTCCTTCCTTCCTTCCTTCCTTCCTTCCTTCCTTCCTTCCTTCTTTCTTTCTTTCCTTCCAGTTGAGTGATTTATAGGTAAACGATAAATTCAAAACAAGACTAAAAAAAAATAAATAAATAAATAAATAAATAGATAAATAACCTCCAGAGATAATTTAATCACCTTTAACAAACTCTTTTTTCTCTCTTCTTCCTCCTCAGTTATCTCACTTGGGACAGAATTGACTTGTCGAGTTGCATTTTCCAACCGACAAGATGGTTAACACTTGAAGACGTTGACAAAGAACCAGATACATCATGGCATCTCTCTATCTCTCTATCTCTCTCTCTCTCTCTCTCTCTCTCTCTCTCTCTCTCTCTCTCTCTCTCTCTCTCTCTCACTAGCAGAAATCATGACTCTATGTAAGTATCTAGAGCGAAAGTTAAATGCAGTGGACCGAATCATCTCTGGAGAACAGACTGATTCTTTGGGGCCGAGAAGCGCCTCACCGAATCATCCACCCGAATAACCTTGCACGGAGCTCGGATATAAATTAGCGATTCGATGGATTTCCTTGTGACATGCAACATCACGGAGAAAGCGGCTGTCTCCTGCTGTTAAGAGTAGTAGTAGTAGTAGTAGTAGTAGTAGTAGTAGTAGTAGTAGTAGTAGTATAGTAGTAGTAGTAGTAGTAGTAATAGTAGTAATGGTGTAATCAGTGAGGCGTGAAATTGGGTTCATACAAAAAAAAAAACCTTAGAATATTATAATCATCATATCAAGAACCCTTTTGCCAAGCCATCCTGATATAATTTTAAATGACACTTTGGTCAAAATTTGTGAAGGTTCAGAATGGTTAGGTGTGACTCTTGACGCTAAGATACATTCAATTTAGTGCCTCACCTTACGCGTGGTGGCTTCATTGATATCCCACAAAATTATACCTTTTATATATATATTAAGTGCATAAAAATATTCGCTGATGATGTACTGAATTTTTTTTTCTTCTATTTTTTGTTGCTGTAATTTTAGTATTGCGTTTCAGTCTTGACCTCAAATGCAGATTGGTCTTTAAACATTTTGTAAGATAATTTCAACCGACTAAACTTTTCCTTCACGAGTAATACATTTAAGTTAGAACATCACAGTTATCTTGGCTCGTTTATCATGGTGTATAATACATTCCACACGCATCATCTTCCTCTGCATGCCAGGCTTCCACCGACCTTACCAGCCTTCCCGATCAACCAGTTTCACCGTTCATCAAGACAGGCTGGCACTCTCCGCTCTTCTTTGTAATAATGTTCTGTTATCCAAGTGTGTTTTAGTAATATATTAGAAGTATTAGTAGTAAGAAGTAATAAGAAAATTGAAAAAGAAACAAGCACCACCACCACCACCACCACCACCACCACCACAACAACAACAACACACACACACCCACACATTCCTCTCCTCCCACACTGCCAGGTAGAAGTGTACTCAAAATCCCAGGTGTGCCCTAAACCACGCGGCCTTAATTACTTGTCCACTTAGCCTGGTCGTGTCACAGGTTCATGTTAATCCGCCGCAGGTCATTCCCAGGTCAAAGGTCAGAGGGAGCAGCACTAACACGTGAAAATAGAACAGGTGAGTAGGCACGTGGGAGTCAGAGCAGGTAAGGAACACTATACTATTATTATTATTATTATTATTATTATTATTATTATTATTATTATTATTATTATTACTATTACTATTATTATTATTATTACGTATATGTAAATAGAGAGAAGTAAAGAGAAGTATATGTCAGTGTTGGAAAAAAGAAAAAAAAAGAAAAAGAAAAAGTAAGAAAAAAATCTACGTTTATATATATTTTTTTCTTCCAAATTCTGTGTTTTTCTTTTCAGGTTTTCTATTTTCTGTTTCATTTTTTTTTGTTATATTTTGTTTTCCTTGTTTTGTGGTGAGTGTGTGTAGATTTCTTTTTTTCTTTTTTTTTCTCTCTTTTTTTTCTAGGAGTAGTGTGTGAAGGAGAGAGGTCAGTGAGTG
>JAPQNM010000021.1:513331-518331 GCA_029783475.1 Metacarcinus magister | reverse complement strand
ACAAAGCAAGAGCTCCATTTAACGTGTAATCCGTCAAAACCCACTAAACGTTATATTATTTTTTGGTATGCTCTCGCTCTCTCTCTCTCTCTCTCTCTCTCTCTCTCTCTCTCTCTCTCTCTCTCTCTCTCTCTCTCTCTCTCTCTCTCTCTCTCTCTCTCTCTCGTACACGCAGAGACCAATCCCTGGCCGCCTCAACGTGCACTCGCCGTTCCGCTCTGCAAATTATGGTCGGCAATTAGGTGGAAAATTATACGTCCAGCCCGACTCATGTACGGCGATTGAGAAATTGAGGGAGGAAGCATGTGATTATCTCTCATCCCGAATTTATTTACCGAACACCCATCCAGCGCTTGGTTTATATATTTATACTTTGGTCTCCTTCTTTATCTTATTCTCTCTCTCTCTTCCTCTCCCTCTTCGTCTTCTCTCTATTTTTCGTTTTATTTAATTTTTGTACTATTTTTGGGGTAGTAGCGTTGTGTGTGTGTGTGTGAGAGAGAGAGAGAGAGAGAGAGAGAGAGAGAGAGAGAGAGAGAGAGAGAGAGAGAGAGAGAGAGAGAGAGAGAGAGAGCTCACTGACCGCCCAAACACACAATCTGCGGCCACATAAAGAAATAAAGTCGTTTCGTCATCATTGTCAAGTAAAACTAAAATTTTCCGGAAACAAAATTTATGACAGCAATAAAAACTTATATATACGTGAGAAGGAGGAAGAGGAGGAGGAGGAGGAGGAGGAGGAGGAGGAGGAGGAGGAGGAGGAGGAGGAGGACAGGAGGAGCAGCAGGAAGAGCATGAGGAAGAGCAGGAAGAGCAGATGCCAATAGAGACAAGAAGAAGAAAGAAGAAGAAGAAAGAAGAAGAAAAGAAGAAGAAGAAGAAGAAGAAGATAAGAAGAAGAAGAAGAAGAAGACAAGAAGAAGAGAAGAAGAAGAAGAAGAAGAGAAGAAGAAGAAGAAGAAGAAGAAGAAGAAGACTGGGAAAGCGGAAAAAAAAAGATGAAAAAGAAAGCAAATCTCTGGAACAAGAGAGGAAACAGAGATGAAGAGAGACACATGAAGACGTAATAAAATCTGACTGCATAGAGAGAGAGAGAGAGAGAGAGAGAGAGAGAGAGAGAGAGAGAGAGAGAGAGAGAGAGAGAGAGAGAGAGAGAGAGAGAGAGAGAGAGAGAGAGAGAGAGGGAGGTATAAGAAGGAAGATTTATGACCCAAGAAAGAAAAGTTCGGAGGATCAAACATATGACGGAACCTTTTGTATTCAACCTAAAAAAAAAGGACACCCACACTCTCTCTCTCTCTCTCTCTCTCTCTCTCTCTCTCTCACACAAAAAGGAATTCTCATCATTAACAATACAAGCATTACTTAATCTAATCACAGGTAGGGTCTTCTAGAATAATTACAGGTAAAGCCACTACTAATTAGGCATAATTACCTCAGTCTCTTCATTAGGGGATCAGGTAGGGACAGGTGAGGTGTGGGGGGTACAGGTGTGTGTGTGTGTGTGTGTGTGTGGGTGTGTGTGTGTGTGTGTGTGTGTGTGTGTGTGTGTGTGTGTGTCATCATAATTAGCATACACCAACCAGAATAATGCTTCCCAAAAAACGTACATCAAACATATGTAGGCGTACACATATGCCAGGACGCACACACAGAATCTATTGTGTACGTAATGTATTCACCTCTCCCCTCTTTGCCCTTTCCCTCCCCCCCCCTCTTCCCTCCTTTCCTCCCCTGCACCCCTTCTCTCCCCTCCTTTCCTCCCACACTCTCCCAACACAGGTAAGCTCTCGCCTTCTCTATCAGACATAGTATAAGCTAAGTCTCTTTACTTAAATTATCTATTACAACTCTGATTCTCTCTCTCTCTCTCTCTCTCTCTCTCTCTCTCTCTCTCTCTCTCTCTCTCTCTCTCTCTCTCTCTCTCTCTCTCTCTCTCTCTCTCTCTCTCTCTCTCTCTCTCTCTCTCTCTCTCTCTCTCAGATCCTTAAGTTTTTCCTCTTTTCTCTCTTTTTCATCCCACCCTTGCTCTCACCCATCTACCCACTCCTTCCCTCCCTCCTTCCTTCCCTCCCTCCCTCCCTTCTCTCCCTTCCTCCATCCGTTCTTCTCTCCCTCCTTCCCTTGGGACCACGAAGGCAACTGGCGAGTTCTCAAACTTTCATATTGCTACTGAACCTCTAGGCATGTTTGGGTAGCTACCTAGAGGGGGAGGAAGGAAGGGAAGGAAGGGAAGGAAGGAAGGGAGGAAGGGAGGGAAGAACGCAAGTGGAGAGAGAGAAAGAGAGAGAGAGGGAGAGAGAGAAAAAAAGATAGTAAAGGAGGTATTAAGCTTCTTTTTTTTTTCAATTCTTTTTTTTTTCTTTCTTTCTTTCCTTTGCATTAGAAGTCAGTCAAAGGGTAATAATCGTTTGTGTTGCCGATGTGTGTTTGTTTTACCGACGCACAGGTAAGAGAACGAAGGGGGGGAGGGAGGGAGGGAGGGAAGGAATGGAGGGAAGGGAGGGAGAGAAACACTATGTAAAGAGGAAATGAGCGGGGGAGGAAGGAGAGAAACAAGAATGGGAGAGTAGAAGCATGGCGAGAGAGCGAGAGAGCGAGAGAGTGAGAGAGAGAGAGAGAGAGAGAGAGAGAGAGAGAGAGAGAGAGAGAGAGAGAGAGAGAGAGAGAGAGACGATGACAAAGAAACAAGTGGTCAGGAAACAAACATGGAGAGAAAAAAAAAATAAACAAAACACTAATTAACACAACCAAAAAATATAAAGATGAATACGAAAGAAGGAAGAAGAAGAAGAGAAGAAGAAGAAGAAGAAGAAGAAGAAGAAGATAATAAGAGAAAGGAATAACCAAGTGAATAAAATAAAGCTAGGAAGGAGAGGACGAAGAAGAGAAGGAAGGAGGAAGAAGAGAGGAAGGAGGAGGAGGAGAGGAAGAAGAAGGAAGAGGACAGGTATATAATGAAACACAGGTAAGGGGAAAGGTGAGGAGGGTGAGATTATTAGTAAGGAAGAAGGAGGAAAGTGACTAGAGGAGGAGGAGGAGGAGGATGAGGAGATGTAATGAGGGAAGGTGAGGTAAGGGTGCGTGGGACAGGTAGGTGAGTGTAGGCAGGTAAGAACAAAATTCCTTATCAGCGGAAAGATTAGGAAGGTGAGACTGTCAACAAGCTTGTCTAATCTTTCCCACGAACCACAGACCAGCCCCCCCCCTCTCTCTCTCTCTCTCTCTCTCTCTCTCTCTCTCTCTCTCTCTCTCTCTCTCTCTCTCTCTCTCTCTCTCTCTCTCTCTCTCTTCTAATGAAAAAAGTTAATGGAACCAAATCAATATGGAAACGAAGGTGGTTTGGTACGTAAAGAGAGAGAGAGAGAGAGAGAGAGAGAGAGAGAGAGAGAGAGAGAGAGAGAGAGAGAGAGAGAGAGAGAGAGAGAGAGAGGGAGAGAGAGAGAGTATAAGTTCATCCTTTTACCCTTACTGATCTCTCATTGTTTATATTCTAGTGACACATCAAAAGAGAGAGAGAGAGAGAAACTGGAGGGGCTTTCTCTCCCTCCCTTCCTCCCTCCCTTCCTCCCTCCTTCCCTCCCTTCTCTCCCTCTCTCCCTCCCTTCATAGACTCCGTCTCACAACATACGGCTATGTAAAAAAATACTGAAAGGAGAGAAAGGCTTTGGAGGAAGGAAGGGAGAGATGGAGGAAGGGAGGGAGGAAAGGGAGGGAGGGAGGGAAAAAATTATTGTTTTTCTTCCCTGAGGCCTACATGTGTGATTCAACCCTTCCTTTCTTCTTGCCCAACTACTCACTCTCTCTCTCTCTCTCTCTCTCTCTCTCTCTCTCTCTCTCTCTCTCTCTCTCTCTCTCTCTCTCTCTCTCTCTCTCTCTCTCTCTCTCTCTCTTCCCCCTACCCTTTCCTAAGCCAGCCTCTTCCTCCCTCCCTCAATAAGCATTATCCGGCTTCTCTCTCTCTCTCTCTCTCTCTCTCTCTCTCTCTCTCTCTCTCTCTCTCTCTCTCTCTCTCTCTCTCTCTCTCTCTCTCGTCTCTCTCTCTCTCTCTCTCTCTCTCTCTCTCACTTACTTGGTTTTAGAGGCAGTTTTACGGTTGAAGTTTTCTGAAAATAAAGAGAAAAAACATTATTATTAATGCACATCATTAGTATTATAATTATCCCTATTATTATCATTATTATTATTATTATTAAGGTGTGGTGTTATAATCATGGGTAGTAGTAGTAGTAGTAGTAGTAGTAGTAGTAGTAGTAGTAGTAGTAGTAGTAGTAGTAGTAGTAATAGCAGTAATAATAACAAGTTCGATCACCTTCAGAGCACCACACTCCCTACTCTACAGTGTCACCTTGTAAATAAAGTGTCCTGCAGCACCACATTCCCCGCGTATCTAAGGGAACATGAAACATTTCCCGTCACAATCGCACCAACTTTGATTTTTTTCTATTTCCTTACGCGTGTTAGAAAGATTTATAAGCTGTCTTCCGGACCTTATGGGAGAGAAATGTGACTACTACTACTGCTACTACTTTCTTTCTTTCTTTTTTCTCTCTCTTTCTCTGTCTTTTTTTCTCTCTCTTCTGCTAGTTTTGTTTCCTAAGAGAGAAATAGAAATAGAAATAGAAAGAGAGAGAGAGAGAGAGAGAGAGAGAGAGAGAGAGAGAGAGAGAGAGAGAGAGAGAGAGAGAGAGAGAGAGCCTTTTAACCCTCAAACAGTACTTTCCAACGCATACAAATACACACACAAAAACTCACACATGCTACCAACGACAAAAAAAAAGCACACACACACACACACACACACACACACACACACACACACACACTCTCTTCTTCCTTAACAAATGTGGCGTTGTTTACCACACAAACAAGCCACAACTCTCATTGTTTATCACTTGTTTAGAGTGCAAACAGGATGCAAACACCCTGGGAAGGACACATCACCCTTACCTCGCTGTTTTATCACGGTGGGATGTGCTAAAGTGTGAGTGTTTGCATGC
>JAPQNM010000021.1:505831-510831 GCA_029783475.1 Metacarcinus magister | reverse complement strand
GTCTATTCTCCCACTGCAGGATAATATTTTAACTTATCTGTAATTGTATGTCTATTTTAGGCCTCGTTTATTTATCTAGTTATCTGTTTATTCTGCAATTTTTTTATCATTCACTATATAACTATACAATTCACTTTTCAAAATTATCGTTCATTGCTATTTTCTTCCACATGTCAGTAATTTTATATTCTTTCGTTCTTCTTATACGTAATTTTATTCTAAGGAAGGTCACCTCGCCTCCTTTCCTCCTTGGTAATTCCCCTTCACTCCCCGCTAACATATCAGTGCAGGTAACAACACTCTTACACCTTTACACACTCTTCATGGCACTAAATACTCTTTGGTCACACTATCAATTACACAAGGTATTTTTCTTCCCCCTTGATTGTTTTTTTCTGTGTCCATTATCTCGCGTTCAGTCTTATTCTATTTACACAAGACTGGTTCACTCACACAAGTATTTATATGAAACTACTTTCTCTAAAACCTTTACACTAAATTGCATAACATTCTTTTTTTTATTTTATATCATTGAATTTCTATTATTATGTTTTTTTCTTCCAAGTTTAATAAATCATGATCTTATCTCTCAATGGTACCTCTTTCAGATATCTTTCTTCACATTCACACTCATATTTAGTAATCACATTCATTTTTCCTCACTAAGTCATCAATATAGAATAGTCATCCTACACAAATTATAATATGTTCTGATTTTTCTCTGATTAACACCAATACAGATCCTGCCCCCAGCACCCTTGTTCTCACCTCTCTGTTCACCTTATTCATACTTGTATATGAAAAACATTGAACATCAGTATTCAATTGTTCCTAAATCAGGTTTCCACATCTTCCTTTTACAAAACCACTACTACTAAGTTATCTAACATACACTTTCCTAAGATATACTCAAAACACCAATTCCCTTTTATTTCTGACACTCCACTCTACCTTTACATTTATATAAGTTAACCGTCTCCCAGCCATACGGTACAAAAGTGTTACCTAATACCCAAGTAAGTTTCCACACCAAGTACATTAGATAACCACTTTTACCTCACCTCACTATTTCATCAACTCACCTGAAATTCCACTTCCACTTAATACCTTATTGACTTACCTTTCACCTTCACAAACTTTCTCTAGATATGAGGGATAGTTTTCCTGTTTTACTCCACATAGGTAAGCTTTTATTTCTTATCTTTTCTCACTATATACTTAAACACTCCTTCTACCTTCATACTGACCTCAATTTCACTATTTTCATATCAGTCTTCCACCCTCTATACAGATTATCATCATCATCATCAGCATCACCACCACCACCACCACCACCTCATAACAATTAATCATAACAAGGCGTCTCTACCTGTGGCCTTTACCTGCTTAGTCACCTGGAGCTGAACCTTACCTGTCAGACCTGAATTGGGGTGAGAGAGAGTGAGGGAGGGGGAGGGAGTGGAGGTAAAGGGGGGGTGAAGGAACTTTTTGTTGCATAGATACGATCACAGGACACAGGCGAGAGAGAGAGAGAGAGAGAGAGAGAGAGAGAGAGAGAGAGAGAGAGAGAGAGAGAGAGAGAGAGAGAGAGAGAGAGAGAGAGAGAGAGAGAGAGAGAGAGAGAGAGAGAGAGAGAGAGAGAGAGAAAGCACACAAATACGACAAGCAAGTAAGTCATAGAAGAAGAAAATATATAAAAGAAAGGAAAAGGTTGAAAGTAAACACAACAAAATATGAAAAAAATAAAACATTCCTGAGCAGAGGAAAATAAGGAAAATTTACATAAGAAAAAACAACATATGGCAAAGAAACATGAAGGAGGAGGAGGAGGAGGAGGAGGAGGAGGAGGAGGAGGAGGAGGAGGAGGAGGAGGAGGAGGAGGAAGGAGAGGAAAATAAAAACGAAGCATACAGAAGGAAGGAAAAAAAAGATAGACAGATGGATAAATGAATGGATGTAGAGGAGAGAAGAGGAAGAAGAGGAGTAGGAAGAGAGACATAGGAAGGAAGGAAGGAAGGAAGGAAGGAAGGAAGGAAGAAAATAACGGAGGAAGGAAGGAAGGAAGGAAGGAAGCATAGATAGACAGGGATGGTGGGAAAATAGGAGGGAGGATGGGAATGAGGAAGAGAGGACAGACAGACAGACAGACAGACAGACAGGAAGGAAGGAAGGAAGCACAGGAAGGAAGCAATCAAGCAGCAGGTGACCGTGGGAGGGACGTGATTTTCTACCTGAGGCTGCAGGTGACTGGCCCTTACGTCTACCTGTCTGTTTGTTTACCTGTGTGTGTGTGTGTGTGTGTACGTGTTTGTCTCAGTGTCTGCCTGTTTGCTTCCATGTGTCGTGTACCTCTCTCTCCCTCTCTCCCTCCCTCTCTCTCTCTCTCTCTCTCTCTCTCTCTCTCTCTCTCTCTCTCTCTCTCTCTCTCTCTCTCGCTCTAATATAAGTAAATCCTTCCCCATGAATACTTGCCTTGCTTTAAAACTTTCCTCATACTCCTCTATAGGGCGACTCAAGCGACTCTATATTATATTAAAAAGTTACCTGATATTACCCCTGATAGCTGCAGAAAAAAATTATTGGTACTTATATTATTACTATTATTACTACTACTACTACTACTACTACTACTACTACTACTAATAATAATAATAATAATAATAATAATAATAATAATAATAATAATAATAATAATAATAGCGATAAAAATACAGTAACGGGAAAATTTTAATATATAAATCATAGCCATTTAATCCTACAATAAATATACCAATAATGAGAGAAAAAAACAGACAAACGTAAACAAACTAAAAAAAAAACAGAGAGAGAGAGAGAGAGAGAGAGAGAGAGAGAGAGAGAGAGAGAGAGAGAGAGAGAGAGAGAGAGAGAGAGAGTCCTGCTGTGAGTGTTGTCGGTGTGGTGGTGTCTGTGGCGAAGCAGTCGTGGTCGTGCAGCACCAAGTGACCACCGTTCGACACCCGCTGGGCCAGTGACCACTCGCCGCGGGGGAGAGGGGAGAGAGGGAGAGTGGGAGAAGGAGAGGAGAGGGAAAGAGAGAGAGAGAACCAAGTGAGGGGAGGGAGGTAGGGAAGGGTTGGAGGGGACAGGTAGGAAGGGAATTTGGAGGAGGGAAGGAAAGGAGAGGGATGGGGAGGGAGAGGAGGAGAGGGAGGGAAATAGGAGAGGAGAGAACAGAAGAAGGAAGTGGGAAGGTTGGACAGATAGAACCATGGAGGGAGAATTATGGGCTTGCCTGAATGCAGAGAAACAGGGAAGTATGGGTAATAGAATAAATGAAAGGGGAAGGAACAGGAGACAGGAGATAAAAAAGAAAGGAAATTATTGAAAAGGGAAATAGCGTATGGAAGTAAATGAGAAATGAATGAGATAATGTATAAAAGAGGAATGTCAATAAAATAAAAAAGAATATGCACTAAGGTTGTTATGGAGTGAGTGGATAAGTGGAAGGAGTAGAGAATAAATATGTGGGGGTGGGATTGTAACGATGAAAGGAAGGATAGCAGGAAGGAATAAAGAGAAGAAGTAAGGAAGAGAAAGATAATGACAACTAAGATTATGTAGAAATACCAAATATTAACTTAAATACATATGGGAATAGAAAAATAAATAACAATAATGATAACAACAACAACAACAACAACAACAACAACAACAACAACAACAACAACAACAACACTCTTCCTATCATAGCCACCGAGATTGAGAAGGAAGGAAGGATTAGAGGGGGAGGATGAGGACACTCTTCTCTCTCTCTCTCTCTCTCTCTCTCTCTCTCTCTCTCTCTCTCTCTCTCTCTCTCTCTCTCTCTCTCTCTCTCTCTCTCTCTCTCGCACGCTCACATACATTATGCCAAAGCACGTTCAAGATGACTATAGAGTGAAGGACGAGAGAGAGAGAGAGAGAGAGAGAGAGAGAGAGAGAGAGAGAGAGAGAGAGAGAGAGAGAGAGAGAGAGAGAGAGAGAGAGAGAGAGAGAGAGAGCATGATGCAAGGATAATAAACCACTAAATCTTATTCGTCTTATATGGGCTTTAATAGATTAGAGGGGGAGAGAGAGAGAGAGAGAGAGAGAGAGAGAGAGAGAGAGGAGAGAGAGAGAGAGAGAGAGAGAGAGAGAGAGAAATGCTGCATGTATCCAAAAAAAAAGCATTGAAGACATGAGAAAAGAAGGTCAAGTGGAGGAAGAGGAAGAGGAGGAGGAGGAGGAGGAGGAGGAGGAGGAAGAGATGGACGGGTAAAAGGAAGGGAGAGAAAGGAAGGGAAAAATACGAACTCTCAGCAGGAGGGGAGAAAGGGGTCACAGGCCTCTCTCTCCCTCCCTCCCCTTCCCTTCCCTCCCCTTCCCTCCCTTTCCTCCCCTCACCACAGGGCGTCATGGAGGGGAGGAGGCAGGAGAAGATGGCTGAAGGGTAGGGGGTAAAGGAGAGTTAAAACACTATATACATATGTCTATTTTTTTTTAGGCCTACCCAGTAATGGAAACTAAACAGAAAATAATTGAAAAAAAAAAATAAGTGTCGGGGTAACGAACATGAAAAATGGGAAAATAATAAATAAAAGAAAGGAATTGGAGAAGATGATGATGATGATGATGATGATAAGAATGAGTGAAACAAATAGAAAATAAAACAGTAAATCAAGAACACATAGAGAAAGAAAGACAAAAAAAGTGATATAAATGGGAATTAAACAAAAAGAATGAAAAAAAATATAATAGACTATCATTTCAAAAAACCTTGAATTAAAGAACAAAACCAGGAATAGAAAACGAGGAAGAGAAAGGTGAAGGACGGGATTAAGAGAGAGAGCGCGCGCCAGAGAGAGAGAGAGAGAGAGAGAGAGAGAGAGAGAGAGAGAGAGAGAGAGAGAGAGAGAGAGAGAGAGAGAGAGAGAGAGAGGAGCCTAGCATCATCATTATATCTTAGTTGAGTGGATGATGACGAATACCCACAAGAAAAAATGGGGTTGTCTGCTTAATGG
>JAPQNM010000021.1:483331-493331 GCA_029783475.1 Metacarcinus magister | reverse complement strand
AAGGCGGATGATAACTGAAGGAATAAGAGATTAGTAGAAATGAAGAACATGGATAAGACAGTGAGAGCAAGAAAAAAAAACAGAGACAGAAAAAAAGTCTGAAAAACCATCTGCCTTCCTAACCCACAGCTGGCGTCGGTTAGCCTTCAAGTTTACAGTCCCTTTCGTCACGGTCTGGACACCATTTGGGCGCTGCTGCCTGACCCTATTTGTCACCTGTTTATGATTTAACGCCTTTTATTATCCCTGACGGGCCCATTTTTTGTATCTCTTCTCCAAGGAATATCCATAAAGAAATAAACGACTGATAACGACAATTCTAAAGGTACAAAAAAAGGTGCATTTCGTCTCGGTTGTGTAATTAAGGTTAAGGTAAGGGAAAGGTAAGTACGTTTACCTTTAAAGGCTATTTTTAAAGAGATGGACTTTTAAACTTGAGGTGTTTAAACTTCTGAGAGATGGAGAGGAAAGATAGGCAGCGCTAGGTACTGAGAGAGAGAGAGAGAGAGAGAGAGAGAGAGAGAGAGAGAGAGAGAGAGAGAGAGAGAGAGAGAGAGAGAGAGAGAGAGAGAGAGAGAGAGAGAGAGAGAGGAGTGAGAGAGAGAGAGAGAGAGAGAGAGAGAGAGAGAGAGAGAGAGAGAGAGAGAGAGACTACTGACTGACTGACTGGTAGGGGAAGGGGAGAATACGATATAAATAACATCACATACACAAGCGAAAAAGAACAATAAAAGAAGAAGAAGAAAAAAACAATGAAACCGAAAAAAATTATTAGAAAAACCTGAACAAAAAAAACATAAAAGACGAGAAGAAAAAAAAATCAAAGAAAAATATGAAAAAAGTAATGAAAACAATCCTCAGAACAGATACAAAAAATAGAAGAAAAAGAGAAGAAAAAAAGATGAGAGGAGGAGGAGGGAGAGGAGGAAAGAGCATCAACAGTACACATTCCTTCACTCTCAGCCCCATTTTCCCTCCTGTGTCAAATAAGTTCTCTCCCTTGGGTCTCCTTCTCTCCATCTCTCTAGGAACCTTATCTCCTCCAACTCTCATCCTATTTCCAGGTTGAGTTCCATCACTACCGGGTCATCACAGGTCAAAGGGAAGGGAGGAGAGGGGGAAGGATGGAGGAAAAAGGATGGAAGGGAAGGGAGGAGAGGGGGAAGGGTGGAAGGGAAGGAAGGCGAGAGGGTAGGATGGAAGGGAAAGGATGGAGGGGAAAGGATGAAAGGGAAGGGAGGAGAGGAGGGAAGGATGGAAGGAAGAGGAGAGGAGGATGAATGATGATGAAGGGAAGGTAGGAGTAGGAAGAAAGGGTTGAAGGAGTGAAGGAAGGATATGTTAGTACAGTGGGAAGGATAGTAATGAAGGAAGTTATAGGCTTTAAAGAGTAAAATGAGAAAGGGAAGGCAAGAGTTAGTGAAGAAAGGGAGGGAGGAAGATAAATAAAATAGAAAAGAGGAATAGAGGGAATAAAGGAAGATATAGAGTAGAAAGAAAATGGAAAGTAATGAGAAAGAAAGGGAAAAAGTAAGTGAAAATAGAGGGAAATGGGGAAATAAAGGAATAGAGGGAAGAAAAAAGAATGCAGGAGAGAAATAGGAAAGGAAAAAAGTTAAGTCAAAGCCAAAAAGTAGAGGAAAAAGGAAAAAACCAAAGGAAATAAGGAGAGAAAAACGGGAAATAAAGGAATAGAGGGAAGAGGAAATAAGGCAGGAGGGAAATGAAGGAAGGAAGGATGGAAAGGTACACTGGTTTTCATAAATGGCAGACAAATGATGATGATGTGCCTTCAGTCGGCTCATGCGCTGAGTAGCTCTTTAGCTTCCTGTGTTTACCAAATGATTCTCTCTCTCTCTCTCTCTCTCTCTCTCTCTCTCTCTCTCTCTCTCTCTCTCTCTCTCTCTCTCTCTCTCTCAGGACAATTAATGTAGTGATGATTGAGGTTTGTGGGTAATGCCGTGTGTGTGTGTGTGTGTGTGTGTGTGTGTGTGTGTGTGTGTGTGTGTGTGTGTGTGTGTGTGTGTGTGTGTGTGTGTGTGTGTAGGATTAGAATGGAGGGTAAGAGGATGAAGCTAGTGTTAGGGCGGTAGTGAATTATTGAGAGTTGAGTTAATGTGTGTGTGTGTGTGTGTGTGTGTGTGTGTGTGTGTGTGTGTGTGTGTGTGTGTGTGTGTGTGTGTGTGTGTGTGTGTGTGTGTGTGTGTGTGTGTGTGTGTGTGATGTAAAGCAAACCAACCATAAAAAATAAACCAGGTACATACATACAAATAAAAATAAAATTAATCATATACACTAAAACAGAGAAGAAGAAAAAAAAATAAATAAATAAATAAAAAGAAACTATAGCAACACGAAGAGAAAAAAAACAAGAAGTATAAATAGAAGACAAAGGGAAAAATAAATAGAGAAAGAAAGACAATACACAATAACACAGTTTCTCTAAAGACTGACTGATCCACACACGACAATAAAAAAAAACATTACTAATATATATATAAAAAGAAAAAAACACATGCAGGAAACTCAACCTCCATCACACCAATTGTCAACTCTTCATCTCCTCTTCCTCCTCCTCTTCTTCCTCCTCCTCCCCCTCCTCCTCCTCTTCCTCGGTGACAGAACCCTCAACTAATAAAACTTAGCTAACAATAAAACCTTAAGCACACACACACACACACACACACACACACACACACACACACACACACACACACACACACACACACACACACACATTTAGAAGTAATAGCACTAATAATAATCTTCAAATGGAGCAGAAAACGCATCAAAAAATAATTGCATACCTGTGTGTTTCCGCTTAATTTAATGGCTCAGGTATCACGACTTATATTAATGCATTGTGTTTTTTTTTTCTTCTTCTTCTTCTAGTCAACGTATCCCGTCAGTCTGTCTCTTCTTTGTCTTCCTCCTCCTCTCCTCCTCCTCCTCCTCCTCCTCCTCCTCCTCCTCCTCCTCCTCCTCTCTCTCTCTCTTTATGTTTTAGTAAGTAATATATTAACTAAATTTTTTTATTTACCAATCTGTCTGTCTTTGTTTACTTACTGTGTGTGTGTGTGTGTGTGTGTGTGTGTGTGTGTGTGTGTGTGTGTGTGTGTGTGTGTGTGTGTGTGTGTGTGTGGTAGGGGGGGGGGTATGGAAGGAGGGGTTCTGAGGGGAAGACGCTAGGCACTAATCAAAGGCAAGAGAGGGGATAAAGGGGAGTAGGAAGAGGGGGGAAAGAGGCTTCAAGAGGGAAGGAAAATGAAGAGGCTTATGGTGTACCCTACTACTCTCACTCTCTCTCTCTCTCTCTCTCTCTCTCTCTCTCTCTCTCTCTCTCTCTCTCTCTCTCTCTCTCTCTCTCTCTCTCATTATAAGAGTTAGTGGAGGACGCGAATCCGCTCCCGACACCCTGGTACGACGGTCGTATTTTAGTTACGACCCCCGCTGGCTGGCTGGCTGCTCATCCCAGTCTCGGGGTGCCGGAGTTCGAGCCCCGCCCACGCGAGAAACTTTGGAATAAATGGTGGCAGCGGTACATCTTCTTTATTTACTTTTTTTCCCTTATTACTTCCTTCCTTTTATTGCTATTTTTGATACTTCACGACGTTTATAGTTTTATTTTTTATTTCTATGTGTCTTTTTTACGGTTTTTTTATGGTTTTATTATTTACTTTATATTTCGTTTTTATTATTTTTTTTTGAGGGGGTAGGTGTGTGAGTGTGGTTTTTTTTAAGAGAGTTCAAAGGGTTGGGTTGGGTTGGGTTGATTAGCGTGTGATGATGATGAGTGTGTGTGTGTGTGTGTGAAGGTCGCCGCGTCTGGTAACACTGCGTTGTGCTCCTTGCGTGATGTGCGTTCATAACTCACTCTGGTTAAGGTGTTGTGTGTGTTGTGGGTGACAGTTAAACGTTCCTCTACACGTTATTGTTATTATTATTGTTATTATTATCATTATTTATTATTATTTTTATCATTATCATTATTAGTGTTGTTATTGTTCTTGTTATTGTTGTTATTGTTCTTGTTATTATTGTTATTGTTGTTGGTGGCTGTGTCGAGATCAAAAATAATAACATGTCAACAACAACCACCACCACCACCACCACTCACCATCAACACCAGTACAGCACGTGACTGAATTGCCCAGTTGTGGTGAAGAGGGCGAGGGGAGAGAGGGTTAGAGGGGAAGGAAGTGGGGGTGTGGAGGAAACTTCTGCAACATTCAGTCCGATATCGGGTGAGGGTGAAACTCTCTCTCGCTCCTCCAATACAACGTGAAAAGTAAGGGTGGCCGGCTATTTATCGCGCCCATTAGAGGAGATTGAGAAAGGAATGGTGTTCAAGGGTGTGGTGGTGGTGGTGGTGGTGGTGGTGGTGGTGGTGGTGGTGGTGGTGGTGGTGGTGGTAGAGAAAAATAATTTGAATACTTAAAAAAGGACATAATAGAAGAAAATTATATGAGAGAGAGAGAGAGAGAGAGAGAGAGAGAGAGAGAGAGAGAGAGAGAGAGAGAGAGAGAGAGAGAGAGAGAGAGAGAGAGAGAGAGAGAGAGAGAGAGAGAGAGAGAGAGAGAATTCTTTTAACTTCCTTCCTTTTACTTCTGTTCGTCTTTGTCTTCACCTGATTCCAAGAAAGTTTGTAGAGAGCCAGATGTGTGTGTGTGGTGTGTGTGGTGTGTGTGTGTGTGTGTGTTGTGTGTGTGTGTGTGTGTGTGTGTGTGTGTGTGTGTTAGGTTCTCACTTTAACTGTTTTCTAATTAATTTCTCCTTTGATACACCTTGCAACCTCTTTTTATTAGTGTAAAAAGAATTGACAACTGAGCAGGAGAGGGAAGGAGGGAGGGAGGGAGGGAGGGAGTGAGGGAGGGAAGGAGGGAAGATGAGACGAGGGGAAAATGAGACGGAGAGAAGATGAGATGGAGGGGAAATTTGTAGGTAAGAAAGTAGAGAGTCTGGAAGGAAGGGAGGAAGAAAAGGAGGCAGGAAGACAGGATGAGGATGTAGGGATTGAGAGAGAGAGAGAGAGAGAGAGAGAGAGAGAGAGAGAGAGAGAGAGAGAGAGAGAGAGAGAGAGAGAGAGAGAAACACAGTTACTCAAAATCTAAATGAAACATAAATCATGAAACATTAATACGAATATTCGCTAAAAAAAAAACTCAAAATCATTGGAATATAAAAATAAAATCAATGTATAAAAAAAAAACCATTTAATTTTCGTTTGATAATATAATGATAGAGTGAGGCAAGGAAATAACACACAGGCAACACAAATCATTACTGAATCATTGTTTTAATTAGCATTGCATAATTAGGGAAGTATTATTAGTATTGCATAATTAGAGGATATTAAGTACAAAACTATTTTTTTTTAATGGTATAATGTAGTAGCAAAATTTATATCAATATGGATGTGTGATGTTTCCTTCTCTCTTTAAATTTGTTTTGCTCTGATTTGTTTGTTTGTTTTACTTGTTTAACTGATGTGTTTATATTTAAGAGTAAATAACACGTCTTTCTCTCAGTCCCTTTCTTTAATCCTACAAGCCTTCTCATCCTCCTACATGACTCTCTCTCTCTCTCTCTCTCTCTCTCTCTCTCTCTCTCTCTCTCTCTCTCTCTCCCCCCCCCCACACACAGACATGCTCTTTCCCTCCTTCTTTCCCTCCATCCCTATTCTCCTCCCTCTCTCCATGTTCCTGTTCTGGGCATTTACATGAACTCTCTCTCTCAGAAACTTCAAACTCGCCCAAACTCTCCTTAACTCGGGGGAAAGTCAATTTGAAACGCAGCAGATGGGGCACCGGGGCGAGGGGTGGACAGACGCCTGCCACAGTAGAGAGTCGAGTCTGTTCTGTCTGCCACGAGGGAAGAAAAGCAAGCCACGTTGGATGACAGAAAATGAAGGACAGAGACAAAGGGATGAAAGGTTGAAAGGAAATCGGAAGTCGTCGTGGTTGTTGTTGTTGTTGTTGATTGTTGTTGTTATTATTATTGTTGTGTTTTGTCTGCTTTTGTTTATGTTTTTGTTTTGTTTTGTTTTGTTGTATAAGATGCATTCGTGTTAGGATGTTGATGTTGTCTGTTTGGGAAAAAAAAATGTAATATACTAATTGAGAAGATGCTTAAATATATAAATTAAAAAATAAATTAAAAAAAAACTGAAAAAAAGGGAAGAGGTCAAATTTTTAAAAGCAACACACACCCCTAATTTTTCGCTCTTTGTAACCCCCTCCCCCTACCCCCCCTTACGAGGTCAGGGCACGTCTGTCACACGTCAAGGAGGGCGGGCGAGGTCACGGGTCACGCCTCAAGGTCAACAGGACTTGCTCAGGTTTACTTTCCCTCTCTGGCAGGTAAGGGGGAGGAAGGGGGGAGGGAAGGGGATGAGAAAGGGAGGGAAAAGGGTAAAAAAGGGAAGGGGAAAGGGTAAGAAAAGGAGGGAAAAGGGTAAAAAAAGGGAAGGAAAAGGGTAAGAAAAGGAAGGAAAAGGATAAAGAAAAGGAAAAAAGAGAAGGAAAGGGAGGGAGGTGGAGAAATGGAGGTAAGAGGAGGTAAAAGGCAGGTAGAGGAAAATTAGAAGACGAGGATAATGAAAAGTTACGCAACGATACGTGTGAAAACTGGAAGTGAATGAAGAATTAAGGAAAAAGGAAAGGAGATGGAAGGAAAAGAAAAATGTACATACGCGATATAAGTGAAAAGAAATAAATGAAGGAAAGAATATAGAGTGAAGAGTGAGACAAGAAAATTAGAAAAGAAGTGAGGGAGAGCAGAAAAGAATGAAAAGATGGAAAGGAAAATCAAAAACCCAGGAAAATTAAGAAAAGAGATAAGGAAAGAGAGAAGAAAATAGAGAGAGAGAGAGAGAGAGATGAGAGGAAAAAGTTGTGGAAATATGAAAGAAGGCAATGAAGTGGAAAAAAGAATAAAAAAAAGGAATTAGGACAAGAAGTGATAAAAGATTATAAGAAAAAGATTTAAACCAAGTGTGAAAAAGGAAGAAGATAATGAAATGGCAAAAGAAAGAAAGAGAATGAAGAGAGAATGATGCACTGAAGGAAGGAAAGGAGGAAGAAAGAAGGAAGAGAGGAAGGAAACACAATAACACAAGGAGAGAGAACATGATAAAGCAAAGAGGAAGAAGAAGAAAGGAAGGAAATGAAAACAGGAAAGAGAGAGTGAAAAATAGAGAGAGAAATAGAGAGAGAGAGCTACTAATGTGATGAATGATACGAAGGAGGGAAAGAGGGAAAGAGAATGAGGGAAGAAGGGAAAGAGGGGAGATTAAGAGGAAGAAAGATTCAAAGAGAGAAGAATTAAGGCAGAGGAGAGAGAAAAAGGGGACGAGATAAGAGTAATCAAGAGGAACAGACACAAAGAGAGAGAGAGAGAGAGAGAGAGAGAGAGAGAGAGAGAGAGAGAGAGAGAGAGAGAGAGAGAGAGAGAGAGAGAGAGAGTCATTTGGCAGCGCGTGTGAGAGTGATGAATGAAGCAGTTTCAACGGGAAAAAAAGTGAGAGAAAGAGAGAGAGAGAGAGAGAGAGAGAGAGAGAGAGAGAGAGAGAGAGAGAGAGAGAGAGAGAGAGAGAGAGAGAAAGAAAGAAAAATACATGTCAACACCTCTCTCTCTCTCTCTCTCTCTCTCTCTCTCTCTCTCTCTCTCTCTCTCTCTCTCTCTCTCTCTCTCTCTCTCTCTCTCTCTCTCTCTCTCTCTCTCTCTCTCAATCAGTGCACGGCTTGAATCTTGGCACCAACGACAAACAAGACAAACAACAAAATACAAACTACTTCCCCTCTCTCTCTCTCTCTCTCTCTCTCTCTCTCTCTCTCTCTCTCTCTCTCTCTCTTTCCCCTCACTCTCCTCCACTCCTACTATTCCATCTCCCTCATTTATCTCCCTATTACCTTTTCCTTCTTCCTCTCATTCCTTCCCCCCCTCTTTCCCTCTTCCCAATCATCATATCCTCTCCCATTTCCCCTCCCTCCCTCTTTCTCTCCCTCTCTCCTTCCCTCCCTTCTTTTCTTAACTTCTTTTCGTGTCTTTACTTAACTTTTCCTTTCAACTTTACTATTTTTTATTCTTTCCCTTCCTCCTACTCCCTTTCCTGCATTCCTTCCCTCATTCCCTCACCCCTTCCTCCCTTCCTCCTACTCCCTCCATCTCCTTCCTTCATTCCTTTCTTCCCTTCCTCACCCCTTCCTTCCTTCATTCTTCCCATCATTCCCTCATTCCCTCACCCCTTCCTCCCTTCCTCCTACTCCCTCTCCCTTCCTTCATTCCTTTCTTCCCTTCCTTCATTCCTTCCTTCCTCCATTCTTTCCATCATTCCGTCACCCCTTCCTACCAATCCCTCCATCCTTCCTTCCCTTCCTTCCCTTCCTCACCCCTTCCTCCTCTCTCTCCCTCCCTCCTTCACCTCTTCACCCGCCCAGCCCCCGGAGACCAGAAGTGACAAAAGACAGAGAGAGAAGAGGAAGGAATAGAGGAAGGAAGAAACAAAAGGGAGAGAGGAGGAAAGGGGGGAGAGAGAGGAAAGAGGAGAAGGATGTAATGGGTGAAGGAGGTGATGAGAGAAATGTGGGAGGAGCGGAAGTAAGAGATGTAGAGAAGGAGATAAAGAAGAGTGAAAAAAAGTGGCTAGCAGTTTGAAAAAAAAAAATATATAATGAAATAGAAAATAACAAAAATAAAAACATTGATAAAACCACAAAAAAACAAACAAAAATTGACCTAAAAAACTGTTATAGTAAATACAGAAATAAAAATACAAAATACATATTATACAGTGAATAAATTTGAATAAACTAACTTTGGGAAGATTATGAATAAATTACGATAAATAGATTAAGATAAATTGATCAAAAAAAAAAAGAAAACTGTCATGAGGAGTAATTTACAGAGAGAGAGAGAGAGAGAGAGAGAGAGAGAGAGAGAGAGAGAGAGAGAGAGAGAGAGAGAGAGAGAGAGAGAGAAGCACTGTGACCAAAGATTAATTCATGGCTGTCAAACTTCTGTGGATTCTCAAATGTCCCGGGAAAACCACCCTTGGGACGTGTGTGGAGGGAAGGGAAGGAGGGAAGGGAGAGAAAAAAGGGAGGGAAGGGGGGGAGAGAATGGAAGAGGTGAAGGAAAGAAGGAACATGTGCAAGGAGAGGAAAGAGAAGTGCGGAGGACAGCGATTGGTGTCTATTGGGGGTGAGGGAGGGAGGGAGGGAGAGAAAGGGGGGGGAGGGGGAGGGAGGGGAGGAAAAGGGAAGAAAGATGTAGTAGGGTAACAGTTGGCGAGGGGAAATGGGAGCCAAGTGGACGTGAGAGAGAGAGAGAGAGAGAGAGAGAGAGAGAGAGAGAGAGAGAGAGAGAGAGAGAGAGAGAGAGAGAGAGAGAGAGAGAGAGAGAGAGAGAGAGAGAGAGAGCACACACACACACACACACACACACACACACACAAAACCGGGCCCAGAAAAATAGAAAAAAACACAATACAGAAAAAAGTTAGTAGGAAAATACTCAAAATACTCAAAATACTCAAAATACTCAAAATACTCAAAATACTCAAAATACTCAAAATACTCAAAATACTCAAAATACTCAAAATACTCAAAATACTCAAAATACTCAAAATACTCAAAATAAACACGAAATAAAATGCAAGGTCGCTTCAAACAGAAATTCCTCCTTTGAGCATCGGTCGTCCACAAAATCTGTTCCTCGTCAAAAAATAATTAGAATGTAGAAATTAGTCTCTTGACAAACGAGTAAGACGTCAGAGGGAGGGAGGGAAGGGGGGGAGGGGAGGGAAGGGAGGGTTAGGAGGGAGAGAGAGGGAGGGAGGGAGAGGGAGGGAAGGAGGGAAGGAGACAGACGAGGTTTGGGAGAGGGTAATGGAGGAATGAGGAGAGAGGTGAAAGAGTCAAGGGAGGAGGAGGAGGAGGGAAGAGAGGAGAGACTGGAGGGAAAAGGAGGACCCAAGGGAGAGATTGCGAAAGGGGGAGAA
>JAPQNM010000021.1:469144-471644 GCA_029783475.1 Metacarcinus magister | reverse complement strand
TATTTTTATCATTAATATTTATTTTTTATCATTAATATATATTTTTATCATTAATATATATTTTTATCATTAATATATATTTTTATCATTAATATATATTTTTATCATTAATATTTATTTTTATCATTAATATATATTGTTATCATTAATATTTATTTTTATCATTAATATTTATTTATTATCATTAATACTTAATTTTATCATTAGTATTTATTTTTATCATTAATATTTATTTTTATGATTAATATATATTTTTATCATTAATATATATTTTTATCATTAATATATATTTTTATCATTAATATTTATTTTTATCATTAATATTTATTTTTATCATTAATATTTATTTTTATCATTAATATATATTTTTATCATTAATATATATTTTTATCATTAATATTTATTTTTATCATTAATATATATTTTTATCATTAATATATATTTTTATCATTAATATATATTTTTATCATTAATATTTATTTTATCATTAATATATATTTTTATCATTAATATATATTTTTATCATTAATATATATTTTTATCATTAATATTTATTTTTATCATTAATATATATTTTTATCATTAATATTTATTTTTATCATTAATATATATTTTTATCATTAATATATATTTTTATCATTAATATATATTTTTATCATTAATATTTATTTTTATCATTAATATATATTTTTATCATTAATATATATTTTTATCATTAATATTATTTTTATCATTAATATTTATTTTTATCATTAATATATATTTTTATCATTAATATATATTTTTATCATTAATATATATTTTTATCATTAATATTTATTTTTATCATTAATATATATTTTTATCATTAATATATATTTTTATCATTAATATTCTTTTTATCATAAATATATATTTTTATCATTAATATATATTTTTATCATTAATATTTATTTTTATCATTAATATTATTTTTATCATTAATATTTATTTTTATCATTAATATATATTTTTATCATTAATATATATTTTTATCATTAATATATATTTTTATCATTAATATATATTTTTATCATTAATATTTATTTTTATCATTATTATTTATTTTTATCATTAATATTTATTTTTATCATTAATATATATTTTTATCATTAATATATATTTTTATCATTAATATATATTTTTATCATTAATATATATTTTTATCATTAATATATATTTTTATCATTAATATTATTTTTATCATTAATATTTATTTTTATCATTAATATTTATTTTTATCATTAATATTTATTTTTATCATTAATATATATTTTTATCATTAATATATATTTTTATCATTAATATATATTTTCATCATTAATATATATTTTTATCATTAATATATATTTTTATCATTAATATATATTTTTATCATTAATATATATTTTTATCATTAATATTTATTTTTATCATTAATATATATTTTTATCAATAATATATATTTTTATCATTAATATTTATTTTTATCATTAATATATATTTTTATCATTAATATATATTTTTAACATTAATATTTATTTTTATCATTAATATTTATTTTTATCATTAATATTTATTTTTATCATTAATATATATTTTTATCATTAATATATATTTTTATCATTAATATATATTTTTATCATTAATATTTATTTTTATCATTAATATTTATTATTATCATTATAATATTTATTTACTCATAACATTTATGTATTATTATTAATTTCATTTTACTTAATATATAGTTTTTGATTTGTCATTAATGATTGTATTTTTATCAGATTTACAGAATTTGATCATTAATATTTATTTTTATCATTAATATATATTTTATCATTAATATATATTTTTATCATTAATATATATTTTTATCATTAATATATATTTTTATCATTAATATATATTTTTATCATTAATATTTATTTTTATCATTAATATATATTTTTATCATTAATATTTATTTTTATCATTAATATTTATTTTTATCATTATTATTTATTTTTATCATTAATATATATTTTTATCATAATATTTATTTTTATCATTAATATATATTTTTATCATTAATATATATTTTTATCATTAATATATATTTTTATCATTAATATATATTTTTATCATTAATATATATTTTTATCATTAATATTTATTTTCATCATTATTATTTATTTTTATCATTAATATTTATTTTTATCATTAATATTTATTTTTATCATTAATATATATTTTTATCATTAATATATATTTTTATCATTAATATTTATTTTCATCATTAATATATATTTTTATCATTAATATATATTTTTATCATTAATATATATTTTTATCATTAATATATATTTTTATCATTAATATTTATTTTTATCATTAATATATATTTTTATCAATAATATATATTTTTATCATTAATATTTATTTTTATCATTAATATATATTTTTATCATTAATATATATTTTTATCATTAATATTTATTTTTATCATTAATATTTATTTTTATCA
>JAPQNM010000021.1:449144-459144 GCA_029783475.1 Metacarcinus magister | reverse complement strand
TCTGCTTGCGTTTTAGAGGTTCAGATACTTTATTTATGGTCTTATCTTATCATTTGAGTATCGTGACTGTTTTATATTTCCTCTTCCTCCTTGTCAATTGAACGAAACTTAACCTGGTTCAATGTCTATGCAATTTTCGCGTCATAGAATCAGAGGAGAGGAGAGGATTATATTGTTTGTGTGTTCGTCATCGTCTCCTCGGGTCGTCCTGGGTTGGGTTGCGCGGCCGGCGGTGAGATGAGAGCCGGGTGACGGGCGGCGGCGATGGTGGTGTCAGGAAGGGTGATGGGCGTACAGGTGAGGTGATGGAGAGGGATTATATAAGGTGAGGATGGTTTTTGCTGAGGCGTCACCACGGCTGCAGCTTTGATGTAGTGTGTGTGTGTGTGTGTGTGTGTGTGTGATAAGAGTCCTCTGCTCCTATGTGGCGACGGAGCACAACTAGACGCTCAAGCATAAAGACACACCACCTACAGTTTGCTGGGGTGGTAGGGCGAAGTAGAGGCCACAAAAAAAGGGAGGATAGGTAACGAGAACGAGTCATTACACCCAGCCATTCACAAGGACTGAGTAGAAAGAAAAGCAAACAAATTAATAATATAATAATCACCGTGTGTGTGTGTGTGTGTGTGTGTGTGTGTGTGTGTGTGTGTGTGTGTGTATGTGTGTGTGTGCGTTGCCACCACCACCCTCAGCCGCCCTGCTTCCACACCACTCCATCCATTCCACCTCTTATTCCATCTCCACTTTTGCTTCCTCGCTGCACTCCACCCACCACACACCGATCCACTTGTGTAACAGGACCCCCCCCCCACTTCTCTCCCTCCCCCCCTCCCTCCTTCTTCCCCCTTCCCCCCCTTCCCCCACTCTCCTCTCTCTCTCTCTCTCTCTCTCTCTCTCTCTCTCTCTCTCTCTCTCTCTCTCTCTCTCTCTCTCTCTCTCTCTCTCTCTCTCTCTCTCTCTCTCTCTCTCTCTCTCTCTCTCTCTCTCTCTCTCTCTCTGTCTCTCTCCCTCAGCTGCACATCTAATAGGTCTGGACATTGCATACTTTTTCCTTATCTAAGTTGAGCCAGATTTGAGTGTGTTGTTATGTTTAAGTGTGTTGTTAAGCTGTAGTTTGCCTCAATTCACTCCCTTCAGTCACTCAGTAGCAGCGTGGGTGACTTGACTGACTGACTGACTGACTGACTGACTGACTGACTGACTGATGCCTTACTTACATCACTCAAAGGCCACTCACTACTGACATAATATCTGGCACCATTTTTTTTTATTTAATTTTTTTTTTCTTTTTTTTTTTTCTAGTACCGTTGGATATTAAAGTGCTTAGTGAGTATTGGTATAATTGTCATTGCTATTATTATTATTATTATTATTATTATTATTATTATTATTATTATTATTATTATTATTATTATTATTATTATTATTATTATTATTATTATAGGTGAAACAAGAGCCTTAGTGGAGGGTTAGCAAACTATAAATCCCTTGATCCTAGCGAGGGGGCGGACCAACACTACAGGAAATTATAAATGATTTGACGGAGAAAATTCAAAAAATATAGAGAATATAACATATGCATCCATGCGATATTCTACTCCTACATATAAATCCACAACGTTATCAGGTAAAACCATTATATACATCCTAATCAGCAGAGGGAGTAAATATAATGAAAACTGAAGAAAAAAAATAGAGAATATACATAAGAACACATAGGAAGAACAAACAGCAACATGAATACATATGAATAACTACAATATTCTACACGTATATATATCCACAACGTTATCAGGTATTAAAAAATCTTATACAACCTTATCAGTAGAGGGATTAAATGTATTGAAAACTGATTAAAATAACTTATATTCTTGTACTTCCTTCACCAGGCGTTATCTTTCACAGTGGTGGTGGGGCTGGGGGGGGGGTAAGGTTGGCGTCTGGCAGTACTCGTAGCGGTTCTAGATGTGTGTGTGTATGTGTGTCTGTGTGTGTGTATTTGTGTGTGTGTGTGTGTGTATGTGTAACTGTGTGTCTGTGTAACTGTGTGTATGTGTGTGTCTGAAAAGTGTTAGGAAAAGACACATTGGTTAGCTTGCCTCCCTGACCTCTACTGCTCCTCTGATATTCTGTTTCATGGCTTGTTTTCCACTGTCGACATCTTTGTATCTGTATCGCTGTTTATTACCCTATTTTTATGTTGTGTATTTTCTGTTTTGTCTCTCTCTCTCTCTCTCTCTCTCTCTCTCTCTTTCTCTTTCACATACACACACACACACACACACACACACACACACACACACACACACACACACACACACACACAACACACCACACACACACACACACAATAGAACTTAAATTAAAGTTAATCTCAGAACATGGACTTGAGGGAGACAGTACGTGAGAGAAGTAGTGACTATCTCTCTCTTTCTTTCTTTTATTTTTTCTCTCTTTCTTTCTCTCTTTCTCTCTGTCTTTCTCTCTCTTTAGGCCAAACTGTTTTCATATTCCTCTTTTGTGATCTTAAGCAGTAAATCAGAGTGACTTGAGGTGTGTGTGTGTGTGTGTGTGTGTGTGTGTGTGTGTGTGTGTGTGTGTGTGTGTGTGTGTGTGTGTGTGTGTGTGTGTGTGTGTGCGTTCTTAGTATTATATGACAACGTACAGTCCTTGGTTTCATTATCTTGGTGTCTTATAGTGTGTGTGTTCTACCCTTTGGTGTCCACTCGCCCGTATGACTTCAATCCACCTTTTGTATATCTATCTACACTGCAGCTCTATACTTCTTAACCTCATCTTGTTGTATAAATTTGTATGACTACCGTGGCACATTATTGAACTTTTGTACTTAGAAAATATATTATCACTGTCTATTTTTTGTGTGTGATGCATTTTTTTTGTTTTTTTGGTGTTGGTTAGCAAATCTTAGACAGTTTCTCCGCTTAGTATGTCTGTCATTACCATGTTTAATTCCCCGTGATGATACGTGATTACCCTGAGTGTTGGGTGGGTGGCAAGGCTAAATTCAAGTGCGTTAACCTCTCGTGTTCATTGCCTCTCTCTCTCTCTCTATGACGATGGGAAACTGTGGTCATTTTTCTCACTATGATCTGTGTGATTTTTTTTGGTGATTCTTGTGTGATTGGTTGACAGTTTTTTTTATATATATAGATTCTTAGCTTGTTATTGTATTGATTTTTTTTTCTTATTACTGTTATAGTGTTTTTCTCACGAAGTTTATAGAAATGTGTGTGTGTGTGTGTGTGTGTATGAGAGAGAAACGTGTCCCAGCATATCAATTCATTCTCGTATTCAAAATTGTTCTCTAATTCATAACTTCTTCCTTAATTTTCACTCTGGACTACGATATATTACCTTCAAAAACCTTAACCATTCTCCTCTTACCACCACACCACACCACACTACATGAATCACGCCTTCGT
Source organism: Metacarcinus magister (assembly GCA_029783475.1). Lineage (NCBI taxonomy): Eukaryota > Metazoa > Arthropoda > Malacostraca > Decapoda > Cancridae > Metacarcinus > Metacarcinus magister. The sequence continues at coordinate 455,698 of JAPQNM010000021.1, read as the reverse complement.
TAACCACACCACGCTATACCGTCATTACAACCTTCAAACTCCTCTTAACTTAATCCCGGTACTTGAAACTTTCTCTTATTTGCATCCAAGTTCATTATCTATTCAGTACCATTGGATAGCGTGTCTGTAACTCGTTCATCCCGCCTCCCGTTAGGTAAAACCAGCACCAATTCACTACATCGTTAATCATTAGGCTAAGATTACTCCCAGCGTGTTTTAAATCCGTAAGTATACATATGTGATTGTTTTTTTTTGTTTTTTTTTTTACCTTACCCGTCAATTCGTACCTGTAACCCAAATCACTACCTTGGTAAACGTGCTTTTAGGTTAGGTTAGGCTTCGCGACTACTGCCTCACCTGCTCATCATCGCTCAGGTGTGGGTGTGTAGACTCAGGTAATCATAATACAAAAAAAACGAAAACAAATCGAACACCGTATGATGGATGGAATTACGAAACGAACGAACACACACACACAAAAAAAACAATAACAGGTGTATTATTTAACTTATTTTCGTTTAGTTTTCTCACATTATTTCGTTTAGTGTACTGATTTGATTGACTATACCAGAGCATCTCACTTCACTACCTCCTCCTCCTCCTCCTCCTTCACCTCCTCTCCACGTCTCCTTCTCCCTCACTTATTGGGTGTTCGTGAGGAGGTTTCAGCGTCGTGACTCGATCCGACCCTCAAGCCCATCCTGCAGGGGAAGGCGAGACCAAATTTGCCCAGTAATCAATCTTTTGGGAGTCATATGTTTATCTTGCTATCAGGACCGTGTGTGTGTGTGTGTGTGTGTGTGTGTGTGTGTGTGTGTTGTGTGTGTTAGTTTTTATTCTGTAATGGATGTAGGAGACAAGATATGCGAGAGAGAGAGAGAGAGAGAGAGAGAGAGAGAGAGAGAGAGAGAGAGAGAGAGAGAGAGAGAGAGAGAGAGAGAGAGAGAGAGAGAGAGACTAGAGAAAGAAAGAAAGAAAGAGAGAGAGTTCTAACTATCCTCCACCTTTATTTACTCAGTACCTTAATCAATCACATCATCCCCTCCTCTTCCTCTTCCTCCTCCTCCTCCTCCTCCTCCTCCTCCTCCTCCTCCTCCTCCTCCTCCTCCTCCTTAGGTTTGCGGGTCGTGAGGGCGGCACCAGGGGAACAATGGCGCCTAGCTACACTTTTATTAGGCTGTGGGAGGCTAAACAGACGCGACAATCTGACTAAATACAAGGCGGCTCAATGGGAGGAGGAGGAGGAGGAGGAGGAGGAGGAGAGAGGAGGAGGAGGAGGAGGAGGAGGAGGAGGAGGAGGAGGAGGAGGAGGAGGAGGACTGTACTATGAGTTTGTTTGTTCTGAGTCTTGTAAGTTATTGAAAGCTGTGTTATGGAAGATATGGAAGGGTGGACTGTGACTCTCTCTCTCTCTCTCTCTCTTCTCTCTCTCTCTCTCTCTCTCTCTCTCTCTCTCTCTCTCTCTCTCTCTCTCTCTCTCTCTCTCTCTCTCTCTCTCTCTGATGACAGAAGCAATATAGGTGAAAGTGATAAAAAAATCAAGAGACATAACCTGTCATATATATACTACCTTAATGGGACTTCCAGTGACACTATTACTTCTATTACTTCTACTACTACTACTACTACTACTACTACTACTACTACTACTACTACTACTACTACTACTACTACGACGACGTTGCTAATGTAGTTTATATTCATCATCTTGTTTTTCTTCTTCTACTTTCCTTTTTTACTTCTACTTAAGTGCTCCTCCTCCTCCTGTTTTCCTCCTCCTCCTCCTCCTCCTCCTCCTCCTCCTCCTCCTCCTCCTCTAGTAGTGAACAAACTCCGCGCGCCAAATGTGCCGTGGTGAAGAGGCAAGTTGGTTCCACTACCTTGCTTTATGGTGGGAATGACAGGAGTTGCGTCAAGTTAGAATGGCGTCGCAACACACACTGATCCGAGGTGTGTTGCGGCGAGTTAAACACCTACAGGGACGGACGGGTGGAGAGTCATGGATTTATATTTATTTATTCTTGTTTTATTATTATTGATGGACTTGAGGCTGTTGATTACTGTGCTTAATTGTGGTTACTTGTGGGTTTTGTTTACTATTTGTTGTTTAGTCATTTATTATTTGTCTAGTTATGTATTGTTTGTTTATTATTGATCAGGTGGTGAAGGATTATATTTACTTTTACTTAATTGTGGTTTTTATTAATTTATTTTTTATTTTTTATTGATTAGGTTAAATTGTACATAACTTTTATTTATCATTTATTGTTTATTTTTTTTTATCAATCAGGTTGTGAAGGATTAAATTAACTTGTGCTTAATTATATTTTTTATATATAATTTATTTTGTATATATTTTTATTGATTAGTTAGAGATGAATGAAACAAGTTAGGAGATACCTTTGATGATGATGATGATGATGATGATGATGATGATGATGATGATGATGATGATGAAACTTAGATTAAATGAATAAGAACAGTCGACAAATAGTAACAAGAAAATACTGAAAGAAAGAAAAAAAAATATCCAGTTTTATTTGTATTCATTTCTATAGATTTCAGGATATCCACTAGGGAGGAGTGAACAGGAAACCTTACACTCTATAGCTTAGGGCAGGACGGGGAGGACTGTTTGTAGGGAAGGTCAGGTAGGGTGGTGTGTAGAGGGGAAAGGTCAGGTAGGGTTGTATAGAGGGAAGGCTAGGTAGGGTGGTGTGTAGGGCAGGAAGGAAGGAAAGGAAGGTGTGTAGAGGGCAGTGTGGTGAGGGTGGTTGTGTAGGGGGAAGGATGGAAGGGTTGGCTGTGTGTAAGGAAGAAGTGAGTGCATGTGATATAAGAAAAGTGGCATAGCTTTTAAATAACTCTTAGGCTGAATTAGGTCAGGGTAGTGTAAATGTGAAAGGTTTGTGATACACGTATATAACATGATATTTGTGTTGTGTTGTGTTGTTTGAAGAGAGTGTTTTAAACTAGACTGTGTTTGTGTGTTTCTTTTGGGGTAAAGATGTTTGGACTAGATTGAAAAAAATGAATATATCCTTTCCGTTATATTTATTTGGTGATCTGATGTATTGTAGAGTGATTAAACAGTCTATAAGATGTTGTAGTAATGGTAGTAGAAGGAGGAGGAGGAGGAAGGAGGAGGAGGAGAAGGAGGAAGAAGACGACTCGTAATAATGGGAAGAGGGGTAACAGAATGGCTTTGGAAAGTAAATTAAATGAGATGGAATCTTCTAACTTGAAAAGTGTGTTCACTTTCTCCTCCTCCTCCTCCTCCTCCTTTTCTTATCTTTCTTCCTCGTCTTCCTGTTCCTCCTCCTCTTCATCCATATTCTCCCCTTCTTCTTCTTCTTCTTCTTCTTCTTCTTCTTCTTCTTCTTCTTCTTCTTCTTCTTCTTCTTCTTCTTCTTCTTCTTCTTCTTTTTTCTTCCTCCTCCTCCTCCTTTTCAATCTTCATCTTCTTCCTAAAAAGCAGAGGAAATGGAGGAAGAAGAAGAAGAGGAGGAAGAGGTGGAACTTGTGAAGGAAGAGATAAGAATGTTTGAAGTTTTCTGGTCATTAGAGAGAGAGAGAGAGAGAGAGAGAGAGAGAGAGAGAGAGAGAGAGAGAGAGAGAGAGAGAGAGAGAGAGAGAGAGAGAGAGAGAGAGAGAGAGAGAGAGAGAGAGAGAGAGAATATAATAGGCTGTCGTGATGGCCTGTAGGGCGTGGCTAAGGGAGGCGGGGGGGAGAGGGGGGGGCATCTCTCCCTCCCTTCCCTTTTCACCAGTTATATATTTTCTATTATTATTATTATTATTATTTATTTTGTCACTATTCCTCTACTGTTGATATATCTCTTTATTATTCTTATTCTTGTTCTTGTTATTCTTCTTCTGGTTATTGTTTTTGTTGTTTTTGTTGTTTTTGCAGGTAATGAAAATATGCTAAGCTAACCTAACCTAACCTAACCTAACCTAACATAGCCTAACCTAACCTTACCTAACCTAACCTAACCTAACCTAACCTAACCTAACCTAACCTAACCTAACCTAACCTAATCTAACCTCAACTAACCTAACCTAACCTAACCTAACCTAACCTAACCTAACCTAACCTAACCTAACCTTACCTAACCTAACCTAACCTAACCTAACCTAACCTAACCTAACCTAACCTAACCTAACCTAATCTAACCTCAACTAACCTAACCTAACCTAACCCAACCTAACCTAACCTAACCTAACTTAACCTATTAAGGGGATATCAGCAGGGTGTATAGATAGATTATTTGGTGATTTAAGTAGATTGATGTGTGGCTTGTGTTAAATGTCTCAACTTCAACACCATCAATCTCTCTCTCTCTCTCTCTCTCTCTCTCTCTCTCTCTCTCTCTCTCTCTCTCTCTCTCTCTCTCTTCTCTCTCTCTCTCTCTCTCTCTCTCTCATTCTACGGTCCTTCTCTTCATCACTTTCTTTCTCTATTATAACTTTCTCTTCCTCGTCATTGTCGTCCTTCACTTCCTCCTCCTCTTCATACGTGTCTTCATCCCCTTCGTCCTCGTCCTATATCTCCTCCTCCTCCTCCTCCTCCTCCTCCTCCTCCTGGGGTCTAAACACAGGGTAGCCACAACGCAATTTCCTGCAAGGGGTGGTGAGGCTGGCGGCCCGTGTTCTTTCCCTTGATAACAACACATTAGGGGACACTCAGGTAATAGGAGTTCCACACGGTAATTCCTAACGTCACCGCCCACCACCACCACCACCACCACCACCACCACCACCACCACCACCACCACCACTACCCTCTCACCCTTCCTCCCGCCCTCCCGTCCCCTAAAAAATAGTTTAAGCTGCAAAAAAGTCATGGAAGGATATGTAGATGGAATAAATGGGAATTGTCTGTGGCCGCTGTTTGTTAAAGGGGTGTAATTGTGTGTGTGTGTGTGTGTGTGTGTGTGTGTGTGTGTGTGTGTGTGTGTGTGTGTGTGTGTGTGTGTGTGTGTGTGTGTGTGTGTGTGTTTTGTGTGTTTGTAGTTTTCTTGTTGTATTGGTTTTTATATTTTTTGGTGTGTTTTTTTTTCTTCTTTTCGTTCTCTCTGTCTCTGTGTGTCACTTATATTTGTAGTTTTATTTCGTTTTGTGCTTTACGTTTTTTTATTGTTATGGAATTGTTGTCTGTTTGTGTGTGTGTGTGTCTGTGTGTACCTTTGTGACCGTGAAAAATTCCTCGTGTTTTTTTTTATTTTATTTTTGTCTTTTTTCTTGAAGTATATTAAGAGTCTCATATTCTTGGAAAATTGTGAGGAAGCATAAAGTTTTTTTCTTCTTGATCTGAATTGTTTTTCTTCTTCTTCTTCTTCTTCGTTATTGCTTCTTCAGTTTATCATCGACTGGTTTCTATCTATTCTTCATTTTTATTTGTGTTTTTTTTTTTTAATCTTTTTGTTCGTCATTGCATATTGGTTTATAAAATATGTTGGTTTTTAATTTTTTTATTTAATTTTATTTCTTTTATTATTATTATCTTGAATTTCTTTTCTTTCTCTTTTACATATTTATTTTTTCGTTTCTTAGATATATTTATTTTTTTTACTTTTCTTTGTTCCTACTTAACATTTTCTTTCTTCTCTATTCACTTTTTTCTTTATTTATTATTTCTTTCTTTGTTTTCTACTTACTTTTCTTTCTTACCTATTTTTTTCTTATTCCAATTTACTTATTCATCTTTCTTTCTTATAACTAACAATTTCACAGTTATATTATCTTTTCCTTCTTTTTTTGTTTCTCTTACTATATAATAATAATAAAACAAAAAATTCATATATATTAACTAACTTATTTATTCATTCTTCTTCTTTCTCTTATTACCATCATTCTCTACTCTTCTTCATTCTTATCATCCATCTTGAATCATATCATCCATGTTTCTTCCTTCAATAACTGGTCTAATCATCCTTGCTTTATCATTCTATCTATTTTTCTATTTTTTTCATTTTTTCCTGCGGTCTCTTGAACAAACATTACATCTTCGCGGAATCTTGTGACTTACTACACTATATTTTCTGCTTCAATTTAAGTCCACCAAGCTGTCCACCCTCATTGTCTCTGTGGCCTTGTGTCTCCTTTGTCCTGAGCTAGTCATTACATTATCTGCTACTGTTCTCTCTCTCTCTCTCTCTCTCTCTCTCTCTCTCTCTCTCTCTCTCTCTCTCTCTCTCTCTCTCTCTCTCTCTCTCTCTCTCTCTCTCTCTCTCTCTCTCTCTCTCTCTCTCTCTCTCTAATGTAAACAAAAACTCTTCACCTTCACTGCGACAAGGAGCTGGACATGCATCGGGGACTTCTCTATTTTTTCTCTTATACTTTTTTACATTCATTCACTATTTATCGGTTCCTATTACTTTCTTTTAGGGGGGGGAGGGTGTAAGGGCGTCGTAAGGTAACTACAAATCATGCTCACTTAATTTGGTCTCAAGTTTGCCCCCTTACCTGCCCTGGAATGACCTTTAAGTACCTCATAATGTATGGTTAGGTTAGGTTAGGTTAGGTCTTCGTTATAAGGACCACGAATAGAG
>JAPQNM010000021.1:436644-441644 GCA_029783475.1 Metacarcinus magister | reverse complement strand
GTGTGTGTGTGTGTGTGTGCGTGTGTGCGTGTGTGTGTGTCATAGCCATTAATCAGTCAACCTTTCATATGCATCTCATAGTCTTGGCACATTTCTCTCTCTCTCTCTTTTCATTTTTCTTTTTCTTTGCGTTATTATAATTTTGTCAACGTGGCTATCTGTCTGTTGTACCCTGTGTGTGTGTGTGTGTGTGTGTGTGTGTGTGTGTGTGTATGTATGAATCAGTCAATTGGTTAGTTAATCCAAGTATTCATCAATTTGTCCGATTGTCTGTCTGTCTTACCTCCTCCTCCTCCTCCTCCTCCTCCTCCTCCTCCTCCTCCTCCTCCTCCTCCTCCTCCTCCTCTTCCTCTGGCTGCCTCTAAAGGACTGTATCTATTACTATTAAACACTCATCACTTATAACATATTATCTTTGTTAAGTAATGTCCTTTTAACATACTTTTATTACACTTCCCAATACGCAATATAATCCATCCATCAAGTTTTATCATCTCTTTCATTACTTTATCATCTTTTTATCACTTTTCTCTCACATCCTTATCTATTTATCACCTCTTTGCCTATTCCTATATTCACCCGTTGTAACCTTGACCTACTTACCTACTTACCTTCATCCTCTTTCCCTTCACTTTGACATTCATTACCTTACCTCCTTACCCTAACCTAGTCACCTACTCACCTACCAGTCTCATCCAATTACCTTCAACTCACCTGCTTTTACCTGTCGTCTCTGTGGGGGACATTATACAGGTGTGTCAGCAACCCTTAGGAAACTACTGTATTTATGTTTCCTGTTCATCATCATCATCATCATTGTTATTGTCATTGTCATCATATTCTTGTTCTTGTCCATCTTCTTGTCTCCAATTTCGTTCCCTCTCCTTCACTTACTTCTTGTGTTTCCATCCTCCTCCTCCTCCTCCTCCTCCTCCTCCTCCTCCTCCTCCTCCTCCTCCTCCTCCTCCTCCTCCCATGCTAACTGAGTTGTCCTTGAAACAATTTGCTCGTTAGTGTAAATCGCAATGGTCTGTAATTACGGGAGGGAGGTAGAGAGGGGGAGAGGAGAGAGGAGAGAAGAAGGGAGGAGAAGGGAAGTGAAGGACGGAAGGAGGGAGGGAGGGTAATATAACGGGTAGAAAAGGTAATGGAGGGAAGGGGAGGAGGAAAAAAAGGATGTGTAGGTGAGGGGAGGTAGAGGGGAAGGTAGAGTTGCTGTAGCTTGGTTAATTGTTTTTTTTTAGTTTACCTGTCTTACCTGTAGTGAATTATATATACAAAGTCATTATTATTTTTTTTTCGTTTTTAGTTAATATATTTTTTTAATGGTGATGCTAACTTGTATGTATGTGTAATCTATGCCTCTGTGCAAAATCAAATTAGTTATTATTGCTATTCATTATGTTTGATTTATTTTTCATTTCTTATTTCTTATTTTTGTTTAATTATGTATTGGTTTTATGAGTGTTTAAGCCTGTAACCCACTCCACTTGTTCCTCCACTTCATTAATACCTCCTCCACCTCCACCTCCACCCATACCTACCCCTTAAGTGTCATAATCCCCTTACATCTCCTCTACACTTTCAACCCTTCCACATTTTTTATTTAATTTTATATATCAATGTGCAACAAAGGCTTAAAACTACATTCTTTACACGCAACTATTTTAAAACCCTTGGATGGGACAACATAAGTTATTCAAAATATTAATTAATACACAAAATAGAGAAAATAATTAACTTGCAATATACATACATACAATATACATACACTTACATTACACTACATCTTCCCTATCTCCCTCTCACTCTCACCCCTCCCCTTACTATCCTCAAAATACACACATCACCTTCACTTCCTAAAATATACAGTAAATAAATAACTTACAATACACACACACACACTTACATAACACTACACCTTCCCCTCATCTCTCTGCCGCTCATCTCTCCCCTCACTGTCCTCTAAGCACACCTCACTCAGCATTGTGTTCTCCCTCAAGGCTGCACTGAAGGCTATTTGATCCTCTTGCTAAGGGTGAGGGGAGGAGACATTATGTTTGAATCCCTTAGAGTTTATTGAATGCGGTCATGGTCGTAGTGGTGGTGGTGGTGGTGGTGGTGGTGGTGGTGGTGGTGGTGGTGGTGGTATCTTTGTGTCTGTTTCGTGTGTGTGTGTGTGTGTTTGTGTTTTTTTATCTTTTGTGTTTTATAATATGTTTTTGTTGGTGTTTAATGTTTGCCTTTCTGTCTGTATGTATCACACACACACACACACACACACACACACACACACACACACACACACACACACACACACACACACACACACCCAGTATATCAATGTATCATACCAAGTTCAAATGCTCTATATACTCTACCTAATGAACACAAATTAAATGCTTTTCGTAATTTTTTTTAATGTAACGTTGAAAGTCACGCGTACATAGAGAGCAACTTTGCATTATTAACTTGTGTGTGTGTGTGTGTGTGTGTGTGGGTGTGTGTGTGTGTGTGCGTGTACCCGTCGTGCTGATGCAACAATTAATACGTTATGGCTCGCGTCATTAGGAATATATAATTAAGCATTAATAAAGAAGCAGGTGGTGATCATTAGTCTGCCGCCTGCCCTTAATTAGGAACTTTTCTGTCATTAAAAATCGTGCTATACAGAAATCACTTATGTAGGACGCGTTGGTAACACTGCAACACTGAAATACAATGTTACGTCATGCTTTTATAGAAATCACTTATGTGTGTTGCGTTGGTAACATTGCAACACTTAAATACACTCCGTCATGTTATACTTTACAGAAATTACTTATGTATAGCACTTTTTTTATTAGTAATGTGCATGTTATTTTTATGATTTTGATCTAAGTTTCATAGTATGTAAATGTATTCTTTTTAAATGTAGTGTTATGTATGCTCCTTGATCTGCACTTGAGTTTAATTTTGTTTCATAAGCAAAGTGACTAAATAGAGTATATATTATTATTATTATTATTATTATTATTATTATTATTATTATTATTATTATTATCATTTGTAATACTCCAACACCTTATAATACAGTCTGTCATATCATACTTTATATAAATCACTTACATATGGCGCCTTGGTAATAGTACAACACTTTAATACACTCTGTTAAATAGTTTTCTTCATATCTTGCCTTTTCATGTAGAGTCAGCAAGTCATTTCATGTTTTTGGAAATGTATCTTTATAGTAAGAATGAAATGCAGGATTGTCTTAGCAGTGCTGTCTTTTATTTTTCTTCTTCCTCGTCTCTCTATTGTTATTTTTTACTTCTTGTTTGTTTTTTGTTTCTTTTCTTCTATTTTTCTTATTATCGTCTTCTTGTACTTCTTTCTGTTTTTCTTCTTCTTGTTCCTGTTCTATTTCTTTCTCTTTCTTCTGTGTGTTGTTCTTGTTTCTGTTCATGTTCTTCTTTATCTTATCTAAATCAATATCAACAACAGTAGTAGCAACACGACATTCAATAACAACAATAATAATAATAATAATAATAATAATAATAATAATAATAATAATAATAATAATAATAATAATACAAGTAATAGCATAACGCCGTAATGGTTATACTTGACGTCAAAATATATAGGATGCTGTTAAAATTTTCCTCAGGTGAAGCTAATTAAGTTGTTGATCTTGCACAGGTGTTTACTGAGGCGTTACTACACACACACACACACACACACACACACACACACACACACACACACACACACACACACACACACACACACACACACACACACACACACACACACGGAGTCTATCATACTTTTTTTTTTTGCCTTGCGTTGGTCGCCTTCGTCTGTGATAAAATAAATGTGATTAATTATTGCCCACCACCTTAATTACGGCCAGGTAAAAAATGGCCTAGATTAAGGTAAAAAAGTATAAGACGAGGGTGGTGAAGGAGGAAAGATTGGTGTGCATTTTGTGAACCCCTACCCCCCCTAACCCCCCTCCACCTCTCTCTCTCTCTCTCTCTCTCTCTCTCTCTCTCTCTCTCTCTCTGTCTCTCTGTCTGTCTTTCTGTCTCTTCCTTTCTTCTTCTTCATCTTCCTTCACTTCCTCCTCTTCTCTTCTCCTCTTCTTCCTACCTCCCCTTCAGCTCCTCCTCGTCTTTTTTCCACACCTTCTATCTCCTTCCCTTCCTCCCTTCCCTCCCTCTCTTCCTCCCTTTCTTCCCTCCTTTCCTCCCTTATTTAGATTCTTTACCTCCCTCATCACTGTCTTGTTTTACGAACGCCCTCACCTCACCACCCCACTGCCTCCCTTACCATACGATACCCTCCCTTACTCCCCTCATCTCTCTCTCTCTCTCTCTCTCTCTCTCTCTCTCTCTCTCTCTCTCTCTCTCTCTCTCTCTCTCTCTCTCTCTCTCTCTCTCTCTCTCTCTCAATTTTTTGTTTATTTTTTTCATTGATATTCTTAAATTTTTTGGTTCATATATATATTTTTTTATTTTGAGGATTTTTTTATATATTTATTTTTGTTACTAATTGATAAAAAAAAATAATCTTATCACTTCTACTATTCATCTATTAATTTTCCTTCGTTTATTTATTTATTTTTTTTCATTTTTTCTCTTCCTACCTATTCTCTTCTTCTTCTTCTTCTTCTTCTTCTTCTTCTTCTTCTTCTTCTTCTTCTTATTTATTTTATCCATTTCTTCCACGTCTTTGTCTTCAATATATTTTCCTCATTTTCTTTTTCATAATAATTTTTCGTCCCTTGTATCTCCTCTCCTGGTTAATTCCTCCTCCTCCTCCTCCTCCTCCTCCTCCTCCTCCTCCTCCTCCTCCTCCTCCTCCGCTTCCTTATTATAATTCTTCTTGCCTTCAGTATTAAGTATTGGGAGAATGAGGAAATGGAGAGAAGAAGGTTGGAAAAATAGGAGAAGGGACTGACTGCGTGAGAAGGAAGAAGAGGAAGAGGAGGAGAAAGAGGGAAGAGAAGGAAATGA
>JAPQNM010000021.1:429144-431644 GCA_029783475.1 Metacarcinus magister | reverse complement strand
CTTACCTTACCTTACCTTACCTTACCTAACCTCACCTCACCTCACCTTACCTAACCTAACCTTACCTTACCTAACCTAACCTTACCTAACCTAACCTAACCTAACCTAACCTAACCTAACCTAACCTAACCTAACCTAATCTCACCTAACCTAACCTCACCTAACCTTACATTACCTCACTTTACCTCACCTCACCTCACCTCACCTCACCTCACCTCACCTCACCTCACCTTACTTTACCTTACCTTATCACGTCCTCTTAATAATTCACGCCTGATAAGAATCCTCTGGTAGATGTTAATTTAGATATAAAAATAAAAGAAAAAGTTGATTAAGTTGTTTTGGTAATTATTGCTGAGGAAGAAAATGTGTGTGTGTGTGTGTGTGTGTGTGTGTGTGTGTGTGTGTGTGTGTGTGTGTGTGTGTGTGTGTGTGTGTGTGTGTGTGTGTGTGTGTGTGTGTGTGTGTGTGTGAAGAAAATTGTTATTGTGTGTGTGATTTGATCTTTTTCTTGTTTTTGTTTTGATTTTGTTATGTAAGTTTTGTTTGTTTGTTTGTTTGTTTGTTTGTGTATCTATCATGTGTTTCGTTTGTAGAAAATTGTTTGTACTTATTTGCTGTTTGTATTTGTATTTGTCTACCTGTTTACCTCTCTCTCTCTCTCTCTCTCTCTCTCTCTCTCTCTCTCTCTCTCTCTCTCTCTCTCTCTCTCTCTCTCTCTCTCTCTCTCTCTCTCATGCCCCATCTTGTATACCCTCCATCCTTCATCCCTCCTCCCCAACACACACACACACACACACACACACACACACACACACACACACACACACACACACACACACACACACCAAACAACCACCTTGCCTTCACCCCCTCTACACCCACACCCACACCCACCATATTGATTATTTTTCGTTTTACACCCACCAACACGTCCACGTATATCAGTCAAGCAGCGGGAGTGCGGGCGTAAAACAGCGACCTGGTTGGTTTACTCAGAGTGTGAGAGGAAGGCAACCCGCGGGGGAGATGTTTTGCTAGTGGAGGGAAGAAAGGATAGATGGAAGGATGGATGGAAGAGCCGAGTGCATAGTGGTGAGGATCTGTATAAAGATTTTGAGATGTGGTAAAGAAGGATGGGTGGAGGTGGAAATGGTAAGGAAGGAAGAGATATTTTGCTAGTGGAAGGAAGAAGAAAGAAAAGAAGGAAGGATGGATGGATGGACAGAGTGCATTGAAGTAAGGTTTTGTGTAAAGTTCTTGAGAAAGGAAGGAAGGAAGGGAAGAAAGGATAGAAGGATGGAAGGATGGAAGGGGTGCATAGAGGTGAGATTCCGTGTAAAGTTTTTGGGAATGGTAAGGAAGGAAAGGGTTGTTAGTGATGGGGGTTTTGAGGGGTTGATGGGTAGGGAAAGTTGATTTATATAGGTGAAAGGAATAGGGAATGAAGGGAAGGTAAGGAAGGGTCTGACAGGGTAGAAAAGTTGAATTTTAAGGATAAAGTGAACGAAAAATGCAGGGATGAGGTTCTTAAAATTGTCGAATAAATCAAGAAAAGAAAGTTTGGAAAGACAAGAATTACAGGAAAAATAGCAACAAGAAAGTTTGGAAAAAGAAGAACAAGAGTATAGATAAAAAAAAAAGAAAGTTTGGCAAGACAAAAATAACAGGTAAAGATAAGAAAAGAGAGTTTGAAAGACCAGAATAACAGAAAAGATAGAAGAAAGACAGTTTGGAAAAGCAAGAATAACCAGAAAGATAAGACAAGGGAGTTTTGAAAAGACAAAAACAATAAAAAAAGTAGAAAAAAAAAGTTTGCAACACCAGACAGTAAAAAAAAAAAAAAAAAGTAAACAAAAGGAAACAAGGAAATTAGTAAAAAAGAAAACGGTAACTTATAAACAAAATTAAACAAGGAAATTTAGGTTACAAGGAAAATAGCGTTAGATAATCACCTTGAGGAACACCAGGATAAGGGAAACTACGTGCCAACTATTAAAACTTGAGGCAGAGTGGCGAGGGGAAACAGTAAGGACAGGGGGAGGACACAGAAGGGAACTTGATGGAAACAGGGTCGAGGAAAGTGGGTTTTCAGGTCAGGGAAACAAGGCGATGAAGGGGAGAAGGGAGGGAAGGAAGGGTGGAGGGTGGATTGGGGGGGGTGGAGGGAAATTAGAGGAAGCGGTGAAGGGGCTGGAGGAAGAGTAGACGAAGATTGGAGGGGTCTGTAGGGAGAGAGAGAGAGAGAGAGAGAGAGAGAGAGAGAGAGAGAGAGAGAGAGAGAGAGAGAGAGAGAGAGAGAGAGAGAGAGAGAGAGAGAGAGAGAGAGAGAGAGAGAGAGAGAGAGAGAGAGAGAGAGAGAGAGACTTGACTTACCTTCAACACTTACTGCCTTTTTGAGATTATCTAAACTTACACCTCCTTGCTCTTTCTCTCTCTCTCTCTCTCTCTCTCTCTCTCTCTCTCTCTCTCTCTCTCTCTCTCTCTCTCTCTCTCTCTC
>JAPQNM010000021.1:394144-406644 GCA_029783475.1 Metacarcinus magister | reverse complement strand
CCCCCCCTTGCAGGACCTCCGTCAGTAGAGGAGGTGGAGCAGGTGGAGGTGGAGGAGAGGAGACAATATCTACTGCTACCTCTACTACTACTTCTACTGCTCCTATAACTACTACTAAGACTACTACTACTGCTGCTACTACTACTGCTACTGCTTGATACTACTGTCATGTAAGTGTTGGTCTTGTTTCATGTTACTTGTGTTGCTTGTGTTCTTTGCAGGTAAAGTGACTACTGTGTCTTCTGGTAATGTAAAGAAATGTTGAGGGTAAGAGGAAGTGTCATGTTGAGTATGTTTTTGTTAATTTGTGTCGATTGTATGTGTGTGTGTGTGGGAGTGTGTGTGTGTGTGTGTGTGTGTGTGGTGGTGGGTGGGGGGTGTGGGTGTGGGTGTGGGTGTGGGTGTGATAGTAATGTTAATAATAGTTTACAGTTTATTTAAAAAGAGTGAAAGCCATTACGTGAAAATTAAACACGAAAACATACCCATGATAAATATAAACAAAAAAATAGATAACACACTATATGTTATGATACTTGAAAACACTAAAAATATAAACAATGATAAATACAAACATAAAACACATACATACATACATACAAATACATACATACATTCAGGTGTGTGTGACTTAAATCATAGTGTCGTGATAACATTGGCGGTGTGGTTGTATTCCTCCATTGTGGCGCGAGTGTGGAGTGTGGTGGAGGCGGGTGTGGCAGGGCGTGGTGGAGGGGCGTGTGGGGGTAGCAGGTGGCGGTGGCGCAGGTGTTAGGGCAGCAGCTTGTGGTCTAACAGTGCGAGGAAGCTTTGGTGAAGGTCATGTGGAAGGGAGAGGTGCGGGAAGTGGAAGGATCGGGGAGGCTGTGAGGATGTGAGGGTGTGTGAGGGTGAGAGGGTGTGAGAGGGTGAGAGGGTGATATAGACTACCTCCTTTGTATGCCATTGAGACGTCTTTGTGTGAGTGAGTGTGAGGCTGCATGACCAGGCCCGCGAGGCATAGGTCAGTGTGGGCTGAATCAAAGGTTATGTAGGTTATGTGTTTCTACAGGTGGGAGGCGTGGAGACTTTTGGTGATGGAATATGTAGAATAAATACCTCGTTGACCTCACTACAATGTTGATGTTTGTATGCCAATCAAGCCTTTCGTTAGTAATTTAGCTTGGTGTAGAGAGAAGGAAAAAAGGAAAAGGGAGATAATAGCTGTATAGAGAGAAGGAAAGGGTGATAATAATTGAAGTAAATCACATAAGTATTGTTAATCTTGAGTCTTACCTGATTACCAATGATCTAGGACAGCAGGTTAAGGGTGAAGTGCAGGTTACTATAATCTCAGTAACTTACCCTGATGTAGAGAGAAAGAAAGGGTGATAATGGCTGAAATAGATCACCTAAATATTTTCTTGAGTCTCACCTGCTTACCAATGATCTAGGACAGCAGGTTGAGGATGAGATGCAGGTTACTATAGTCTAGGTTTGCATTATCGATGAATGCGTCCACCGACAAGCCATCATCATCCTTCCATCTGAGTGTCCCTGAGCTGCGTCGTTGATTAGCACCAGGCAGCACTGAGGCCCCCTGAGGCTAGCTACATGGGTTGGGAAGCAGCGGGGATGTTTTACCTGGAATATCTACTGCTTGAGGGCGGCTGGTTACTAAGATAGGACGGGGATAAGGATTAGTGGATGAGGATTGTGATATTGAATGATGCTGCTGCTGCCTTGGGGTCTGTGGTTACATGATTCAGTGGCAATGCTTTTATTTTTTGTTTTGTCAGTGAGTGTAGTTATAAGTGTTGTCTTTCTTTTTGAAGGTCTAAAGAAAGGAAAACAATAAAGAAGAAAAAACCAGATACGATGACAAACAATAACAGACAAGGAAGGAATAAAGAAAATACAAATTCTTTACAATAATAAGGGAAAAAAAGAAGGGAAAACAGTCACTACCCTCACGTTATGTTGTTATAGTGAATGATGAAGTGTAATGTTACGTCACTGAGTTGGTGTTAGTTAGTTAGTGAGACCAGCGTGTGTCTAACCCAACGCGAGGCTTTCACACACTACATTAGGCCGAGTGGTTCAAGGTCACTATAGGTCACTGGGCTACTGATTTCACCCACTGGAGTTAGTTTAGCTACCATGTCTTCTAGTGATCATGCAGTTTTGTTATAGAGATGATAATACAACAAGTAGATAGAGATGATTTAAATGCAAGTTAGTCAATGATGGTAGTTGATGTTATAAGACGATGTAAGGTTTATTTATACATGGTGACGCTGAATTAATAGTGACAGGTAAATAAGGTGGAGTATAAGGTAAATGTTGACAGGTAGATACAAAGAGGATGTCCAGCTCATTAGCAACGCCACTTTTTTTCTTGACAGGTAGGTAGTAAAGAGGGGAAAAAAGTGTTCTGTTTTAAACCACACGATTCATTAAGTTTCCTGTGCTCGTTGATGTGTGTTTGTTTAAGGTTATTTAAGGTTGTTGGGGGATTAGACTTTCCTGCTGTATTGTTTCCCCTGATTGTTTGTTCCCTTGTGTGTGTGTGTGTGTGTGTGTGTGTGTGTGTGTCTGTTTACATATACTCACACTTTCTAAACAATACATACACATAATCCCCATCTTCACACCCACCCTACACACACCTCTCACTAAAACACACACACACCCTCTATCCCACACACCAAACACCACCACCTCCACCCACAATACATCTTCTAAACCCTAATTACTAGTAGACATAAGGGTGAAGGTCCTAACACAGTACTGGCGCCAATTTCACTGTAACAACACATAGACATAGAAGATCCTAATTCCGGGTCGCATATTATTAAAACGACGACTGAACATGTGTGTGTGTTGTTCTCCCTCCTTCCCTCTCTCCCTCTGTCTCCTTGTTGTGTGGAGTGATGGCGACACGTGGTAGTGGTGGTGATGGTGTTGCTATTATTGTTTAGGTCTGTGGTATTGCCTTACGTCACTACTGGTTTTCTATACTATTACTACTACTACTACTACTACTATTAACAACTATAACTATACTAAAAAAATACTTGTACGGTAAAAAAAAAGAGATATGCTATTAAAAAAACTTGTATCATCCTCCCACATAAAGTATATATACAAAAAAATACGGTAACGTCTAAACCGTTTCAGCTTGACGTCAGCGGGAGAAGAAATACATAACTTGCCTCCCTCATAATCCAGTCACCAGCTCGACCACAGAGACGAGAGAGAGAGAGAGAGAGAGAGAGAGAGAGAGAGAGAGAGAGAGAGAGAGAGAGAGAGAGAGAGAGAGAGAGAGAGAGAGAGAGAGAAAAAAAAAGGTATAGGTTAGGAGGCTGGGAGACCATTATCATTTTTTTCCTTCTTTTTTATCCCAGGAGAATCTGAATTAGTTATATAGCGTTATGCGTAGTTAAGCTTCATGGAGGAGGAGGAGGAGGAGGAGGAGGAGGAGGAGGAGGAGGAGGAGGAGGAGGAGGAGGAGGAGGAGGAGGAGGAGGAGGAGGAGGAGGGAAAACAGAGAAACAAAATAATAAATGAAAGTGGGAATACAGCTCAAAATCTTTACTATTTTAAAAGCATACCAACGCTTCTTCTTCTCTCTTCTCTCTCCTCCTCCTCCTCCTCCTCCTCCTCCCTCCTCCTCCTCCTCCTCCTCCTCCTCCTCTTCCCCCTCGGCACGTCTCGCTGGCCGGAAACTCGATATAAAGCCCCACGCGGCGCCCCTGTTTAGACAAGTAGGCGGGGAAATGTTGAGTTAATTACCTCTACAAATTACATTCCACAACCAAAAGGGAGTACTAAGAATAGGATGCTCTTACTGACCCTTTACCTACCCCCCCCCCTTTACCTCCCTTCCCTTTACCTCCTTCCCTCTTTACCCCCTTCTCTCTCTCTACCCCCCTTCCCCCTTTACTCCCCCTCTACCTCTCTTCCCTTTAACCTATTTCCCCCATTTCCTTGTTGTCTAAAATGTATTCGTGGTCCCATCTCTGTTTTTCATCCCATTTCCACATTTACCTTCCTTACCTGTCCAATATTGATTTCTTTGGGTATATTTTCTTTTGTTTTCTGTTTTTTTTTTTTTTTTTTTTACTTACTTTCTGTCTTCAATTCTCGGTTCTTTAATCTTGTTCTTGTTTTTCTTTTTAATTTCGTCTGCATTGCTTTTTTTAATTTGTTCTTTTATATTTGTTCTTATTCATTTTTTCTTTTTTTTATTCATTTCGTCTTCATCATTATCTTCTTCTTCTTCTTCTTCTTCTTCTTCTTCTTCCTTGCCCTCCCCCTCTTCCTCTCTCCAATCTAATATTTATTCTGTCAGCTTCTTCCTCCTCTTAACCACCTCTCCTCACACCCTCTTACCCAAATTTGCTCCGTTGACCCCCTAATTTTCTTCTCCCACCCTCCTCCCCCTTTTAACAGAATGCCACTACCTTGCCTTCTCTCTCTCTCTCTCTCTCTCTCTCTCTCTCTCTCTCTCTCTCTCTCTCTCTCTCTCTCTCTCTCTCTCTCTCTCTCTCTCTCTCTCAATGTGACCCGTTGACCCTCTCTTCCCTTCTTTCTCCCTCACCCCTTCCTGACCTCTAAGTGCGGTTGCCTCCCTCACCTCCCTCCCCCTTCCCTTCCCTTCCCTTCCCCTTCCCTTCCCTTCCCTTCTCTCCCCTTCCCCTTTACTGATGACGTAATGCGTAGTGAGGGAAGGCAAGGCAAGGAAAGGAAAGGAAAGGAAAGGAAAGGAAAGGAAAGGAAAGGAAAGGAAAGGAAAGAGAAGGAAAGGAAAGGAAAGGAAAGGAAAGGAAAGGAAAGAGAAGGAAAGGCAAGGCAAGGCAAGGCAAGGCAAGGCAAGGCAAGGCAAGGCAAGGCAAGGCAAGGCAAGGCAAGGCAAGGCAAGGCAAGGCAAGGCAAGGCAAGGCAAGGCAAGGCAAGGCAAGGCAAGGAAAGGAAAGGAAAGGAAAGGAAAGGAAAGGAAAGGAAAGAGAAAGAGAAGGAGGAAAAAAGGAAACAAGGTTATATAAGGGAGATCGTTAAGGAAAAGTGTTGTGGGAAAATATGGTTTGCTACGCTTTGCCACGGTGCTCAACTTTGTATCTTTGGTGATGGAGGCGCCCGTGTCCTATAGTGCTTTGGCGTGTGTGTGTGTGTGTGTGTGTGTGTGTGTGTGTGTGTGTGTGTGTGTGTGTGTGTGTGTGTGTGTGTGTGTGTGTGTGTGTGTGTGTGTGTGTGTGTGTGTAGCCTTGACCTACGCTTGTTACGGTGTTTTGTTGTCTATATTTGTATTTCCAGAGAGAGAGAGAAAGAGAGAAAGAGAGAGAGAGAGAAAGAGAGAAAAGGAGAAAGAGAAATATAGGTGTATGGCGGAAAAAATATATAGACAAAATAGACAACCAGTTAAGGATTTTTGGAGAGAGAGAGAGAGAGAGAGAGAGAGAGAGAGAGAGAGAGAGAGAGAGAGAGAGAGAGAGAGAGAGAGAGAGAGAGAGAGAGAGAGAGAGAGAGAGAGAGAGAGAGAGAGAGAGAGAGAGAGAGAGAGAGAGAACAATACTCGCCATGTGCTGCCCCATAAAGAAAGAGAGATAAAACTCCTAAGGGGGGTGAAAGGGGTATTTGGGTGGTTGTATTTTAAAGGGGAATGGGTTGTTTGTATTTTTGCATCGTGTGTGTGTGTGTGTGTGTGTGTGTGTGTGTGTGTGTGTGTGTGTGTGTGTGTGTGTGTGTGTGTGTGTGTGTGTGTGTGTGAAAACGTGTGCTGGAAGAACCTTAACTCCCTTATGTGTCACGTTCTTCATTATAAGGGTTTTCTTCTCACTTTTTTTTTACCTCTATACTCTCATACTTTTTCTCTTATATATTTTTTTGATTTTATGTCTTTCTGTTTTATGGGTAACTGTATTTTAATGTATTGTTTGTGTGTGTGTGTGTGTGTGTGTGTGTGTGTGTGTGTGTGTGTGTGTGTGTGTGTGTGTGTGTGTGTGTGTGTGTGTGTTTGTGTGTGTTTGTTTGCACTACTTTCATCCTGTCCATTATACACATACATGAATAATCCTTTCACATTACACACTTTCCTCTCTTTGAATACAAGAAATAAATAAACTCCCTGGTAATCGAACCTGGAAATACCTAAGTAAAAAACAAACAAACAGACACTAAACCAAGAAAATTATATCATATTTTAGTTTCATTTGATCAGTAATTCAACTTTTTATTATTATATCTCGACCTTATCTAAGGTCATCATAACAGCATTTTTTATTATTATATCTCGACCTTTTTTTTTTTTTTTTATCTAAGGTCATCATAACAGCATCAGGTCATCGGCACAATACCTGAGCCTCACCTTCCCCACCTGAGGCTTGTTTGGCACGACCTGTGTACACGAGGTCAAAGGTCAACAAGGGGGAAAAAGATGGGAAACGGAAAAAAAATGTGAAAAGTCCCACACAAACGCCATCCCATAAAAGAGAGAGAGAGAGAGAGAGAGAGAGAGAGAGAGAGAGAGAGAGAGAGAGAGAGAGAGAGAGAGAGAGAGAGGGAGAGAGGGAGAGGGAGAGAGTACTAACTAACAAATAAAAGTACATACCGTCACGTAAATAATAGAAAAGAAATAAAAAATCAAAATCAAAACGAAATATTTAAACGAAAAACATCAAAAAACAGCTAAATAAAAAAAAAGAAAAAGAGAAAGAGAAAGAAAACAAAAAAACAAGTGAGGGGAGTGGAGTAGGCCATGACATGTTGACGGGTGGTGTGGTAGGTAGTCAGTCCCTCCTCGCCCTCAGCCTGACCACCGCCATAACCATTACCACAATCTACGCCCATCACCACCACAACTGCGCCCGTAACAAGGCCCCGCGGCACCCTCGCCCACACCCACAATAACATCTGTACCGACCATGAAACACACCCAATCCAACCGCTGCCACCATTTATTGATATATTACCCACTCCACTGTACTCCTCACTACTCCTCCTCCTTACTCCTTATCACTCCTTTTCACTCCTTTTCACTCCTTGTCACTCCTCCTCACTCCTTCTCACTCTTTCTCACTCCTTCTCATTACTCTTCTCTCATTCTCATTCCAATTCCTCACTCCTTATCACTCCTTTTCACTCCTCATTACTCTTCACTCCTCATTCCAATTCCCTCTTTCCTACCTCAGTTTAATCCTCACTCATTCACCTCACTCCTTCTCTTTCCTCCCTACTCCTTCCCACTCCTTACCACTCCTCACTTTTTATTCCTTTTCAGTCCCCTTCACTCCTTCCCACTTCTTCCCACTCCTGCCTACTCCTGAATACTTCTGTTTACTTACGCCACCTCCAATCCACTCCTCTCCACTCCAGTTCATTCCTTCCCTACTCCTCTTCACTCTAAATCACTCCTACCCACTCGCCTTCTCTCCTGCCCATTCCTGTTTCTCCTTGTCTGTTTGTTCACCTGTTCACCTGTCTACCTATCCACCTTCCTGTCTGTTTATCCTAATTACGAGAGAGAGAGAGAGAGAGAGAGAGAGAGAGAGAGAGAGAGAGAGAGAGAGAGAGAGAGAGAGAGAGAGAGAGAAACTGAGACTTCACGGTGAAATACAATGACATATAAAAGACGGGAGATAAAGTGAGTGAAAGAGAGTTAAAAGCGAGACAGAGAAATAGGAGGAGGAACGGAGGAAGGGAAGGAAGAATGAATAAATGGAGTGTGGAGGTAAATAGATTAACACAGAGAGAGAGAGAGAGAGAGAGAGAGAGAGAGAGAGAGAGAGAGAGAGAGAGAGAGAGAGAGAGAGAGAGAGAGAGAGAGAGAGAGAATCACTAGTAGTCAACCATAAAACAGAGGCCGTTCAGACTTCCCTCCTTTCCCTCCATCTCTTCCCTCCATCTCCTCCTTCCCTCCCTTCCTTCCTTCCCTGAGGCTTTGTTAGACCTTTCCTCCTCCTCCTCCCCCCCCTTTACGAGGACCAAAAACCCTAAATTCACATCCCTGACCACAGTTCTTCACCAATAAAATAAAATAAAATAAAATAAAAAAACCTCACTATTTCATGCAATAATTAAGAAAATCTATGAATAGGTTGTAATAATATATTTTTTTTTATTCTAGTTTATTTTATGTAAGAATTTTGATTAATGTTTGTTGTTACGTAATTGGTGTATGTTTTGGGTATGTAAATGGGTGAGAGAGAGAGAGAGAGAGAGAGAGAGAGAGAGAGAGAGAGAGAGAGAGAGAGAGAGAGAGAGAGAGAGGAGGCAACCTTCACACCTCTGGGAGCTTGTGTAAATGTCCTGATAATATCTACACGCTTCTTCCCAAACACACACACACACACACACACACACACACACACACACACACACACACACACACACACACACACACACACACACACACACACACACACACACATAAAAAAATATATAAAAATTAAGTAGTTTTCCCAAGACAACAATAGTTTGAACAGGACCCAACAAGGTTACTTTAAGGGCCAGAGTTCCCTAAAATAAGTCCTTAGGGTTAGTGGAAAGTCGTAAAGGGATCAGTGTCTTTTTAACGTGTTCTAAAGTGTGACTTTAAGAAAACCTTCTGCTTTGTTTGGCGCGAAATAAAACACCAGGGAGTTTGATTCATGGGGGGTTATATTTAAGGTAGATAAGTGATTAATGGGATCTACTACTACTATTACTACTACTACTACTACTACTACTACTACTACTACTACTACTACTACTACTACTACTACTACTACTACTACTACTACTACTACTACTACTATTACTACTATTACTACTACTACTACTACTACTACTACTACTATTACTACTACTACTACTACTACTACTACTACTAAAGAAAGACAAGTACTGCTATAACTACCGAACTAAATTAACAATGCCACGTATATTGCGATCATCCGTGTGAAAACAATAGACATCAGGAACAAATACTCATAAGGAAGTGAGTATAGGAAGTGATGTTGGTGTCCTCAGTCCCCTCAACCCTCGCCTCCACCTCCTATAAGACAAGATGAATAGACACAACCTCTAAACCATCCTCCAAGTAATCCTGCACTCCTTCATTACTCCCTCATAGGAACGTATCAGTATATCCTTAACATACGAGACAGTGGATGCAATTATTTCCCTTATAGAAGATGATTGTCTGAGAAACTTTTTTTTTCCCCTCATATACAAAGATAAACTGAAGCCTTAGCCATTTCCTGAAGATAGAAATTATGTAATGTAAGGTTTTATTTCTTTTATTATCTTTGTTATCTTCATTTCCCTTAATTTCCTCTATTTATTTTATTTCCGTAACTTTATTTCCCCCGAGGACTTGTTTCCTTAATACAACAAAGACTTAACCACATCCTTCCATCCTTCCAATTGAACATATCCTACAGGACTCCCTTTATTGGTGTATCCTTCACGCCCTCGCTCCTACACTACGACCGTCCTGCGTCCGGAGCTTCGAAACCTCGCCTTTGTGGCCTCGCGAGACCCATCCGTGTTCGAACAGCCTCGTGAACCCTGGAGTGAAGCTTCGTTTGCTTCACGCCTTGTTTTCCCAGCCTTCCTTTGTTTATCTTTTGTCTGTGGTGTAACGGAAGGAAGGACACACCATTCAAGCCATCACCCTATCTCCCCCCCACTCTCTCTCTCTCTCTCTCTCTCTCTCTCTCTCTCTCTCTCTCTCTCTCTCTCTCTCTCTCTCTCTCTCTCTCTCTCGTTTCCCCTTGTTTCCCCTCTCCCCTCCTCCTCCTCCTCCTCCTCCGTACTCCACATCCTCGGCTATTCACTCTCCCTTCCTTTCCTTTATTTCATTCTCTCTCCCCACTTCCCTTCTTCCTTCCCTTCACACTACGCCTTCCTCTTCTTTCATTTTCCTCTGTACCTAACTTCCTTCCTCCTTCCTCCCTACTTTCTCACTCCCTCCCTTTCTTCTTCTCTCTCCCTCCTCCTCTTTCTTCTTCTTACATAGTTCTTTACGTTACCTCCCTCTCCCTCCTTTTCCTCACACCCTTGTTTTCCTGTTCCCCTCCCTTCCCTCCTTCCCTCTTCCCTCCCTCTCTCCCTCCATCTATCTTTCTTTTCCCTCCCTTGGGTCTCCTTCTCTTTCCTGCCCTGCATCCGCCCTTTACTTCTACTTTATCTCTGTTCTTCGTTTTCCTTATTTTCCTGATTTCTCCTTTTTTTCCTGTTCTATTTCAAATTTTTTTTTTACAATATTATTTCTATTCCTGTTTTTCTTAGCTTTTTTATTTATTTTTTTCTGTTTTTATCTATTTTTTCATTGCTTTATTTTTTCCTTTTCCTTTTTTCTTCTTTATTTTATTTTTATTATTCTCTCATTTGTCTTTCTTTCTTATATTAGTGTTGTGATAATTTCCTGTTTTTATCTTGTTCTCGCTTTCTTTCTTTCTTGCTTCTTTTCTTCTTGTTCTTCTTTTATGACCTCTACTTTATGCTTGGTTTGTCCTTATCTCCTATTCTTTTATTGCCTTTCCTTCTTCCTCTTTTGTTCTTTTGTTTTGTTATGTTCCTTTATTCTTTATCACTGTGTTCATCATCCTTTCTTCTTTCACTTTGTCATGAGATTATTATTATTACGTTGTTGTTGTTGTTGTTGTTGTTGTTGTTGTTGTTGTTGTTGTTGTTGTTGTTCTATGTATATTTCCTTCATTCTTTGCTATGATTATATTTTTTTCTTTGTGTAAGTGATTATGTTAGTTATTTATTTATTCATTTATTTATTGTTTTTTTCTTTACTCAGTATCTTAATCTTTACAGTATAATATCTGTGTTCTCTCCTGTCCACGTCTTATTGTGGGTAAAAAACTTGAGGTTAGGTTAGGTTTGTATCATGTATAAAGAGGTTCTGTCTCTTTGTATATGTTGACAGGGAAGTATTTATTTATTTATTCATGTTCGTTTGTTTATTGCTGTTTTTTGTCTGTGTGATTTAAGAGTTTTTTTCTTCTCCATTATATTGGTCAGCTTTTTGTGGGAAATTTTCTGTTTTTTCCTCACCATCTCTACATTATTAATTGGTAATTGTATAAAGAATATCTGATATCTTTTCCATCAACATTGGTGAAGTATTATATCCACCATAATGATTTTTTTTAAACCAAATCAATTTATTTATTAGAAAAGACCTCACACTTACACCTTATACTTAATACTAACCTTAATAAATTAGGTCTTTCTCTGATACATAAAAAGAGTGTGAGTGTCTCCTAACCTTATATTACATTAGTTAGTGTCCCTCATACAAGAGTCTTCCCTTTTATATTGAGGGGGTGTGTGTCCCCTACTGCCTCCCCCTCCTTGCACCTCCTCCCCTCGAGCTGGAATTCTGGTGTCCTGATAATATCTCCACGCTCGTCAGGCTGAAGGGAGGGAGGGAGGGAGGGTGGGAAGCAAGGTGGATGGGTGGGTGGGAGGGAAAAGAGGCAGTAAAGGAAGAAATGAAGGAGGATGGATGGCGATGAGCAATGATATGTCACAACTACTACTACTACTACTACTACTACTACTACTACTACTACTACTACTACTACTGCTACTACTGCTACTACTACTACTACTACTACTACCACTACTACCTTTATTGACACTTTACTACCACACCTTCACTGCTACACATACCATCGCACCCACACCCACACCACACACCACCACAACACGACCCCCACCACCAGCACCACCACCACCACCACCACCACCACTCCACACCCTCCTTACCACAACCTGTGCTACTAACCAACCTACCTTTCCCTCTTACCTCCTGCTCTTCTTCCTCCTGCTCTTCTTCCTCCTCCTTCTGCATCCTCTTAGAACTCGATGGAAGAATAAAGAGGAAATTCAAGAGGACTGCATTTAATATATATGATAATGGGGAGTACGATAAAAGCAGCATAAATGTGGGAAGAGGAGGAGGAAGAGGAGGAGGAAGAGGAGGAAGAGGAGGAGGAAGAGGAGGAAGGAGGAGAGACTAACCTGGAGGAAGAGGCAAGCTTACGAGGATATAATGTGTATGAGAGAGAGAGAGAGAGAGGAGAGAGAGAGAGAGAGAGAGAGAGAGAGAGAGAGAGAGAGAGAGAGAGAGAGAGAGGTATTGAAAAAAGGTGAAGGTGAGGTAAGGAGGGAGATAAAAGAGAGGCGAAGAGAGGATTTAAGTGGAGGGAAAGATCAAAGGAGGAAAAGATGAGAGGGAAAAAAAAAAAAACCGATGGATATGAATAATTATAAATATCCTTAATTATGATAGAAAAGAGAGAGAGAGAGAGAGAGAGAGAGAGAGAGAGAGAGAGAGAGAGAGAGAGAGAGAGAGAGAGAGAGAGAGAGAGAGAGAGAGAGAGAGAGAGAGAGAGAGAGAGAGAGAGAGAGAGAGAGAGAGAGAGAGAGCAACCTGGTTATAATTACGTGAAAAATGTAATTATCTGGCAAATATGAAAAAGTGAGAGAGACGGAGAGAATAAAAAATGTAGGAAGATATA
>JAPQNM010000021.1:384144-389144 GCA_029783475.1 Metacarcinus magister | reverse complement strand
AGAGAGAGAGTTACTGAGAGTTAGGAAAAGGGGAGGTGAAGAGAAGAAAGGGAGTGTGTCAAAGAGGAAGGGAGGAGGAGAGAGAGAGAGAGAGAGAGAGAGAAGAGGGGATAAAGTTACCTGAGACTCTTGAAAAAAAGTAAGTTTCCAAGAGTATTAGAGAGAACAAAGAGGAATAAGTGAGGTAAGAGTGAACCTTTAAGTCACACTCTATAAGTCAGTTGGTGTAAAGGGAAACAATAACAAACAGTCAAGAGTCAAATTTAAGTCACATTTTATTTATAAGTCACACAATTTTAAAGCAAGAAAGAAAATTGGAAAAAAAAATATATAAGTCACCGAGTAACTATAAGGAATTGGAGTAATAAGTCTTGTTATAAAGAGTAAGAGGTTTAAGAGTAAGTTATTAAATGTTAAAAATATAAAATGATAAAATAAGTCAACGTAAAATTGTGAGTGTGTGTGTGTGTGTGTGTGTGTGTGTGTGTGTGTGTGTGTGTGTGTGTGTGTGTGTGTGTGTGTGTGTGTGTGTGTGTGTGTGTTCGTGCTGCAACAAGCTGAAAAAGGATAAGATGACAACGATAAGGATAAAATATGAATTGAGGAGGAGGAGGAGGAGGAGGAGGAGGAGGAGGAGGAGGAGGAGGAGGAGAGGGAAGAGGAGGAGGACAGAGATAGAGAAGTGGAAGGATGAATTGGAGGAAAAAGAGTCACTACATAGCATTCCTGATTAAATTGAACCGCAGGAGAGGAGGGAGGGAGAGAGGAAGGAGGGAGGAAAAAACCTTAGGAGAGAGAGAGAGAGAGAAAGAGAGAGAGAGAGATTAATGAATGGAGGGAACAATCTCTCTCTCCACCTTACTCTCTCTTCCTCTCTCTCTCACAATGGCGAGGAAAAATTAATATTACCCTCAAACTATATTTTAAAAGCGAGAGTAAATTTGTTTTCTCTTATCTTTATCACTTGTCGCATTTTTCTTCTTTTTATCGTGTGTTTTCATCCCCTCGTTTACATGGAGAGAGAGAGAGAGAGAGAGAGGAGAGAGGAGAGGAGAGAGAGGAGAGAGAGAGAGGAGAGAGAGAGAGAGAGAGAGAGAGAGAGAGAGAGTGAGAGTGAAGGCAAGTTAGGGCTGTGAGTATACGTATATAGTGTTTGTGGAAGGGAAATGACCACTTTTGTTTATATATTTTTTTTCATGTTTTTTTTCTTCTTTCATTATTCATTCTGGTATCATGAGTAAATGTCTCGCTTTTGATATGAGAAAATCTTCCCTTTTTTTTTTACCCCCTTTTCCTTCTCCATTTCTTTATCTTTATGATATGAGAAAATCTTCCCTTTTTCCCCTTTTCCTTCTCCATTTCTTTATCTTGATATGAGAAAATCTTCCCTTTTTTTCCCCCCTTTTCCTTCTCCATTTCTTTATTTTTATTTATTCATTTATTTTTTATCCTTCTCTCCCTTGTGTGTTGTGTATTTTCATCTGCTAACCTATTCATTCTTTTCACCTGCTAAATCAACCTTGTAATCATATACCTTTACCTGTACTCATCTCTAATTAATTATGTACCTGGCTGCCACATGAAGTCTTACCTGGGTGTTATTTATCTATTCATGCATTCATTAATTTTATTTCATAGTTTTCTTTATAGTAAGTGAAAGGAATATTCACTTTTTTTTTTGTATAGTGGTGATGGTGGTGGTAGTGGTGATGGTGATGGTGGTGGTGATGGTGGTGGTGATGGTGATGGTGGTAGTTAGTCAGCTATTTATTAGTTACCTTAAGTCATCTGTAGCAATATTTTTAGTCACGAATTATATATATTACAAGTTTCCCTTCATTACTTAAGTTCTATAAGTCATAAGTCGTTCTATAAGTCATAAGTCACAGTCACAACACACATCTGCAATCAGTCACCAGGGGAGTCACACAAGTCATCATTTATTAGCCAAAGGTAATATGTCCTTTTCTTACAAACAAACTAAAAAGTCATCAGTCACCAGTCACGAGTCACCAGTCATCAGTCACTCTTGAAACGCATGACTCATCCACCCAATGTCCTCTGTCCCCTCCCTTCCTCACACCCACCCACTCACCCATCCACTCACTCACGACCCTCTCTCTCTCACTCACACACACATCACACACACACACACACACACTAAGGGATGCCGAGTCACTCCAGTCACTTCATCACATCTGTTCTTCCAACCAGCATCTCACGCCTCAACAGCACTCACTCTTCCCTCATTACGTTAACGGCGAGGAGGAGGAGGAGGAGGAGGAGGAGGAGGAGGAGGAGGAGGAGGAGGAGGAGGAGGAGGAGGAGGAGGAGGAGGAGGAGGAAGAGGAGGCGGCTGGCTACTGAGGGGGTTGATAGAGAGGAGGAAGAAGGGGAACAAGATGAGGGTACGAGAAGAAGACGAGGAGAACGGGGTGGAGGGTAAGTTTGATGGGGGGAACTACAAGGAGGTGTTAGGGGAGAGAAGAATAGAAAGGGAGCAAAGAAGAATGGAGGAGGAGGAGGAGGAGGAGGAGGAGGAGAAGGAGTTAGAAGAATGGTGTGAAGAGGAGGAGGAGGGGAATGAAGAGGAGGAGGAGGAGGAGGAGGAGATGGAGGAGGACAGGTAAGTACAAACACAAGAAAGAAAGGAAATGAAAACAAAAAAAAATGTAAATAGTCACGCAAATCAAATTAACAAGAAAATAAATATAGAAAGAGAGTTGAAGGAGAGAAGAAGAAAAGAAATGAGATGAATAAGACATAGCAAAAGGGGGAAAAATAAGGCGAAGGGCAAGGGTAATAAAGAGAAGAAAAGGGAGGAAAGAGGAGAGGGCAGGAGGGGTCAAGGGGTGGAAGGAGAGATGAGGGGGGGGAGGGAGGGAAGGAGAGATGAGGGGGGGGAGGGAGGGAATGAGAAAAGGAGGAAAGGAGAGGAGAAGCGTCTTTACTGTCTCCGAAACGTCCCAGTGTAACAAATAGACAATTTGTAGCAACGAAGAGGAAATGAGGGGAGGGAGAGGACGAAGAGGAGGGAAGGAGGGAAGGAAGGAGAGAAGGAAGGAGGAAACAAGAAGAAAGATTTGCACCAGATTGTAACTAGTTTATCAGCTCATTAGATTATTAGGAGTTTATAAGGGAGATACAAAAATTACATATATATATATTCATTTATTTATTTTTCATTCAATAATTACAATGATTACCTGTTTGTATTTATGAGTGTATGTGTTTTATTGCGAGACTGTGTGGTGGTGGTGACGAGGCTGTTCCTGTACGTGTGTGTCCTCGTCGTGTCCTCGTCGTTAATAATAATAATAATAATAATAATAATAATAATAATAATAATAATAATAATAATAATAATAATAATAATATATGCAGTAATCAAGTGAAGAAGGAAACAACCAAAGTGACGCAATTTATTCTAGTGAAGAAAGTTCCTTAAAATATTGATAATGTGATGCAGGAAGGAGGTTAATTTGCATATTTCCCTTCACTTGAGGGAAAAAAAGAGATGCAGGTGTGTTTTCCCTCCATTCTTCCCTTCCTCCTCCTCCTCCTCCTCCTCTTCCTTGTCTTGAGTTGTGGCACTGATAAACCTATTCGTCTCCTTCTCCTTCCTTTCCTTCCTCTCTCCCTCCCTTCCTCCCTTCCTCCCTCCAGCTCATAAATATTTGGTTCCTGTATTTTGTGAGGTTTAACGAGGCAGGCGTGAGTCACCAGCGCCTTCCCTAGTGTGGCGTCACCAGTTCGAACGATTTCACCAGTCCAGTTTACAGTTACAATATAATTAAGTCATCAGTATACATAGTTACAAATCTAGTCTAGTTGCCAGTCCCAGTAGTCAGAGTAACAGTCTAATTAAGTCACCAGTTTGAATAAGTATAGAAGTCCAGTTGAGTTTCTAGTCCCATTTATATCAGTCACAGTCCAATTAAGTCACCAGTTATATCAGTAACAGTCCAATTAAGTCACCAGTTTGAATAAGTATAGAAGTCCAGTTTTGAGTTTGCAGTCCCAGTTACATCCAGTTAGAGTCACAGTCACCAGTATGAACAGTTACACGTCCAGTCTAGTCCACGTTGAAGACAGTCTAATGAAGTGAGCGGTGCATACTTACGAGTCACCATTCTAATGAGGGTGTGGGAGTCGCCTTTCTTAGTCAGCGGGACACCACAGATCACAAGGCTGACGGGAGGAAGGTGGCGTGAAGAGGTGGATTTTGTCCTAATTGGTGGTGTGTCAAGGGAGGGAGGAATGGAGGAGAGGAGAGGAGGGTGTGGAGGGGGTAAGGAGGATAGGAGGGAAGGGAGTGGAGGTAGGGAGGATAGGAGAGGAGGGTGTGGAGTAGAGGTAAGGAGGAGAAGAGGAAGGGGAGGTAAGGAGGAGAAGAGGAAGGGAAGGGAGTGAAGGTAGGGAGGAAAGGAGGAGAGAAGGGAAGGGAGTGGAGGTAGGGATGAAGGGAGGAGAGGAGGAACTGAGGAAGGGATGAATATTAGGGTTATTTAATGTAAAGTAAATATGTGTTTTTCTCTCTCTCTCTCTCTCTCTCTCTCTCTCTCTCTCTCTCTCTCTCTCTCTCTCTCTCTCTCTCTCTCTCTCTTTCTTTCTTTCTTTCTTTAACGTGGTCCAGTCATCCGTAGCACCAAATAGATAAGACAAATAGACAAACGCACACACACACACACACACACACACACACACACACACACACACACACACACACACACACACACACACACACCACACACACACACACACACACACACACACACACAACCATTAATCAAAATCAAACAATACAGACAAAGATTGATTTACTCTTACATACATCATTGTCTTCTCCACACTTCGCTTCCTTCACACACAATCAAAACAGTTCAAAAAATATTCATAACTTTCTCTACAACAATCTCACCATTCTTCATACACCAGTCACTTCACTTCACTCTCATCCTTCATACGCCGCCCATGCAGTGAGTCGCGGTCCTTTGTGC
>JAPQNM010000021.1:371644-381644 GCA_029783475.1 Metacarcinus magister | reverse complement strand
TGACGCTCTCTCTTACACACACACACACACACACACACTCTCTCTCTCTCTCTCTCTCTCTCTCTCTCTCTCTCTCTCTCTCTCTCTCTCTCTCTCTCTCTCTCTCTCTCTCTCTCTCTCTCTCTCTCTCTCTCTCTCTCTCTCTCTCCCCACTTTCTCACACCACTCGCCTGGAAAACGTTGGGTATGCATGCAACGTTTACACCTTCTCCTTTCCCCACCCATGCATATCATCACGTTGGCAGGCAGTAGCACGTCCCCTCGTAGTGTGTGTGTGTGTGTGTGTGTGTGTGTGTGTGTGTGTGTGGGTGTGTAGGTGTGTGTGTGGGGGGGGAGGGGGCGGGTGTTCTAAAGGTGGTTGAGAGCGATGGGGGAAGAAGCACTGCAATAATAACAAGCTTACACTCATTTACATAGGTATTATACAGGTAATCTTATCCTAATGCTACAAGACCTGTGGAAAGTGTACCTGTTGGCTGCCGTACAGGTAATTATGTACACCTGTAGTCTTTATAAGGGTGAAGGGATGCACACAGATAGTCCTTAGAGTGTACAATAAGAGTGTTAAGTTTGTTAGATATTGTGTTAGTAGAATTGATATAAACTTTATCGTCTATGTAAGAGTCAGCGCGAGATAGAAAGGACCGTGATTGTTATATAAGCCTTAAACACCTTTCAATGATAGACCAACTGACAGGACTTGATGGTCACGCGAACTACATACTCTCCAAGCTAAATAATTCAATAAAGGAGAAGAAAAAATATAGAAAAGAAATAGAAAAAAAACATAAATAGATTGAACAAAGTAAATAAATAAAAAAAAGCTTGAATTATGTAGTTGCATTAAAAATTCAACAATTGGAATGAGTGAGTGACGGGAATATAATAATAACATACCTAATTCTGAAGGGAAGTCTTGAATCAGGTGTAACATGCAGTACAGGTTACAGATAAAGAGGAAAGGAAGGAAGGGTACAGGTGGTTCCATTTAAGTGGCTATTAAGGGGAAGGGCTTAGGCTGCGTGTGTGGGTTCCAATCCTCTTGTGGAAAGGTTTAATTTGGCATCCAGGACCAGGGAAGTGGAGCTTAAGGGAGTATAAGGAGGATCTGAATCTCTTCCCTTTTATTCCTTACTCCCTTTATTTTCCTCTATTATTATCTATTATCTTCCTTCTCGTCTTTCTTAGTGTTGTTATCTCATCCTCCTCCTCCTCCTCCTCCTCCTCCTCCTGCTAGGTTTTATTTTAAAGGATCCTGAAGGAGGGTTGCATTCCCCTCTCTCCCCTTTCTCCCCTTCTCTCAGGGTGGAGGGGAAGGGGGGAAGGCAAGAGTCAGGAGGGGACACTCAGGGGACACACACACACACACACACACACACACACACACACACACACACACACACACACACACACGCACACGCACACGACTGAACCCTAACTCTATCTTTCTTTCCCCTAATACGTAAAATGTTCTCTCTCTCTCTCTCTCTCTCTCTCTCTCTCTCTCTCTCTCTCTCTCTCTCTCTCTCTCTCTCTCTCTCTCTCTCCGGGGGTTCCTCAGGGGGGTGTTATCTCCCTCACCATTGGTTTGTGGAGGAGGTTAGGGAGACAGTCCTTAGATTACTCCTGATCCATTTTAGTTACCTCTCTCCACCCATACCTCCATCTTATTCCCCTTTCCCTCCCTCCATCTCCTCCCCCTTTCCCTACCCCCTCACATCCCCCCTTTCCTACCTCCTCTCATCCCCCTTTCCTTCCCTCCATCTCACCCCCCTTTCTCTCCCTCCATCTCTTACCTACAGACAGATGGCGTTAAATTCTCAGTCTTCTTCTTCTTCTTCTTGCTCCTCTTTTTCCTCCTCTTTCTCTTGTATATTATATGGCGATTTACAATTTTTTTTTTTCGTTGTAGTTTTGTTTACTTATATAATTGATTTTTGTTATTTTTATAGTGCTATTTTTTTTTATATTTTGTGTGTTTGTGTTTGTGTTAATTTTTTGTTATTGTTGTGGTAGTAGTAGTAGTAGTGGTGGTAGTAGTAATATGTAGTGGTGGTGGTGGTGGTGGTGGTGGTATTAGGTGGTGTTGTAGTCTATATTATCTTCATTATATATATAAATCATCATTCATTATTCATCATATTCTCACTCATTCATCAAAAAGAAAGAAAAAGAAAGAAATTCCCCAAAACCAATATACATCGAAATTGAGAAATAAATCTAATCTTACTTTCCCAATATATTTTTCCTTCAGCCAAAAAAAAACTGTTTGCTATTGATAGGCAAAAACTATAATACTTTTTTCCCCAAAGAGTGAGTGGCGTGACTTACTGGCATGATTAGAGGGGAATGAGGAAAAAAGTGTCAGTGGGTATGGGAAAAAAGTATTAGCACTGAGGAAAGATGGGAGGAAGTGAGGGAGAGGAGAAAGGGGAGGGGTGATGAAAGGTAGGAGGAAGGGAAGAAATGGAGAGAAGGAGAGAGGGGAGGGGAGAGAGGGGAGGAGAGACTGCTAAAAGTGAATAATTAAGTTGTTTTTTCCTGTGGGTTTGAAGAATATTAAGAGAGAGAGAGAGAGAGAGAGAGAGAGAGAGAGAGAGAGAGAGAGAGAGAGAGAGAGAGAGAGAGAGAGAGAGAGAGAGAGAGAGAGAGAGAGAGATGAAAACCACGGCTTCTTTTTCCATTCAGCCTTCATAACACCTCCTCCTCCTCCTCCTCCTCCTCCTCCTCCTCCTCCTCCTCCTCCTCCTCCTCCTCCTCCTCCTCCTCTTCTTCCTCCTCTTCTTCCTCTTCCTCTTTGTCCTCGTCCTTTTCTTCCTCTTCTATTCACACATATCCTGATTACCTTTCTCCATGACCCGGGAAATAACTCTCTCTCTCTCTCTCTCTCTCTCTCTCTCTCTCTCTCTCTCTCTCTCTCTCTCTCTCCCTTTCTCTCTCTCTCTCTCTCTCTCTCTCTCTCTCTCTCTCTCTCTCTCTCTCTCTCTCTCTCTCTCTCTCGCAGCTTTTATCTTTGGTATGTTCTCAATTTCCTTCAAGTGCTACTTTTACCATCCTCCTCCTCCTCTATTTTTATATATTTATAAATATATTTTTTCATATTTATATATTTATTTTTATATATTTAAATATTTATTTTTATATATTTATATATTTATTTTTATATTTTTATATATTTATTTTTATATATTTATATATTTATTTTTATATATTTATATATTTATTTTTATATGTTTATATATTTATTTATATATATTTATATGTTTATTTTTATATATTTATATATTTATTTTTATATATTTATATATTTATTTTTATATATTTATTTTTATATATTTATATTTATTTTTATATTTATATATTTATTTTTATATATTTTTATATTTATTTTTATATATTTATATACTTATTTTTATATATTTATATATTTATTTTTATATATTTATATATTTATTTTTATATATTTATATATTTATATATATATATATATATATATATAATATATATATATATATATATATATAGATATATATATTATTATATATATTATATATATTTATTTTTATATATTATATATTTATTTTTATATATTTATATATTTATTTTTTATATATTTATATATTTATTATATTTATATATATTATATATATATATTTATATATTTATTTTTATATATTTATATATTAATTTTTATATATTTATATATTATTTTATATATTTTTTTTTATATATTTATATATTTATTTATATATATATATATATATATATAATATATTATTATATATATTTA
Organism: Metacarcinus magister; assembly: GCA_029783475.1. Lineage (NCBI taxonomy): Eukaryota > Metazoa > Arthropoda > Malacostraca > Decapoda > Cancridae > Metacarcinus > Metacarcinus magister. The sequence goes on along the minus strand of JAPQNM010000021.1, from coordinate 377,854 downwards.
TTTATTTTTATATATTTATTATTTATTTTATATATTTATATATTTATATTATATATTATATATTTATTTTATATATTATATATATATTTTATATATTTATATTTATTTTTATATTTATATTTTATTTTTATATATTTATATATTTATTTTTATATATTTATATATTTATTTTTATATATTTATATATTTATTTTTATATATTTATATATTTATTTTTATATATTTATATATTTGTTTTTATATATATATATATATGTTTATTTTTATATATTTATATATTTATTTTTATATATTTATATATCTATTTTTATATATTTATATATTTATTTTTATATATTTATATATTTATTTTTATATATTTATATATTTATTTTTATATATTTATATATTTATTTTTATATATTTATATATTTATTTTTACATATTTATATATTTATTTTTATATATTTATATATTTATTTTTATATATTTATATATTTATTTTTATATATAAATGATATTTTCAATATCTCAAATAGCTTTCGAGAAAATGAGTAGGAAAGTCATGATATTAGAAAAAAGATATAGTTTAATTTTACTGCGTAATTGTTAGTCTTAGAACAAATATTCATTTAGACAGTTGTACAGTTTAATTAGGTGTATCAGATGCTGAAATGATATTTCTAATATCTCTAATAGCTTTCGGGAAAATGAGGAGGAAAGTCATGATATTGGAAAAAAGATATAGTTTAATTTTACTGCGTAATTATTAGTCTTAAAACAAATATTTATTTAGACAGTTGTACAGTTTAATTAGGTGTATCAGATGCTGCAATGATATTTCCAATATCTCTAATAGCTTTCGAGAAAATTAGGAGGAAAGTCATGTTATTGGAAAAAGATACGGTTTCATTTTACTGCGTAATTATCAGTCTTAGAAAAAGTCATATTAAAACTGCATAATTCACTAGTACGACCCCATCTTGAGTATTGCGTACAGTTTGGTCCCCATATTACAGAAAGGACATTGACAAACTGGAAAGAGTCCAGCGAAGAATAACAAAAATGATTCCAAGGCTGAAAAATAAACCTTATGAAGAAAGACTTAAAGAACTAAACTTATTCAGCCTAGAAAAACGAAGGATGCGAGGGGATTTCATTGAAATGTTCAAGATAATCAAAGGATTCGATAATATCAATACAGAAGATTACATTACTTTTGATTGATCAAATATAACAAGAAGACATCATTCTTTTAAGATTACTGGTAAAAGATTCACATCAAACAAAGCCAAGCACTTCTTTTTCAATCGGATCGTTAACGTTTGGAACTCCCTGCCCGCCAATGTCGTCGACAGTAAAACAATTACTACGTTCAAAAATAGACTTGACAAATATTTAGAAGCCAATCCACAACTAAAATACTATCCGTTAACGTAGCAAACTTTGAGTAAGTTCATCCTGATGTACCTAACTTACGAAATGTCGATTCAAAAGACGTCGCTAGTGGCCTGACATCGCTTGCCAGGAAGTAGTGGTAGCAGTAGTGGTAGTGACAGTAGTGACAGTCTGGTCTTGGTTGGCCTTCCTTTCCCTGCCAGCCATGGCTGGGGAGAGAAGCCTTCACCCTTACTATCGTGTATCCTTCACTCTAGACTAGATAGTGTACTCACAAACAGCCTCGTAAGGGCCAGCAGGCCTGTTGCTGTTTGTTCTTCCTATGTGTTCCTCCGTGTCCTCCTCCTCTTCCTCCTCCTCCTCCTCCTCCTCCTCCTCCTCCTCTCCTCCTCCTCCTCCTCCTCCTCCACCATCATTATTTATTTTTATCATTAATATTTATTTTTATCATTAATATTTATTTTCATCATTAATATTTATTTTTATCATTAATATTTATTTTTATCATTAATATATATTTTTATCATTAATATTTATTTTATCATTAATATTTATTTTTATCATTAATATTTATTTTTATCATTAATATTTATTTTTATCATTAATATTTATTTATATCATTAAAATTTATTTTCACAATTATTATTTATTTTTATCATTAATATTTATTTTCATCATTAATATTTATTTTTATCATTAATATTTATTTTTATCATTAATATTTATTTTTATCATTAATATTTATTTTTATTATTAATATTTATTTTTATCGTTAATATTTATTTTTATCATTAATATTTATTTTATCATTAAAATTTATTTTCATCATTAATATTTATTTTTATCATTAATATTTATTTTTATCATTTTCATTTATTTTTATCATTAATATTTATTTTTATCATTAATATTTATTTTTATCATTAATATTTATTTTTATCATTAATATTAATTTTTTATCATTATTATTTATTTTTATCATTATTATTTATTTTTATCATTAATATTAATTTTTATCACTAATATTTATTTTATCATTAATATTTATTTTTATCATTAATATTTATTTCTATCATTAATATTTATTTTTAACATTAATATTTATTTTTATCATTAATATTTATTTTTTATCATTAATATTTATTTTTATCATTAATATTTATTTTTATCATTAATATTTATTTTTATCATTATTATTTATTATTATCATTAATATTTATTTTTATCATTAATATTTATTTTTTATCATTAATATATATTTTTATCATTAATATATATTTTTTATCAATAATATTTATTTTTTATCATTAATATTTATTTTTATCATTAATATATATTTTTATCATTAATATATATTTTTATCATTAATATATATTTTTATCATTAATATATATTTTTATCATTAATATATATTTTTATCATTAATATTTATTTTTATCATTAATATTTATTTTTATCATTAATATTATTTTTATCATTAATATTTATTTTTATCATTAATATTTATTTTTATCATTAATATTTATTTTTATCATTAATATTTATTTTTATCATTAATATTTATTTTTATCATTAATATTTATTTTTATCATTAATATATATTTTTATCATTAATATATATTTTTATCATTAATATTTATTTTTATCATTAATATATATTTTTATCATTAATATATATTTTTATCATTAATATATATTTTTATCATTAATATATATTTTTATCATTAATATATATTTTTATCATTAATATTTATTTTTATCATTAATATATATTTTTATCATTAATATTTATTTTTATCATTAATATATATTTTTATCATTAATATTTATTTTATCATTAATATTTATTTTTATCATTAATATTTATTTTTATTAATATATATTTTTATCATTAATATATATTTTTATCATTAATATTTATTTTTATCATTAATATTATTTTTATCATTAATATTTATTTTTATCATTAATATTTATTTTTTATCATTAATATATATTTTTATCATTAATATATATTTTTATCATTAATATATATTTTTATCATTAATATATTATTTATCATTAATATATATTTTTATCATTAATATTTATTTTTATCATTAATATATATTTTTATCATTAATATTTATTTTTATCATTAATATATATTTTTATCATTAATATTTATTTTTATCATTAATATATATTTTTATCATTAATATATATTTTTATCATTAATATTTATTTTTATCATTAATATATATTTTTATCATTAATATATATTTTTATCATTAATATTTATTTTTATCATTAATATTTATTTTTTATTATTAATATATATTTTTATCATTAATATATATTTTTATCATTAATATTTATTTTTATCATTAATATATATTTTCATTATTAATATATATTTTTATCATTAATATTTATTTTCATCATTAATATATATTTTTATCATTAATATATATTTTTATCATTAATATTTATTTTCATCATTAATATATATTTTTATCATTAATATTTATTTTTATCATTAATATATATTTTTATCATTAATATATATTTTTATCATTAATATATATTTTTATCATTAATATATATTTTTATCATTAATATTTATTTTTATCATTAATATTTATTTTTATCATTAATATATATTTTTATCATTAATATATATTTTTATCATTAATATATATTTTTATCATTAATATATATTTTTATCATTAATATATATTTTTATCATTAATATATATTTTTATCATTAATATATATTTTTATCATTAATATATATTTTTATCATTAATATTTATTTTTATCATTAATATTATATTTTTATCATTAATATATATTTTTATCATTAATATTTATTTTTATCATTAATATATATTTTTATCATTAATATTATTTTTATCATTAATATTTATTTTTATCATTAATATTTATTTTATCATTAATATATATTTTTATCATTAATATATATTTTTATCATTAATATTTATTTTTATCATTAATATTTATTTTTATCATTAATATTTATTTTTATCATTAATATATATTTTTATCATTAATATATATTTTTATCATTAATATATATTTTTATCATTAATATATATTTTTATCATTAATATATATTTTTATCATTAATATTTATTTTTATCATTAATATATTTTATCATTAATATATATTTTTATCATTAATATTTATTTAATCATTAATATATATTTTTATCATTAATATTTATTTTTATCATTAATATATATTTTTATCATTAATATATATTTTTATCATTAATATTTATTTTTATCATTAATATATATTTTTATCATTAATATATATTTTTATCATTAATATTTATTTTTATCATTAATATATATTTTTATCATTAATATTTATTTTTATCATTAATATTTATTTTTATCATTAATATATATTTTTATCATTAATATATATTTTATCATTAATATTTATTTTATCATTAATATATATTTTATCATTAATATATATTTTTATCATTAATATTTATTTTTATCATTAATATTTATTTTTATCATTAATATTTATTTTTATCATTAATATATATTTTTATCATTAATATATATTTTTATCATTAATATATATTTTTATCATTAATATTTATTTTTATCATTAATATATATTTTTATCATTAATATTATTTTTATCATTAATATATATTTTTATCATTAATATATATTTTTATCATTAATATTTATTTTTATCATTAATATTTATTTTTATCATTAATATATATTTTTATCATTAATATTTATTTTTATCATTAATATATATTTTTATCATTAATATTATTTTTATCATTAATATTTATTTTATCATTAATATTTATTTTTATCATTAATATATATTTTTATCATTAATATATATTTTTATCATTAATATTTATTTTTATCATTAATATTATTTTTATCATAAATATTTATTTTTATCATTAATATTTATTTTTTATCATTAATATATATTTTTATCATTAATATATATTTTTATCATTAATATATATTTTTATCATTAATATATATTTTTATCATTAATATTTATTTTTCATCATTAATATATTTTTATCATTAATATATATTTTTATCATTAATATTTATTTTCATCATTAATATATATTTTTATCATTAATATTTATTTTTATCATTAATATATATTTTTATCATTAATATATATTTTTATCATTAATATTTATTTTTATCATTAATATATATTTTTATCATTAATATATATTTTTATCATTAATATTTATTTTTATCATTAATATATATTTTTATCATTAATATTTATTTTTATCATTAATATTTATTTTTTATCATTAATATATATTTTTATCATTAATATATATTTTTATCATTAATATTTATTTTTATCATTAATATATATTTTTATCATTAATATATATTTTTATCATTAATATTTATTTTTATCATTAATATTTATTTTTATCATTAATATATATTTTTATCATTAATATATATTTTTATCATTATATATATTTTTATCATTAATATTTATTATTTATCATTAATATTTATTATTATAATTATTAATATTTATTTACTCCAACAGCAACACTTCCTTAACATGTATTATTATTAATTTCAAAACCTTTAACTTCAATATAAGTTTTCGTGGATTTGTGATGAAAATGGATTCGTGAAATTTTTGGCCCGAAGATTTCCACCAGAATTTGAGTCCAAAATAGTTTAGTCATTTTACAAGTAAAGTATTAGTCCTACAACAAAGATGTATAGAAACAAAGTTGTTCAGCTTGACAAGTTCTATCTGATGGTGTCATCCGTTTGTAAATTACTCTT
>JAPQNM010000021.1:347645-366544 GCA_029783475.1 Metacarcinus magister | reverse complement strand
TCTATTTATCCCTTCAGTATATATCTTTTAACTCCTCATTCCTTCTTTTTATTATCACTAAACACATGTACTAATATATCCTTCCTTCCTTCCTCCCTTCCTTCCTTCCTTCCTTCCTTCCTTCCTTCTATCCTTCCTTCCATAACACTTGTCCTTCAACGCATCCTTCCTCTTGTAATATCATTCCTTCTTACCAATATCTCCTTTATATTCTCCTTATCCTTAACTCCCTCATCCATCCTATCATCATACCGTCACTGCCTTCCTATACCTTCGTTATCCTTCACCTCCTCTGCAGGACACTGAAGGGCGGCGAGGGATGAAAGGGAAGGGAGGGAAGGGAGGGAAGGGGAGGTTGAGGGAGGGAACGTATTATACCACAGTGACAAGGGGACATATGAAGTACTTTTTGTAAAGGGAAGCAACTAAGGGGATTAAAAGGGATGATGGAGGAAGTAAAAAAGAGGGATGGGAGGGAAGCTAAGAGTGAGAAGGGGTAGTAGAGGGGGAGATAAAAGAAGAATGGGGGAAGGAAGGGGAGGTCAGGAAGCAGCATGAGAAGGTAATAGATGAAACAGGGAGGTAGTGAAGGGAAGGAAGGAGCTAAGAGAAGGTAATGAGAGACAAAAGGGAGGACTTAAGGGTAGTGCAGGAAAGGAAAGTAAAGGGAACAGCAGTATGGAAGGAAGGGGACTGAAAGATCAAAGGGAAGGAAAGGGAGGCGGCAGAGAGGAAGCAAAGGGGAGTGGAGATAAAGGGACATCAGAGAGAAAACAAAGGGGAGATAAGGGGAATCAAGAGGAAGAAAATGGAGATACAGTAGAGAGAAAGTAAAGGGAAGTTAAGAAGTCAAGGAGTATAATAAGAGATTCTAGATGATGCCACAAAAAGGGAGGGAAGATATAGGCAGTAGGAGAGGTAAGTATAGGCAGTAGGAGGAAGAGTAGGTATAGACAGTAGGAGGGGTAGGTATAGGTATAGGTAAGAGTAGCAATGTGTCTAGTGAGTGTGGTGGCAGGACAGGACAAGCATCAGGCACCAGGCACGCACACCCTGATGGGAGCCGCGTCAAGCTGTGTATCCCGTCCCACCAAACACATCACCCAAACCACTACTCATAAATTTTCTTCTCCTCCTCTTTGCATATCTTACTTCCTTCCCTCACTCCTACCCTCCTTTCCTTCCCTCTCCTTCCTGTTTTCCCTATCTCCTTTCCCCTTTCCATCTCTCTCTCTCCTTCTTCCCTCACTCTTTTCCTTCCTTCCCTTCCCTCTTTTCTTTCTTTCCCTCCTGCCTTCACTCCTTTTCCTCACTTATTTTCCTCAACGTTATATTATTAATTTTCTAGTGAAGAGGATAAGTGAACGAAGGTGAAGGTTTTATTATTTTTTCTCGCTTTCATCTGGTGTTTTAATTTTTTCATAATTTCTTTTTAGGTGAATATTTGTGTTTATTTTAACTTTCAAGAATTATTATATTAAAGGTTTTCAATACACCTCATATAAATACAGTTAATACCAATACTACTACTACTACTACTACTACTACTACTACTACTACTACTACTACTACTACTACTACTACTACTACCACTACAACTACTACAACAACAACTACCACCACCAACACCAATATTGCTTTTATTATCACCACCACTATTTGCATACGTGGGAGTGTCTTGGTGCTGTGAGGTGACAAGGCGAGTTTACCTGAGCGTCAGATGTAAACAAACACCACCTGGCTAGCCGCTGAGCCTCCCCGGGAAACATAAACAAACTAGCGACGAGAGCGAGAGAGAGAGAGAGAGAGAGAGAGAGAGAGAGAGAGAGAGAGAGAGAGAGAGAGAGAGAGACAGAGAGAGAGAGAGAGAACATGGACAACACAAAGAGATAAAGCGCTTTCCTGTCCTCTAGTCATCTAATACACATCATTATTTGCATATTCACTTTATTATCATTTTCATCCTCGTCACCTTCTCACTCCTTCACTCCCTCATTCCCGCTCTCTCCTTGCAGTATCACACGACAACGAAGACGACGACAACGACAACACGACAACACGGGGAAAAACAGGCGCCAAATATGTAGAACCAGTTGTAACAAAGTTGTAACAAGGTATGTGAGGTGATTGTTATATTATTATTATTATTTCTATTACTACTATTATTACTATTATTATTATTGTTTATTTCTTCTTACTTATTATTGTTGTTGTTATTATATGCATCTTCGTGGTCATTGGGTTGGTCTGCTTAGCTACAAGAGACTTTATGTTCCATGGTTTGAATCCCGGCGAGGCATTTGGTATCCTTGCATTTATTTTGTCCTTATTGGTTGATACAAGAGTGCTTTTCTACCTGACGAGGCTTGGATGATTAAGCAGCGATGACCTGTGTGTGTGTATGTATGTATGTGTGTATGTATGTATGTATGTGTGTGTGTATGTATGTATGTGTGTATGTCTCCGTCTGCCGTGTGTTTGAAGGTCAAGAATGTTTATCCACTGAAGGTTTAAAGGCAAGAGTATTAGGATTTGAGCACCGAGACAACGAGCCCGAAATTATGTTTGTTTATTATTATCATTGTTATCATTTTTGTCATTATTATTATTATTTATCTTATTATTATTATCATTATTATTATTATCATCATTATTTACTCCTCTCATTATATTTTGGTCTTTAAAAATCAAGAGAAAAGTTCTTATATTATTTTATTATATTATTTTTGTAATGTAAATATTGATCTCGTTTCTCTGCCTCCTCCTCCAACAACAACAATAACTACTACTACTACTACTACTACTACTACTACTACTATACTACTACTACTACTACTACTACTACTACTACCACTACTACTACTACTATGACCACCACCACCACCACCGCCACCACAACCTTTCTTCCCCCCCATCGGATGAGCCAACTTTTTTGTTACACGACTGAGCACCGCCGACACAGGCCTACCGCTGAGCCTAAAGGGCCTGCCAGGTAGCACTATAGGCCTGGCAGACAGGTAGCGAGGCGGCGCGGTGCAGTCTGGTTGTGGTCAGGTCAAGAGTTGACCTCCAGGACACTTTTGCCGTAAGCCGGATACCAATTTTCCGCCACTTTGATTCCGAGTACATTCGGTTGAGTCCGGTAGCCGAGCCTCTCAAACCGAACCGGGTCAGTGGGGTGGAAGGGCCGCGTATGGTGACGTCCGGATTTTAGTTGGATTATGGCCGGTTCCACGTTTTCTCTTTTTTTTTTTACTTAATGCATTCGGATAGGCCTATATGGCGTGTAGGCTCCTTTGTGTAGTGATTTACCCATATGTGCGTCTCTCTGAGGGTGACGTGTGACTGGTGAAGGTTTGTGTGCGTGTGTGACTGTGACTGTGTATGTATTTGTGGGTGCTGATAAACGTACACGGATATAAGCGTACGTTGTATATATTTGTATTAATGTATAGATATGTGTGTATTTTCCACGCACATAAATAAGTTAATGAATAAATGGAGATCAATACATTTATTATTCAAAACTATGGAAATGTGTCCTTTGAAGTTAATTTTGTTAGCAGTAGTAGTAGTTATAGTAGTAGTAGTAGTAGTAGTAGTAGTAGTAGTAGTAGTAATAGTAGTAGTAGTAGTAGTAGTAGTTGTAGTAGTAATAGTAATAGTAGTAATAGTAGTAGTAGTAGTAGTAGTAGTAGTAGTAGTAGTAGTAGTAGTAGTTATTGCTGTTGTTGTTTCATTAATATTGACTTTATTTTATTAATGAGAATAATATTTTTTTACAACTTTCTTTTCCGTCATAAAATAAATCGTAGAAAAAGATCGAAAAGAAAAAAATAAATAGATAGAATAAGAAAGTAGACTCGCAGAATAGCAGTAATGGAGGAAGCTTATGATTTCTTTATGTTTAGTGGTAATAATAAAGTGTCGGGTGGGGGGTACAAAGCCCTCTGCTCTCACCCGTCTTAGTCTCCCTCGCAAACACGAAAGGGAATAAGGAAAAATATGTCGCAGCGATAAAATAAATGAAAAAAGGTCTGAAGGAAAACGAATTACGATGATAATAATAATAATAATAATAATAATAATAATAATAATAATAATAATAATAATAATAATAAAGTAATAATATAAACGGTAATAAAAGTTTCCCTTGATTTCAATATTCAGGTAAATGGAAAAGTAAATCCGAATTGGCTATATAATGGAATGGAATTAAAGGCGGAAGGAATTTCTTGAAAAGGAAAGAGGAGGAGGAGGAGGAGGAGGAGGAGGAGGAGGAGGGCACGGGATAATGGGGGCGTGGGAAGGAAGGAAAGCGGAGTGGATGGATGAGTTTAGGGAGGAAGAGGATAGGAGGGGATGGGGTATGGGCGTCAGGAGGGATAGGTGGGTGGGGTTGAGGGTAGGGGTGTGGGTATGGGCGTGCATGGGTTGGGCACACGTAAATCACCTCATACAACAACTTCACTACTCAACCACCCACCCACGTACACCTACACTCACCCACCCACGCCCACCCACGCCCACCCCGCCCCACCCATCTGAACGTTGTCTTGGGTCATGCTACATTTTGAGGGCAGAGTGGTGGCGACATGCGATGCTTCCCCACCCATAGCATCCTCCTCCTCCTCCTCCTCCTCCTCCTCCTCCTCTCCTTCCTCCTTACCTTTTTTCGTACTTAGCCACCAACCATTAAAATAGTTTCTACTCACACTTAAAAATTTAATAACAAGACTAGCATAACATAATTTATATCATAGATTTTTAAGAGTAAACTTTGATGTACTCCATGACACTCCCTGTACCCAAACATTTGTAAATATGATTCTTTATCACCGAACATCCCATTAAATTATAGTAAAAAATGTCCTCTTCGTCCTCCTCGTCTTCTTCCTTCTTCCTCCTCCTCTTCTTCCTCCTCCTTCTCCTCCTGAGTTTTATGTTCTACTGTCATACTATTATTAGTGTGGACTAGTGTAGCAGGTAACCTCATTATGAACAATTTTCTTCCTGTTACTCGTTACTCTCGTGTCTCTGGGTAGGATTCTGTTATTCTTCCTCCTCCTCCTCCTCTTCCTTCTTCTCTATTCCTCTTCCTCCTTCTTCTCTTCCTCCTATTTTTGTTACCACTACTAAAAGAATAATAGTAGAATAATATATAATGATATAATAATGATGAAATAATAGAATGATATACGATGATAACAATAATAATAGTAATAATGATAGTAGTAATAATAATAATAATAATAATAATAATAATAATAATAATAATAATAATGATAACAATAACAAAAATAATAGCAAGAATAAAAAAAATATCACATCAATCGACCCTATAAAACACACACACACACACACACACACACACACACCCACATCCACACCCACACCCACCCACTCACACCCCCTCCCACCCACCCAAACACCAGAACACTCACTCAATCCAAGGTTCTGGCAGCGTCCTGGGAACATGGGCCGCGAACCCTCACGACTCAGGACTAACCAACTGGCATAACAAATTACCAATACATGTGCCATACAGCCGCTCACAGCCCCTAATGGCCTATTGTACGACGCCCTCCCACCCGCCCACCACCCTCTTCCCTCCCACTCTCCTCACCTTCCCTCTACACCCTCACACACACTTCTACACCCCCGAACCTACCTACACCACCTCCTCTTCCTCCTCCTTCCCATGTCAACCCTCCATACCCTCACCTTCCTCCTCTTCCCGCCCCTCCACCCACGCAGGGGCTCTCAAAGACGAGAATCCCGCAGTAAATTGGGTCTACGAGTGACTGAGATCCACCTATCCAGGACGACAGTTAAATAGAAGGAGAGAAGGGCAGGCGGAGGGGAGCAGACAGCAAGCCAAGGAATGAAGGAAGAGAAAGGCAGGGAAGAGTGAGAGAGGGAGGATGGGAGGTAAGAGGGAGGGAGAGAAAGGCAAGGAATAGGCATCAAGTGAAGTACTGAAGAAAAGGAATGTATGTTTGTGGGAGGAAAAGGAAGGAAGGTAGGGAGATAAAGTTGAGGAATAGATAGCGTGTGAAGGAATGAAGGAAGAGAGGGAGAAAATAAGAGAAAATGCATGGAATGGACAGAAAATGAAGGAATGAAGCAACAAAATATAGAGGAAGGGAAGGAAGGAGGACCAGATAATAGATAGCGAACAAAGGAATGAAGGAGAATAAAGGAAATGAGGAAGGAAAATAAAACAGAGAAGCGTAGGAAAGAAGAAAGCGTATGTGAAGGAAAATAGAAGGAAGAAAAATATAGAGATAATAAAAAAAAAAAAATCCGAAAAAATGAAAGAGAATAACGTAATAATATGAAGGAAGAATGAAGCAAAAAATAATGATAAAAATATAAAGAATCACAGGAATAAAAAAATAACACGAAAGAAAGAAAGAGAAAATAAACGAAAATAAAAAATGACGGAGAATTAGAAAGTCAATATAAGAAATAAGTAAAGTAGACATACATACATCACAGACAAACACACATACACACATACAAACACATACAGGTGCCAGGCAGGAATGAAGGAAGAGGGAGGCATAGAGATGGATGGTGACAGAGATGGAGTGAAGTGATGGAACGATAATGAAGAACCAAGAATTGAATGACGAGATAGAGCACTGTATAAATGTCTACCAGAGAGAGAGAGAGAGAGAGAGAGAGAGAGAGAGAGAGAGAGAGAGAGAGAGAGAGAGAGAGAGAGAGAGAGAGAGAGAGAAACCATGTCCACTCAAGCTAAATCCATAAACCTGATGAATGATTAGTATAATTTTTCGTCCCTCGGTGACTTAGTGAGGCCGTGTGTGTCTACCTGTAATTACTGATGTCCGGCCCAGGTAGGGAGCGCACCTGGCCTGGATTAGCGTGGGACTGGCAGGATTAGAGTCATATTTATCGCTATTGTCTTAGGGCGCCGAGGGAGTCAACCAAGATTTAGAACTGACAAGAAGGAATATTTGTTGTGTATATTTTTTTTTCTTTAATGTTTAGTCAAATATTAAAACGTAAATGATAAGCCAGTGATTTTTTTTTTCTTCCAGTTAGTAATATTTTGTTTATAAATTAATATAATACTAATTTAAGGAAGGAATTTGATATATTTTAATACAACTAATCTAGATGCATATAATCTTTACCTTATATACATTTTTTATCCCCGTAGGAATTTACACTTTATCATTATCATAGCCATTTAAGTATAACCTCCAGGATTTTGGGTGCAGACGCCTCTATTAAAGTGTAGATTTACAACACCTTCACAAAGTTATGTTGAAATCTAACCCATGAAAGGTTGATGTGGATCTATAGAGTCTCAGTTATTGACGTGTGTGTGTGCTTATGCAAGACTTAAGCCCTTTATCTATGGAGTCACCTAGATTTTTTTTATTCCTTACCCATATAAACGTGTTAGAGAGAGAGAGAGAGAGAGAGAGAGAGAGAGAGAGAGAGAGAGAGAGAGAGAGAGAGAGAGAGAGAGAGAGAGAGAGAGAGAGAGTAATGCCCCCTTCCACACACTAAAAAAAAAAATATATACCGAAAGCGGGAAAAAAAAACAACCCGTACAAAATAAAAATAGGTTAAGAGGAAAAAAGAAAATAAAGAAAAAAAAGAGAAAGAAAAAAAGAAAACAGTATTAAGAGGAAAATAAACGAAGGGGAAAATACAACAAAAGGGGCAAGAAAGGAATGACCAAAAATCCGTAACATCAACAGGAAAAAGAAAACATTATCTGTATGACCATTAGTTCTACTCCAGCTTATCAGGGACGAGGAGGAGGAGGAGGAGGAGGAGGAGGAGGAGGAGGAGGAGGAGGAGGAGGAGGAAGAGGAAGAGGAATAAATAGAGGTAAGAGAAGAGGAATGAGAATGGAACGGGAGAACCAAAGCAAGATAAGAGAGAGAGAGAGAGAGAGAGAGAGAGAGAGAGAGAGAGAGAGAGAGAGAGAGAGAGAGAGAGAGAGAGAGAGAGAGAGAGAGAGAGAGAGAGAGAGAGAGAGAGAGAGAGAGAGAGGATTAACTCCGAAGAATCCGTAGAAAGTTTGCTTTAAGACGACAGGAAAGTTTTACTGAAGACAAACAAACGGACAGATAGACAGAAAAGCAGACAGACAGACAGACAGACAGACAGACAGACAGACAGAAAGGCAGATAGACAGACAGACAGACATACCTGGACGGATATGTATAGGTGATAATAATAGCTGAGAGAGAGAGAGAGAGAGAGAGAGAGAGAGAGAGAGAGAGAGAGAGAGAGAGAGAGAGAGAGAGAGAGAGAGAGAGAGAGAGAGAGAGAGAGCGAGAGAGAGCGCTAAATAAACAAACTAATCAGTAAAAAGGACAGATTAGGGAATAAAAAGATACATTAAAAGAACCAGGAATTTAAAGACAGACACAAACAGACAGACAGACAGACAGCGTGGGTAGATGCAGAATACAAAGAAGTAGAGAAGGACAGATTGAGGGCAAGATAAAGTAAGTGGATTAGATAAAGATTAGATGAAGCTGTTTTTCCTTCCATAATTAGGAAAGAATAGACAATAAAGAACATCGATGTTAGAAATATGCGAAGGTGTGAATGAAGGAAAGAATTGTGATAAAGAGTGAGAATTAGGTAAAGAGATGAAGATAGGAATAGAGGAAATAGAAAGAATGTAAATAGAGAATGAAATACAATGAATAGTTAAATATTGAATTAGGGAGAATAAGAGATATGAAAAAAGAAGAAAAAGTTGAATAAAAAAATGGGATAAATATTGGAATCAGAAAAAAAAAACTAAAATATGTAAAAAATATAGAAAAAAAACAATAGATAAATAATGAAATACGTAAATATACTGATAACCTAACTAACAAACTTCTCACCACCACCACCACCACCACCACCACCACCACCACACCTTCACTGGGGCGTGTTTAACTGCGGCGGGATGGGGTGCCTCGGGATAGGAACCTGCGCCCTCTATTCTTTCTCTCGGTAAATCTTAAGATCTCCATGGTTGCAGTGGGTCGGTTAATCCCACCAGGCAAGGGGATTATCTGGGCATAAAATCGTCCTTTTCTATTGTCAGGAAGGAAGAAGAGAGGAGGAGGAGGAGGAGGAGGAGGAGGAGGAGGAGGAGGAGGAGGAGAGGTAAAAGGACGAAGAGCAAGGGAAAGGAGGGTGGGAGGAGAGATGGTGAGGAGAGAGAAAGCGGAGGGTTTGAGGTAAAGAAGAGAGGAGGAGGAGGAGGAGGAGGAGGACTGTGGAAGTTATGAGAACAAGGACGATTGGGTAGGAAAGGAGGAGGAGGAGGAGGAGGCAAAGGAGGCAAGGAGGTAAGGAGGACAGAAAGGAGAGAGGGAGGGAAAGAAAGAGAGAGAGAAAAAGGTAGGCTTACTAATAACAGTGTTCAAAGTGCAAGGCCGCTGGAAGAAAGGATGAAAAGAAGGAAGTAAATAATAATATAAATAATGAAAAATAGCATCAGTAATATTTTTAAAGCATTACAACAGTGAGAAAAAAAACAAAAAAGCATCAGGTTGCAAATAGTGAAGGGAAGAAGGAATATAAATTGAACGAAAAAAAATTGAAAAACGTAACAGCGATAAATAGAAATACGTGAAAATTTGAGAGAAAAAATAAATGAGGGAAAAATATATATATAAATTGCAGCGTAAGGAATAATTATTGAAAATGAAAATAAATCGCTGCCCATCGCAAGTCAGGCAACAATATATTTTTTTCCCGTCCGTTTTTTTCTCCTATTTTTTATTTTGTTTTCAAGGAATAATTTTTTTTCGGAATTAAAAAGAATAACTAGAAGCAACATAATATTATCAAGCAACTCAAAAGTTAGTGTATAAAAGGTATGT
This sequence comes from Metacarcinus magister, assembly GCA_029783475.1. NCBI lineage: Eukaryota > Metazoa > Arthropoda > Malacostraca > Decapoda > Cancridae > Metacarcinus > Metacarcinus magister. Next base: position 356,666 of record JAPQNM010000021.1, on the reverse strand, counting down.
GTTGCAATATTTTATTAGCAACAATTTTTTTCTTTCAGTATTAAATTCAAAACAATCGAGTGACATTTTTTGGCCTTGATTTTGGGTTTTGTTATTATTATTATTATTATTATTATTAGTTTGTTTCCTGCACTTATCTGTATGTATGTGTGTGTGTGTGTGTGTGTGCGTGTGCGTGTGCGTGTGCGTGTGCGTGTGTGTGTGTGTGGATATCCTTGCTACGGGAGTACATAAACTATTTACGTTACATTACAAAGTATAAAAGCAAAATCATCATCATCATCATCATCATTATTCCAAAATTCAACTGTTGCCCATTCCCACGATTACTAAAACGCGGTAATGGACGGTAACGAGCGGATGAGGAGGGAAGGGAGGAAAGGGAGGGAAGGGAGGGAAGGGAGGCAGCAGTGAAAGCATTAAGGGGATTTGGGAGTAAAAAGGCAGGAGGGATTGAAGGGGGGTGAGGAGAGGGAAGGAGAGGGAAGGTACAACAGGAGTGGGAAGCAGTTGTGATCGTAAATGTCACGGTTTGGTTTAGTTCAGTTCCCGCCATTTTAAGTGAGGAATGCTGTACTTGTGTGTCAGATTAACATTTTTGGTCAGACGTTGATCTTGAAAACCTTCTTACGTGTTTGAAAAAGAAATGAAGGAAAATGAGAGAAAAAAAAAGGACAAAATTCAGTTCCAAACATCTTTTCACTTTTCGTCTTTTCAACTCGTTTTGTGCGCGAATCAAACGTGTCATTTATATTTACACAACTGAACACACTTTCCATAACCAGAATATTAGTAGTTCAGGTTTTAATTAGCACATTAATTACCTGTTGATGCTTCATTAATCCCCATCTCACCTTGGGGGGGCAGAGACTAGGTGAAAAAAAATTCATCACCAATTAGATGAAACACACATTGAGTTCTGTTTTTGTGGGAAATGTTGAATGTGGAGTATTTAGAGTCAGTAATTATATGTAAATAAAGGTACGCTAAGTGTTTACCTGATGTTAATTAGTTTGTCTGATTAATTGAACGGAAAATTGATCAGGTGCGGCGAGGGAAATAATATAGCGGTGATTCTTTTTTCTCTATATAATATTTGTGGAGCGAGTGTGTGTTAATGTCATGGCTTCATTGTGATACACGCGTGGTATTATTGTAACTGATATGTTATGTGTAGTTCAAGAAAGTTAATAGTTTGGTGCTGTGTGTCGCATGTTAATGTAGAGTCACGGTTACCAGTGCAAGATAACGTTACCACCACGACACCACCACCACCACCACCACCACCATCTCTATCATCACCATTATCATAAACAACAACATTAAGCATAGTGACTCAGTAAATTTTCTTTTTCGCTAATGTGGATAACTTCATTTGGTGTCATTTTCTTCTGAGTTACAGAAAAAAATATTATATAAGAAAATAAAGAAAAAAAATACTTCGAAACCTACATTTTAGAGTGAGAAAGGAGGGTTTTGAAAAAAGAGAAAAAAAAAAGAGATAAAAAGAGAGGAAAAAAACGAATGATCATTACCCAGAAATACGTAAAATAAATGATAACAAAAAATACACAACTACAAGAAGAGAACAAGTAACCCAAACGATCTAAGTCGCAGAAGTAATGGTGTAAGATAATTTACTTTTATCATGTCACGTGCAAACTTGTAAGCCAGTTAGTTAGACGGAGAGGCTTGTGCAGTGGTGGTGGTGGTGGTGGTGGTGGTGGTGGTGGTTTGTGATGGACGTAGCGGTTATGTGTTGTGGTAATTAAAAGTGATGACAGTTATGCTTGTAGTGTGTGTTTATTAGTGTTGTGGTTGTTGTTGGTGTTGATGGCGGTGGTGTTGGTGGTGTTGGTGTTGGTGTTGGTGATGATGATAGAGTTGGTGTTGTTATTAGTTTAGTTTGTGGTTGTCTGTTTTCATTTCTTGCTACGAACTGGTGAATAAAGATTGAATTCAAAGGTAGTAGTAGTAGTAGTAGTAATAGTAGTTGTTGTAGTAAGTAGTAGTAGTAGTAGTAGTAGTAGTAGTAGTAGTAGTAGTAGTAGTAGTAATGCTAATAATAATAATAATAATAAAAACAAGGACTTTCTTTGCATATCATTATATACTCACATTTTGTCACGCAGTCCGTTAACGTTGACGAATCCATCCTCTTCAAAACACCCACAAACCGACAATAAACAAATAAAAATAAACCCACTAAGCAAATAAACTAAAAAAAAACAAAAACACACAACAAAAACAACAACATTCCCGTGAGCCCAGGAGAAGCACGTGGCGTAACACTTTCATGCTCATCTGAACCCTTTCCAGCGAGGGTTCTTGAAGCCTTAAGGTCGACTACAGGTGTGTGAGGCGTTGGAATCTCGACCGTAGGAGGAGGACTAGAGTCATGGTCCCGAGGGGTGTGCTGGAGGGGTGTTGGGGGTGAGAGGAGGGGAGGGGAGGGCTAGATTGTTCCCAGGAGCCCAAAATTGTTGTTGATTTGCATTCGTGTCTCCCGTTCAGTGGCGAATCCGCAGCGTGTCGAGTGTGTGTGTGTGTGTGTGTGTGTGTGTGTGTGTGTGTGTGTGTGTGTGTGTGTGTGTGTGTGTGTGTGTGTTGCTTTAATTGTTTCTCTATCGTCATGTTGTTGTTATTGTATACTTGTTATTGGTGTTGGTGGTGATGATTATGTAGAAGAGGAGGAGGAAGAGGTGGAGGAGGAGGAGGTAGAGATGGAGAAGGAGGAGGAGGAGGATGAGGATGAGAATGAGGAGGAGGAGCAGGAGGAGGAAGAAGAAGAAGAGGAGCAGGAGGAGGAAGAAGAAGAGGAGCAGGAGAAGGTTTTGAGAAAATCTATGCAGGGGGTCGCGTTCTTGTAAGAAAATACGTTATGAAGGAGGAAGAGCTGGAGGAGGAGGAGGAGGAGGAGGAGGAGGAGGAGGAGGAGGAGGAGGAGGCTGCAGGTTACATGGGCCTAACTTACGTAAATTAGTGTATGGGACATATTCTATTATAGCACAGGTAGGTAGGGGGCCAGCTATTATAGAGGAGGAGGAGGAGGCGGAGGAGGCGGAGGAGGAAGATGGGTTAAGGATAATGGAGTGTGGAAGATAGTTCGTATACATACAGGGAGTCTTTCGCGCGCCTTCGTGTATGTGTGTGTGTGTGTATGTGTGTGTGTGTGTGTGTGTGAGTAGTAGACGTGCACACACACTAGCCAGAGGTGATGGGTTTAGCTGTGGTGGGCTGGTGGGTTGTATTGTGGGTTAGTGGGCTTTGTGGTGGGCCGGGCAGGTAGGGGGTAGCCCACTCCTACATTCCTCCGCCCCATTGTGCCCGCGGCCCGCCCCTCCTCCTCCTCTGCCCTCCTCTCCTCGTCGTCTCCTTAATACAAACACTGGGCTCTATTCCCTTCTGTATCGGATTTCTTTAGTATTCATTTTATTACTTTCCTATTTACTTTATTACTCTCTTGTCTGATTTAATGTTGAGATGAATTGTTTTTAATTTTCCATACCTGGTGTTTGTTCAGGTTGTTTGTGTTGCTGCTTCTTTACCTTTGGAGATGTGTTAAGGTTAGAGGAGTTGATTGTTATTTTTATTATCATTATTGTTTATTATTATTATTATTATTATTATTCGTTAGTTATAGTGTTTGTTTTCTCCTTTCCTTTGCTCTGTGAATGTAAGTGAATTATAACTGAAGGTAATATGAACATTAAATCAGTGTTATATTCATGAGGGATCTACTTTGTCAGCTCAGCATCTCATTTAACGGTGTTCCTCCGCAGGCTTTGTGGAGGGTAAGAAAGAAACAAATGCTTGCAAATCATCAGTCTTTTATTTTTATTTTTTTGTAATTATCATTTCTTTATATATAAAAATACCCGTTCTCGTCTCTTGACTTTGAAGCTGCTAAATTTTCTTATCACACTTTGGCCATAGATATCACGAGGTTTATACAAGTCACTTTTTACAGTCTATTTACAAGGTCAGTGAGCGACCCGCACCGCCCGAGAAGGCTTGGGAGATAAAGGCACTAGGCACACCAACGTTCGCCTGACTAGACTCGCCCAAGAATTATTAACACGCTCCCTTCTCCCTCTCCTCCATCCTTCCTGCCTCCCCTCACTCGCTGTCAGATCTCGACCCCACTCCGTCCCGGGCTTTTTATGTTTCGTGTTGTTGTGTTGTGTTGTGGTTCTCTTTTATCTGCCTCTTTTGGGTGGTTGAGTGTAATTTCTAGTGTTTTTCCCTTTCACTGTTTGCTCTTTGTTAGTAGCGGGAGGGAGGCACAAAGCCCGGCGCGGACCGAGGCGGAGGCTGTGTGAGTGGGGAGAGCGTGTGCGTGTCCGCGTGTGCGTGCTTGTCTGTGGTCCAGGAGTCGCCTGCCGGGGATCATGTCCGTCCCGAGTCCTCCGTCAGACACGTTGCCGGGTCGTTCTAGATGAAGTACGACGAACTCACGACTGGGTGCTGCTGCTGCTGCTGCTGCTCGAAGGCGTGCATCGCCGCACTGGTGAGGGGCCGGCGGGGCTGCTGCTGCTGCTGCTGCTGGTGATGGTGGTGGTGGAGGAGGAGGCCGTGTACCGCCGGCAGGGTGGACGGGGGCGGGACCGGCGCCGCCTCGTCAATGGAGGCGTAAATGTGGGAGTTTCTGTTGGCGGCGGCGTAGTCGATGGACATGTAGGAGTGAGCGAGGCTGGGCGCAGAGGCGATGCTGGGGGCGAGGCTGGACTGTGCAGTCTCCACGCTGACGAAGGTTTTATCCAGTTCCCCTGTCTCGCTGCTGAGGGACGGCTGTGCCTGATGGTGGGAGCGGGGATGTGGGTGGGGATGGAGGGGTGGAGGGCGGCTGTGGGGGGCCTTCAGGGGTGGGGAGAGCACCAGGCCCTGCACCAGCTGGCCGCCGCTGCTGCTGCTGCTACCGCCAGCTTTGAGGGTCTGTGGCGGCGTGAGCACCGCCACGTTGTTCCTCATAATGTAGTTTGTCTCGGTGATGAAGCAAGGCTGGGCGGGCGCGGCGGGCGGCAGGACGGCCGTGAGTCGCGCCCAGAAAGCCTTATCTTCGTATCGCAGCTTGGTGGCGCCCTTCACCAGGTCCGCCAAGTCAGCGTCCATATCAGCCTCACTCACGTCGCCGCACATCACCACCACCAGACGGTTCCTCAGGCCCTTCAGCGCCTCCAGGTGGGCCGCCTTGAACGAGAACTTGCACCAGTCGTGGTCCACAAAGTTTTTAGTTAAGACTAGAATGATCCTGTGACTCGCTTCGATGGAGTGAACGATGAAGTCCCCGACGTAAGTACCCACAGTCTGGTAGTCCCGCGAGGATAGGCACAGCTTGTAGGACGGGTCACTATTCTCTAGCTCGGCAGCAAACACCTCAGTGACAAAGGGCGCGTCCCGTTCACTGTGGCTGACGAAGGCGTCGTACACCAAGCCAGCCTCCTCCTCCTTGGCTGAGTTGCGCTGCGAGGGGAAGCACTTGAGGCCACATTTCTTGGAGACACCAGCCCTTAGGCGCGCCCTGAAGACTGCAAACACCACGCCCACCACCAGCACCAAGAAGAAGAGGCCCAACGTGATCAACACCGGCTGCAGGAAGTCGTTTTCTAGTTTTTCCTGCACGATGGAGGTGGCCACGAAATTCTCGCAGGAGTAGGAGCTCTCAAGCACGAGTGGCCCTCTCTCTCCCGACTCGCTGGAGATGCAGGCAATGGCCCGAGCGTCACGCACTACAGCTGTCTCCCTGATGAGCCAGTTCTTAAAGTCGACCATGTACTGGCAGCGACAGGACCACGGATTGCCTGCTAGAGACACATCCCCCAGGCCCTTGTTCAGCTTGAGGTGCCACACAGGAAAGTTGATCAGAGCGTTGCCGTCCAGCCTGAGCACCTCCAGGGCATGCAGGCCGATGAAGGTGGCATTGTTGATGGCACGCAGACGATTGTTATGTAGGTAAAGCTCCCGAAGGTGCTCCAGATGCTCAAACTCGAACCCCTCAAGCTGCTGGATAAGGTTGTCATGGAGGTGGAGCTGCTTGAGGGACGACAACCCGTGAAAAGTTCTGTTCTGGATCCTCTCAACACGGGAGCTGTTCAGATAGAGTGCCATCATGTTCTTGCGGCCGATGAGGCGGTGGGCGTCGAGCAGCGGCATGTCATTATTGTCCATAAAGACTACAGTGGCGTCCATTGGGATGTCGTCAGGTAGGTGGTTGTGTCCCCTCGCCGAGCAGTCCACGATGTTGGTGGCCCACGTCTCGTCATGGTAGCAGGAACAACCCTCGGGACAATTCATCTGACAGTCACAGGCGATGAATTCACAACAATGACACAGAGCAAAGCAGTGTGAGGTGTAGGGACAGAGGAACTGTGAGGGCTGCGTCTCAAGAAAGGAGATGCGGTTCTCCTGGCCCCGAGGGTAAGGCAACGTGCAGGTCACCTTGTCGAGGTCCATGACGCGTGGATGCTGCCGCAAGCCGCTGATCTGGTGCATGCGGTGCAGCCACTCCATGTTGCAGTCGCAGAAGATGGGGTTCCCGCCGATGTAGAACTCCGGCAAGTCGCGGTCTTCTGGCACCGGCGGGAGGCTGATGGCGTTGAGGTCGAGTTTGCTGAGGAGGTTGTCGAATAGATCCACCATAGAGATATTGCGCTTGTTGGCAAAGGTGCCGGCGCCCATTTTGGTGATACGGTTACTGTTGATGAAGAGAAGCTCGACGCTGTCTGGCACTGAGGAGCTGCTGAGGCTCTCCAGCTGGTTGTGGCTTGCATCCAGCGTCCTCAGTTCCAGCTGGCCCTCCAGGCTGAAGTAATTGCCCAGGTCGTCGATCCTGTTGTTGTGGAGGTCGAGGTACTGCAGTTGGCTGGGGATGAGGGCGTAGTCGAACCACGTGATTCTGTTGTCAGACACGTTGAGCCACAACAGGTTGGACAGCGAGGCAAACAGACCGTTGATGTCTGTCATTTTGTTGCCGTCCATCCGCAGCAGCTGCATCTTGGTGTTGGTTTCGAAGGCTCCGTGAGGCACTGACCCCAACTCGTTCCTAGACAGGTCCAGAACCTCCAGGTCAAGCAGATCGGTCAGGCATGCCTTGCACACGCTCCTCAGGAGGTTGCTGGAGAGGTCGAGGTGTTTGAGGGCAGACAGGCCGCTGAAATCACTCACGGCAACGCTGCTGAGCTGATTGTGACTCAGTTTTAGCGTTCTGAGCGACGTGGCCTCACGCACCGCCTCGGGCACCTCCTGCAGCAGGTTGTGCTCAAGGCGAAGGTCACGAAGGCTGGTGCAGTTGTCGAAGGCATCACTGGCTATCCAGGTGATGTTGTTGTGGGCGACGGAGAGTGATGAGAGCACGTGGAGGCCAGCAAGGCTGCGGCCCATCACGGCCTCCAGCGTGTTGTGGCTTAGGTCGAGGCGGTGAAGGTTGGCCAGCGGTGAAAAGGTCAAGTCGCCCACCACAGCCAGGTCATTGTGGCTGAGGTCCAGTACCTGCAGCGTGGACAGGTCACGGAACATGTCGAGGGTGACCTGCGTGAGGCGGTTGTTGCTCAGGTTGAGGACCACCAGCCGCAGGAGGCCACGGAAGGTGTCTGCGGCGACCCATTCTGAAGTTAGGTGGTTGTTGGAGAGGTCGAGGACGGTGAGGCGGCTGAGGGCCGAGAAGAGGCCAGGCGCCAGCACGCTGAGGCTGTTGTTGTGCAGGTACAGCTCCGTGAGGGCCAGCGTCTCGTTGAACACCTCTGGAGGCAGCGCCGCCAGACGGTTGCTGGAAATGTTGAGGAGGTTGAGGGAGGCCAGGCCGAGCAGGGCCCCGTCCGCCAGCATGGACAGGTCGTTGTACTGCAGATGCAGCGTCCGCAGAGACTCAAGGCCCGCCATCCCCGCCTCTGGGAGCACCACCAGGTCGTTACCAGACAAGTCGAGGGTGACGAGGTGTGCCCCGCAGCTGCCAGACACGCCCACCTCAGACACGTCCTGCAGGCGGTTCCAGGTGAGGTTGAGATGGCGCAACGCTGGCAGGGGACAGAACACTCGGCCGGGCAGCGTCCAGATGTTATTTTGGCCCAGGTCGAGCTGCTCGAGGTGAGGCATCCCCACCAGGCTGTCTGGCTTCAACTCGAGGGCCATGGCGCTCCAGTCACTGTTATGGGAGCGCACCGTCAGCTGCCGCATGCCGTCCAGGCCCAGGAACGTGCCCGGCCGCAGCTCCGTCAGCTTGCAGTGCTCGAGGGTGAGACTGTTGAGGCTGTACAGCCGCTGGAATACACGCGGCTGCAGCGACGATTGAAAGAACAGCACGTCACTGCACAGCACTCGCAGCTCAGTTACATGTTCCGCTTGAGAGAGCGAAAAGTTGCTGCTGTCAAAGTCACTGCTGATCGTCCTGAGGCGGCAGGAGAGCGTCACCTCCTCCCGCACCGCGTCACGCAGAGTCCAGTCACAGTTTTCGGGCGCCGTGTACAAGAACGTCGCGCCGCACGCCGCTACAACACTCCACAACACGTGAATCGCCACAGCGGCCCTCATGGCTGCGGGTCGGCAGTCACCACAGACTCACAGACGTCCTTAACTCGCTCTGTTAGCACACCTCGTTCATGTCAGCGGAGATCTCGGGAGACCACGAGAGAGAAATGGTACATCCTCCCTCCGCCAGCGCGAGATATAAACTAACCGCCGAGCCACGCCGCGCCTTCACTTGTAACTTGGCCGCGACCCTGTCAGTTGCCGCCGCTCGCGAGACGCCTGCAGCCTCACCAAACTTTGTGGCGAGTTGCTGCCGCCGAGCGTGTCGCCGCTCTACCAACTTCTTTACCGGGTTGTTATTTCTCGCTGGCGGTGAGGAATATTGCGTTATTAATTGCGTTCGTCTCAAAATAGTGGAAGTAATATCTGTGTGCTTGCTGTCTGCCCCACCAGGGAGCGCCAGGTACCGTGAGGGATGGGGGCGAGGGGGAGGAGCCTGACCAGCCGCTGCCTGCCAGGATATTTTTCAGAGCCAAGGGAGAATATTAGTCCTGTGTT
>JAPQNM010000021.1:337645-342645 GCA_029783475.1 Metacarcinus magister | reverse complement strand
GGAGAGTCAAGAAATGTGTTGGAAGGAAATGGCTCGCGTGTATGACCCTTGTTATGGAGAGAAAGGAAAAATGTATATGTATAAAGTGGGAAAGAAAATGGGAAGAAAGTATAGTTATAATAATTGACATATAATGATCGATAGATAGATAGAGAGTTGGATAGAAAGATACAGAGACACGTAAATAAATAGATAGCTGGGACAAGTATATATATAGAGGAAATAAGATAAAAGCGGAAGAAGAGACAACAATTGGAAAGAAACGAAGGAAGGAAACGAAAGAAAATAAAGAAAAGTTAAATAAAAACAACAACCAACTACACGAGGCAGAAAGACAAACAAGAGAAAGAAAAAAAATATTGCTTTCCATTCCACCTTCCTCCTCCTCCTCTCCTCCTTCCTCCTCCTCCTCCTCCTCTTCCAGCACCTTGCCTTCACCAGAAGTATCTTGGCGGCTTTAAATGGACTCAGTTAGCGTTACTTAATTGCCTTTTGGTCCACTTTGATGGACCCGACGACTCTGTTACGACTCTCTGCAGCAGGGCGAGTGTGAGTGTGTGTGTGTGTGTGTGTATGTGTGTATGTGTTGTAATAGTAGTAGTAGTAGTAGTAGTTGTTGTAGAAGTAGCAACTCAACCTAACTTACCATACATATATAACCTAATTTAATGTTTCTTGTCCTCCCCAAAACCGTTGTCCTCCCCAAAACCCTTGTTAGCCTCGGACAGTCCCCATGAGTCTTAGTTGTCCTCAAATAGCCTCCAGTGGTCCCTTGTTACCTCCAAGTGGTCCCCAAATGGTCCCTGCGCGGCCCCTGAGTCCCAACAGTCAGTTAGCCAACACTCGTCGCAAGAATTAGTCTTTCAACCCATCACTGACAAGGACTGACAGTAGATGTGACCGTCCTGTACCCCCAACTCAGTCTCTCTCTCTCTCTCTCTCTCTCTCTCTCTCTCTCTCTCTCTCTCTCTCTCTCTCTCTCTCTCTCTCTCTCTCTCTCTCTCTCTCTCTCTGTCCAGAAGTAAGTATATTTCTCTCCCTTAAAAATAATGAATTAGGTTAAAAGAAATAATCTAATCAAATCATAAATAAATAAAGGAATAAAAAAAATAATAAAACACACACATTATCATAACAGAAAAGTGAAATAAAGACGAAAAGAAGAATAAATAACACAGTGAAAGAGTTTCAAAAGGCGTCTACATGGGATACATTTTCCTTAAACATACACAATCCCTCTTGTTTTCCCTTTTTTCCCCACAAACAGTTGATCACAGGATAGTTTGTTTGTTAACTCATGAGGAAAGAGGGAAACGAAAAGGGAAGAAGAGGAGGAGGAGGAAGAGGAGGAGGAGGAGGAGGAGGAGGAGTATCAGGAGGAGGAGTGAGGAAATGTTTAGTAGAAAGAGTTTAGGCAAGCGAGAATTAGGAGGAAAAGGAACGACGAGAGAGAGAGAGAGAGAGAGAGAGAGAGAGAGAGAGAGAGAGAGAGAGAGAGAGAGAGAGAGAGAGAGAGAGAGAGAGAGAGAGAGAGAGATAACCGGTCTCTCTCTCTCTTTCTCTCTCTCTCTCTCTCTCTCTCTCTCTCTCTCTCTCTCTCTCTCTCTCTCTCTCTCTCTCTCTCTCTCTCTCTCTCACTATCCCGAAGTAGTTCCCGCAAACGAGCTCGGGTACAATTTATCTGTTCTTCAGTGGTTTCTGTGTCGCTGTATTATGATTGTGCGCGATTATTAATATTTATACTCGACGGTAAACAATTATCACCTCTGTGTGTGTGTGTGTGTGTGTGTGTGTGTGTGTGTGTGTGTGTGTGTGTGTGTGTGTGTGTGTGTGTGTGTGTGTGTGTGTGTGTGTGTGTGGAATTTTCATAATCTAACTGTCTCTACCCATGAATTATTTTTCTCGTTTCCTTTTCTGATTTTTTTCCCTTCATCATTTTTTTTTGGGGGGTGGATTTAATTTTTCTCTCTCTTCTCTGTTCCTCTCTTCTTTTGTTTTGGAGTGTGCGATAAGCTGTGTGTGGCTGTGTTCACGTAATTGTGTGTGTGTGGGTGTGTGTGTGTGTGCGCGTGTGTATGTGCGTGTGTGTGTGTGGGTCACTAAATCACACACACACTTATACAAACGAATAAACTAAACACGATTTAAAAAAGGCGATACATCCTCTTATTCAAACACACACACACACACACACACACACACACACACACACACACACACACACACACACACACACACACACACACAGGCAACACATGCATAGCGAATCAGGTGCCTTGGACTATCTGATGGTTGCCTCTCATTGTTAAGTGAGACCCGTGCCACTCAGAGCAATATTTCACTGATCGGCTTGGCTCTGAGGGGCTATTTGTCACTGATTGGTGCATGCGGGAGACTACCTTCACCCCACTACACCCCACCCCACCCTGAGACACCCCTTCCCCCTCCCTCCACGCCCATTGGCTCCTCTGTGGCCAATGAAAAGCTCCGGTTCTGCTTTCGTCCTGTTGGGGGTCTTTTTACTTTTCTTTATTGATGTTCGTTGCATTATATTTGTTTTGCCTTTGTTGTTATTGATCGTGATTTGTGTTTAAGTTGTTTTGCGTGTGTAAAGAGAGTGAAGAGAGAGACAGAGAGAATAGAGAGAGAGAGACAGACCAACCGACAGACAGACAGACAAAGAGACAGACACAGAAAGAAGTATATACACAGACAAAGCAGAGAAAGAAACCAGGTGTGTGGGATTAACAGGCGCTTTCAAACACCTGCCATGAACTTACACCTGTACAAAGGTAAGCTAATTCAGGTGGTGTGCTCTGATACCTTGTGGGCACGTGAGGCTAAGGGGAAGGGGGAGAGGGAAGGGGAGAGGGAAGGGAGAGAAGAGGAATATATTGAGATGAGGGAGGGGAGCTTGGGTTCAAAGAGAGATGGAGAGCAAGTGAGGAGGGGGAGAGAAGGGGAGGGGAGGCTGATAAGTGGGGAGAAGATACTATTGCCTTCGTCTCCCATTGTTTGAGACCAGTTTTCTTTGTTGGGGGTCAGGCTGAGGTCATGTTGAGGTTGTTAAGGTCATTTGTATGTCAGATTCAAGTCAATAAAAGAAGTATTTATCTGTGTACTCGTTTATCAATCGTCTGCCTTCCTCTGTCCCTTCCTCTCTTTTTCTTTCTCTTTTCTTTATCTTTTCTTGCCTTCTTCTCCTCCCATCTTTCTCTTCTAACCTTTTGCTTTTATTCTCTCCTTCTTTTCCTTTTCCTCTCTGTATTTTCTCATTTACTTTCCTTTATCCTATTTTCTTTAATTTTTTTATTACCTTTCTTCATCCTCATTTCCCTTCACTCTCCTTTCCCTCTTCTCTTCACTCTCCTCTCTCATCCCATCTCTCTTCCCCTCACCCTTCACTCATCCTCTCCTCCCCCCTCCCCCCCTCCTTCCCTCCGCTACTGGGTGTGTCCTGGAGGTCAAGCGGGGTCACCTTTCATGACCTGAGCCACGGTGAGTCTGATTGGCTATGATTCTCTACCGTGACCGCCTGTCTGCTGCCCACATGTGCCCTGACCTCTCACCTCTCTCTCTCTCTTACTCTCTCTCTCTCTCTCTCTCTCTCTCTCTCTCTCTCTCTCTCTCTCTCTCTCTCTCTCTCTCTCTCTCTCTCTCTCTCTCTCACCCTGTTATCTCTCTCATCTACTCATTCTCTCACTTCCCTCACCCCGTCACCCCTCTCACTCTTCTCTATATTTCTCTTCCTGTCTCTCCCTCCCTCACCATCCGGATTCCTTTCTTCCTTACTTTCTTCCCTCTCTCCTCCCTCTCTCCCTTCTTCTCTCCCTTCGTCTCTCCCTCCTTCCCTCCCTCCCTCCCTCTCCTTTCCCTCTAATCTTTCTCTTCCCTAACACCTGAAAGGCATGTGTGTTAACTAGAGTGTGTATGTGTGTTTGTTTGTGTGTGTGTGTGTGTGTGTGTGTGTGTGTGTGTGTGTGTGTGTGTGTGTGTGTGTGTGTGTGTGTGTGTGTGTGTGTGTGTGTGGTTATGAACAATTGAATATCATTGGCTGCGCACGCGTACACACTGATTCACTCAACACACACACACACACACACACACACACACACACACACACACACACACACACACACACACACACACACACACACACACACACAGTCAGAAAACGTACTGTAACAAATACGAAATGTAAATCACCATCCGCTTCTCTCTCTCTCTCTCTCTCTCTCTCTCTCTCTCTCTCTCTCTCTCTCTCTCTCTCTCTCTCTCTCTCTCTCTCTCTCTCCCTCTTAAAAGGATGTTAATCTTGTCTTGAATCTTAATTTGTTCCATAAAAAGCTGGTAATTTAAGTATCATATCATTAAGAGAGAGAGAGAGAGAGAGAGAGAGAGAGAGAGAGAGAGAGAGAGAGAGGGAGAGAGGGAGTGAGAGAGGAGATAATATACGCAAAAAAATGTGTAAGAAATAGAGCGAGTGATAGAGAAAATTTAAAAACAAAACAGAATAATATAAGACAGAGAAGAAAAGAAAAAAAGAATGTGGCTAGGAATGTGACGCCTTCCTGTGTGACCTTAACGATAAGACAGCGAGGTCACATCCCTATTGAGGCCACTCCCTACACACCCTGCCTCGATCCTTTATACTCCTTTATACTCCACATATTATCTCTCTACCACATGCGTCACACCTACAGAACACATCCTTGGGTCACATCTTTACCTTCTACCGTGACCACATCTTTATATATTTCCTTATTTTACCTATTTTATTTTTTTTATTATTTTTCTTAACTGTAGAATATTTAGTCATCTTCATTTATTTAAGTCACATATCACTTTGACCACATCTTCTTCAGGTCACATCTCAGAGTCACACCTACATACATACACCTACATACATACATACATACACACCTACATACATACATACACAGGTTCCCAAGGCCACACCACACCACCCACACACCAGATCTCAAACTCCATCTTGTGTC
>JAPQNM010000021.1:320145-330145 GCA_029783475.1 Metacarcinus magister | reverse complement strand
TCTCTCAAACACACACACACACACACACACACACACACACACACACACACACACACACACACACACACACACACACACACACACGGGCGTGCAGAAGGAAGGACACTCAAATTAGCCGGGCGTGGTTCCCTTCTTCACGGGTCGTTCCAGTCCTTTTTTTTCTCCTTCATCCCTGCCGCCCTTCCACCCCGCCCCGTCCTGCCCCGGAAGCCCGCCCACCACTACCTTCCACCTACCTGTGTGATGGGCGTGAAACTTAGAATTACCTGTTAACAAGGACCTTTATACACGCCCTTGCTCTTGGTCTCTCTCTCTCTCTCTCTCTCTCTCTCTCTCTCTCTCTCTCTCTCTCTCTCTCTCTCTCTCTCTCTTTCTCTTTCTCTTTCTCTTTCTTTCTCTGTCGCTAACACCATCGTAATTTGCTTTTTTCTTTCTTTTTCCATTTCATTCTCTTCTGCTTCGTCTTCCTCTCGCTATCTCTCTTCCTGTTTCTTTCTTTCTTCTTCCGCCACGAAATTTCTCTCCTCCATTTTCTTTTTCTTTCTTCTTTTTTTTTTTATTTCTTTTCTCCTTCGTTCCATCGTGCAACTTTGCAGGTTTCGCTTTTTAAATGTTTTCTTCGTTTCTCTCTCCTTCACGGATTCCTATCTGTGTGTGTGTGTGTGTGTGTGTGTGTGTGTGTGTGAGTGTGAGTGTGAGTGTGTATGTGTGCGTGTGTCCCTGTTTCTCTGTCTGTCTGTATGTTTGTTTCACTGAACTGTCACCACACACACACACACACACACACACACACACACACACACACACACACACACACACACACACACACACACACACACACACACACACACACACACACACATGGGTCTTGGCTGCCTGGTTGTGGGGGACTCTGCTGATAATGGACTGGATTATACACCCTGGGTTCTAATCTCTGTCATTTGGAGAGTCCGCCGTGTGCTGGGGATTCGGCGCGGTGAGTTACGGTCCACTGATCACTGGGATGATTCAGCAAACCCCGCAGGAACTAGTTAATTACCTGTACGAATATTTTTTTTTCTTTCTTTCTATCTCCTTCCTTCCCTCACTCTCTCTCTACTTGCAGTCTATTCCAACGGCTCTCCCTGATTTTCTTTCTTTCTTGCTTTTCTTTCCTTTCTTTTTTTCCCGTCATGCTCTCAGGAAGTTAAGTAGGCGTCTAGGTTTTTTCCCGTTGACTTAAACCCCCAAGATGATGTGAGATGAGGGATGCTGACGTCCTTCGATCTATAAGGATTCAATTTCTTCGTTTCTGCACTTGAGTTGAGAGGATGGAAGGATGGAGGGGTAGGACCTTGGGGGGAAGGGGTTGGGTAAGTGTGTGGGGGGGGGTAGGAGTGTTGGGGGAGGGTAGGAGTGTTGGGGGAAGGGTTGGAGGTGGGGGAGGAAAGGTATTTTATTTATACTTTGGTCTGTCGTCGGTTGAAGTGACCTTGAGTGTGTGTGTGTGTGTGTGTGTGTGTGTGTGTGTGTGTGTGTGTGTGTGTGTGTGTGTGTGTGTGTGTGTGTGTGTGTGTGTGTTCCGCGAATTCTGTTATTAATATATTTTACTTTTGCTCTATTATTTATTTATTTTTTTTATATATATTTTTTTTACTCCTTCCTCATGAACATTTTCCTCTTTTTTTTTTGTCTGTGTTCACCTCCATTTTATTAATTTTTTTTTCTATCTTTTATATTTAGTCTATTTTCAAGGATTATATATTTTCTACTCTCTCTCTCTCTCTCTCTCTCTCTCTCTCTCTCTCTCTCTCTCTCTCTCTCTCTCTCTCTCTCTCTCTCTCTCTCTCTCTCTCTCTCTCTCTCTCTCTCGTTAATTATTCCAATACCTTAACCCTAATTCCCTTCCTCCATTTCCTCTTCCTTTCTCTTCCATTTTCTTTACTTACTCTCTTCCGTTTCCTACATAATTCTTTTCTTCCTTTTTCTTTCTCCTTCCTTCCTCCTTCGTTGCATTTTTTCATCTTCCTCCTACTAGTGTTACATATCAATACCTCCTCCTTTCCTTCTTCCTTTCCTTCCTCCCTTTTCATACTTTTTTTCACTCTTTTCTCTCCTGATAGATCTTATATTCCCTCTTCTCATTTAATACTCTTCCTTACTCGTCCTCTTCCTCCTCTTCTTCTCTTTTCCTTCTCCCTTTCCTGCCTCCCTTTTTACAATTTTTTTTTGCACTTATTCTTCTCCCGATAGATCTTATATTCTCTCGTCTAATGAAACACTCTTTTTTTTTCTCTTCCCTCCTCCTCCTCCTCCTCCTCCTCCTCTTCTTCTTCCCTCGACTCCATCAGCCCAGCATCATCACAACACCCTCAGATCCCCTCCGGAGCCTGTGCACAGAGGTGGGTGTTGGCCCAATTAAGATTAGCATATCATTAACAAGCTCATTAGATTTGCATGTCATTAACTCGACTGAAATACAGGAGAAAATATGACGATTCTATGTAGTGATTTCTTTTTTGTACTCTCTCTTATAATAGTCTGGCATTTTTTTTTCTCTCTCTCTCTCTCTGCTTATCATTATCTTTCATCGCATGGTCCTAAAAGTTTAATGGACGTTAATGATACGTAACTAAATCGCATCGTAATACCGTTTTCTTCCGTTGGTTCTAATGCATTCAAGGGTTGACCATTAGAAATAGTCATATTGATACATTTCTTTCCTATTATGTTACGTGTTCTATTGGTGAAACTATTAGACTTATTAACAAGTATTTTTTTTGGGGGGGGGTAGGTCTTATAAAACTATTGTATGAACCTAACATATGCATACAACGTGTGTAAATACATTGAAAATAAACAACATTAAGATTTCGTTGCTATAAAAGAATAAAAACTTCAATTATTTTCCATGCTACGTGAATTAAAATATATAGGACACAATACACCTGTTCATGTAAGTACTGCGTTGAGTAAAGGTAAGGCAAGTGAGTGGAGGTACAAGAGTACTAGTGAGGCGGTGCAGGAAGGTGGGTGTGGTGGGGCGGCGCCTTGACTCACCTGTACACCAGATGAAATTGAAGGTGAATGCAGGTGTGTGATGCAGGTAATGGAAATTGTGTGTGAGGGGAATTGAGTGACATTTGATAAGTATATGATGATAGGCTAAGAGGATAGGAGGAGGTGGAAGAGGAGGAGGAAGAGGAGGAGGAAGAGGAGGAAGAAGGAACAAGGGTAGATGATGGAGATATCTTATAAAAGAAGATTAAAAATTAGAGAAAACAACATGGACACACACACACACACACACACACACACACACACACACACACACACACACACACACACACACACACACACACACACACACACACACACAATCATGGCGAGGCTCTCAGATAACGACAAATCACACACAATTACAATCATCTCCACAATCACTTCACGTCTCGCCATATAATTAGGTTAGTAGAATAATATTTGTTTGTTTCTATATTCTCTTTACTTACGCCTTTCTACCCTTTAACCTTCACGGGTCGTCATGGAAGTCAGATTTACTCCTCAACCAATCAGATGGAGATTACAGATCCTTGCAGCATCCCCTGAAATCTGATTGGTAGGATGGGAAACAAGGATCCTCCAGCGATTGGCATCAGCAATAATCTGGAAGAAGATTAGATTACAGGTTGACCATTCTTGTCCAATCAGCGTGTATCTGTTTTTTTCCTTCTTTTGCCTTTTTACTCTTTTTTTTCTAACCACTCCTCCCTTCCTTCTTCCTCTCCAGCATTGTAATTGAACTTGTTTCCTGTGCACTCGAAGGCAACTCTGCATTCAAATAATATTATGAAACTTACTGATAATGTTCCACTTTTTATTTGGGAGTATGAAGGGGTGAGGTTAGGGGAAGGGTAGTAAGGGAAGGGGGCTAAGAAGGGGTATTGAAGTAGAGGATGGGGTGGTTGGTGAGGGTGTGGAAGGGAGGGAGGTGAGTTTGATAGTCACCTGGCTACCTGCACGAACAGGTGTGTAATCAGAATGGGAATAAAACTTTGAAGGTTAAAAGAGATATTGGGGAAAATAATTGTAGGATATTCATCGTAACATCTGATGGTTTAATGGAAAATAAATATAACTCCTGAAATTATAGACATGGAGATTGACTATGAGCACAAAGGGAAGAATGAAGAAAAAATAATGATGCTCAATGTAGATAATAAAAGAGTTGAATTTGCGATACTAGTAGAACAAAGAGAAGCATATATATTAAAATTTAATTCCATATTGTGAAACTCTAGGAAGGAAAGTAAGTCATATAAATATTAACAATGGTGATTCAGGGTTATATATATACACACTTTACAATTTTGTCTCAATTTTGTAGACTTAATTAATGTGATGTAACTTTTCAGCATTTTTGGGGTAAACTGACGTGTATTTAAGAAAACAAAAAAAAAGTTGAAAGAGAGAAAAGAGTAAAGTTTGAAGAGTAATAGAAACAAAAGAAAAACCTTGGTGAGAGAATTTCTGAAACTTCTCTTCCTAGTTTCTTCTCTCTCTTCTTCCCTCTTCCATCTTTCTCTCTCCGTAGCGAAGACATCCACATTAGTGATAGGGTGGAGAGGAGAGAGGGAGGGAGGGTGTAGATGAGGGGGTGGAGAGATGAGGGAAAGTAGTGTGTGTGTGTGTGTGTGTGTGTGTGTGTGTGTGTGTGTGTGTGTGTGTGTGTGTGTGTGTGTGTGTGTGTGTGTTCGTTTCTAAGGGATGTTACCTGTATAATCAAAGGACGCGACACCTGTATTTAGGACGGAGGAGGAGGAGGAGGAGGACTACGACGACGACATCACCGCTGGGCCATTCAATTAGGTGATGACAGCGACATGACAACGTCCCATTCTCTGTATTAATTCATCTTCGTTGTCTCTGAACCTCCACTGATCTAAAACTAGTAACATCATCCAATAACTTCTGTCCCCACATCACCACCAACTTTATATATAGGCAGGCAAGGAGGGTTAGAGAGAGAGGAAATACTTATCATTTGTTTATTCCCGGCAGAGAGACGTTCAGAGTGAAATTAGGTTCATTACGGCTAAATTATCTGGAAAATGTATGTTCACTGTAATTTATTAACTCCCGTCCACGATTTATTGCTATGTCGATTGTTTGATGATGGACCAGACGTCTCTCCCACCCCTCTCTCCCTCTCCCTCTCCCTCTCTCTACCTGTCATCCTCCCTCCCTCCCTCCCTCTCTCTCTCTTCCTATCTCTCCAATGCGTCATCTTTCTCTTCCGTCCACCTCTCTCGTTTGTCCCTCTATATGCCTTGTCTCCTCACCTCCCTCCCTCCATCCCTCCCTTCCTCCCTTCCTTCCTCTCTACCTATCTCCATCCATATCGTTACAACCACCCTCTTCCTCCCTCCTCCTCCTCCACTTCCTCTCTTTCTCTTTGTCTCGCTTGGTTATGTGTACTTTGTGTGATGTATACATTATAAGAACACATTGATGTATCCTATTCTTTATTAAATGGCTATGTTTCATGTCTCTCTCTCTCTCTCTCTCTCTCTCTCTCTCTCTCTCTCTCTCTCTCTCTCTCTCTCTCTCTCTCTCTCTCTCTCTCTCTCTCCACACCTCAAGGCTGATAAACACGTTGGCTAGACGAGACGCGGTGTGATGGATGTCCAGATTTTTTTCTCTCTCCTCTCTGCCTCCTAGTTGTCAGGCTTCGAATGTGTAATTATAGGAGGAGGAGGAGGAGGAGGAGGAGGAGGAGGGAGAGGGAGAGGTTGTAGGTAAATAAGAAGGGAAATGATGTGTTGAGAGAGAGAGAGAGAGAGAGAGAGAGAGAGAGAGAGAGAGAGAGAGAGAGAGAGAGAGAGAGAGAGAGAGAGTGTACAGGAAAAAGTGTTTGGCTGGAAGAAAGTGAAAAATAGGAATTGTCTATTTAGTTAAGAAATTTTCGGAGGAATTTTTCTGTATTCTTTCTTTCCCTTCTTTTATTTCTTCCTTGTTTTCATTTTGTTTTGTTATTCTTCTCGTCTTTCTTTATAACATTATTTCTTCTTTTTTTTTCTCTCTCTTTACTTCTCTTCCTTCCTGTTTTCTATCTTTTTTTTTTTCATTCATACTTGTGTCTTTCTTCTTCTGAGGTGATTTTCCTTTCTTATTTAATTCCTTTGTTTTATCTTCTATTTTTTTCTGTTTCCTCTTTTTATCTTTATCTCATTTATTTTCACTCCTCCCTTTTTTACTTCCTTCTCTTCGTTTCCCTCCTACTCCTCTTTCCTTTTTTATTTCCTTCCTTCCTTCCATCCTTCTCTTCTTCATCAGTTACATTTTTATCCAACAATTATTTTTTATCTATTTCCTTCTTTCATTTTCTTTTTCTCTCCTTATTGATCTTCTCTTCGTCTTCAGATTTCCTTTCTTCCCTTCTTTATTTACCTCCCTCGCTCTCAAGTTTACATTCTTCCTTTCCTAACTTAGTTTTTTATATATTTTTTCTCTCCTCTCTTTCCTTCCTTCTTTAGTTTTGTTATTTACTTTAACTTTCTCTTCTGTTTCTCTACTGTTTATCTTTCCTCTCTTCCTTCTTTTCTTCTTCAACTTATATCCCGTCTTTCCTCTTCTTTCATTCTTTCTCCTCCTCTCCCTGTCCTTCCTTTTCCTTCGTTTCTATCTCTCCTTTCCTTTCCTTCTTCTTCGTCGTCTCTCCGTCCCTCTTCCTTCTTCCTCCGTTCTTTCCCTCCTCCTTCTTCCTCCCAATTTTCCCTTCTTCTTAATTCTCTCTCCTTTCTTTCCTTCATCCTCCCTCCCTTCCCTCCTCCTCATTCCTCTCTCCCTTCTCTCCTCCTTCCATCTCTCTTCTTTCCCCCCTCCTCCCTCCTCCCTCCTTCCCTCCTTATAAAGAAGCTCAAGGAAAGTCCTGGATTGTTGAGGATCTTCAGCAGCTGAAGACAAACGGAGGCGAGAAGACCTTGTTTAGCTGCCTACAGATAGAATATTGCTTCTCTTCCTCCTCCTCCTCCTCCTCCTCCTCCTCCTCTTCCTTTTTATTTACTTTGTCGTGGTAGCTTTAGTAACTTACTGTTTTTATCTAGTGTATTTTAGTAACATTTTGAACCAATTCTTCTTCTTTCTCCTTCTTTTGTCTCCTTTTCTTACTCCTCGTCCTCGTCATTGCTTTTCTTGTCATTGTCGTTATCCTCCTCCTTCCTTTTCTGCTACTAATCCTCCTCCTCCTCCTCCTCCTCCTCCTCCTCCTCCTCCTCCTCCTCCTCCTCCTCCTCCTCCTCCTCCTCCTCTTCCTCCTCCTCCTTCCCAGTCCACTCTCATTCCATCGACACAGAAATAAACAAGAATATTTTCAATGCTATTTTGTGCGTGTGAGTCTCTGTGGGGGAGCTCGTCTGTTCCTTGCTCGCTTGTCTGCTTGCTTCAAAGTGTGTGTGTGTGTGTGTGTGTGTGTGTGTGTGTGTGTGTGTGTGTGTGTGTGTGTGTGTGTGTGTGTGTGTGTGTGTGTGTTGTGTGTGTGTGTGTGTGTGTGTGTGTGTGTGTGTGTGTGTGGTGTGTGTGTGTGTGTGTGTGTGTGTGTGTGTGTGTGTGTGTGTGTGTGCGTGTGTGTGTGTGTGTGTGGAGGGGAGCAGCATGCGAGGTCTGTATGGAAATGGAGTTTGGTTTTGAGATGGAACAGTCTAGCATCAAAGAGTCTCCCATTATTTATTTTTGTGTTTTTTTCTATGTGTGTGTGTGTGTGTGTGTGTGTGTGTGTGTGTGTGTGTGTGTGTGTGTGTGTGTGTGTGTCTGTGTGTGTGTGTGTGTCTGTCTGTGTGTGTGTCTCTGTGTGTGTAGTTCATCTTACATGCGATTGTGTTTTGTTTTGAAATCGTTTTTTTTTCACTGTTTCTTCAAGGCTAGTAGTCCTTTCTTTTTTTATCATTGCAATTTTTATCTATTTTCTCAACTATATCAAATGGTAATCTTTCTGTTTCTTTATATATCAGTTTTTTCTTTCTTTCTTTCACTCTCTCATAATTGATCATTAATATTACTATGAGGCAGAAGGGTTGAGAGCAAACCAAACACACCTAACCATCACATACTATTGACTCCCTTCTTACCACCCCTTCACCCCCCCTTCACCCCTTCACCCCATCACTCCCTACCATACCTTCAACTCTCAAGCTTCCTGGAAAAAAATCATCAATTCCTTACATTAATCATTCATCAATCCATTTATTCATTCCCATCTGATACCTTCCAACCCATGTATGTGTGTTTAGTGGTCCTGTGTGTGTGTATGTGTGTTTTTTGTGTGATCTTGTGTGAGGGTGTGATGGGTGTGAGGTAGTACTGGCGTGGGTGTATTTTCTTGAAGGGTCGGTCATACTTGGTGTTCTACATGCTGGAAGGGAGAATGGAAGGCAGGGTTTATGGGCGGTGTACGTGTGGTGTTGGGTCACTTGGCGGCAGGTAACGAGACCAGCACCTGCCCGTCCACCTTTTATCTTAGGGTGACACTCGCCTATTTCCTCTCCCTATTACTACTACTACTACTACTACTACTACTACTACTACTACTATTACTACTACTATTACTACTACTACTACTACTACTACTACTACTACTACTACTACTACTACTACTACTACTACTACTACTACTACTACTACTACTACTGCTACTTTTGATGTCAAGAAATGTAGCTTTAACGTTATTATGTTCTTCCCTCGTATCCTTTTTCCCACACTCCCTACTCCCTTGCTTTTCTTGATGTACTAACGTTTTCCTCCTCCTCCTCCTCCTCCTCCTCCTCCTCCTCCTCCTCCTCCTCCTCCTCCTCCTCCTCCTCCTCCTCCTCCTCTCTCCCTTCTGGATGCTTCCCTAAATTCGAGGGTGAGTAAGGAGGTACAAATGATAGTGTGTTGAGCTAGTTACTTTAGGCTGCTTTAGTGTGTCTAGTTTTGAGAGAGAGAGAGAGAGAGAGAGAGAGAGAGAGAGAGAGAGAGAGAGAGAGAGAGAGAGAGAGAGAGAGAGAGAGAGAGAGAGAGAGAGAGAGAGAGAGAGAGAGAGAGAGACGTTATTCCCTTTCTCCTTTCATTCTCCTCACCTTTCTCTCTCTCTCGCTCTCTCTCTCTCTCTCTCTCTCTCTCTCTCTCTCTCTCTCTCTCTCTCTCTCTCTCTCTCTCTCTCTCTCTCTCTCTCTCTCTCTCTCTCTCACTCTTTGAAAGCAGAAAATTAAAAACACTTATCACTCCTACTTTAATACCTCCCTTTACTCTCCTCCTCCTCCTCCTCCTCCTCTTCCTTCCTCCTTGTATAGCATGTTCTTCCTCCCACCCTGTACAGAACCCAACCCTAGTCTGCCATAAGTTCGATAATCAGGCAATAATCAATGAGGCAGAATTACCCACCATTGAAGGGGAGACGATTATACTCATTCCGTCTTTAATGAAGCTTTTTTTCCCTTTCCTCATAATCAGTCAGTATTGGGTGTCCTGTGTTTTCGCGGCTTATTTTTCCTGATTTATGAGGATGAGGAGGAGGTGGAGGTGGAGGTGGATGAGGTGAAGGAAGAGAGATAAGGACTGTAGGATTAAGGAAGGTGGGATTGAAGAGAGTGAGAAAAAGTTATTTGCATATTTGGTTAGTATGTCTAGTTTTGTGTTTTTTTTTTCTTCTTTTTGGTATGTCATTTTCTCTCCTATTCTTGATTTTGATAAGATTGAATGTATTAATGTCTTCACCTGTGGCATATTGTATTTTTTATTTTATTTATGTCTTACCTTTTTCACTTGACTTGGTATGAATTGTAATATTTTGTATAAATTTCCCATCAACATCTTCACCTTTATAACAGCTTCAATGCAAAAAAAACAAAATAATAATAAAATAATAATAAAACACTCCATTTACAAAATTTCATCCTACCTGAAAAACTCATTCGCCCACCCCAAAAAAATCTTGCCACATGCCCTTCACCGAAAAATTTTACTGGCCACAAAAAAATACCTTTGT
>JAPQNM010000021.1:305145-312645 GCA_029783475.1 Metacarcinus magister | reverse complement strand
GACGGTGTGCCGCGGGTGACGTCCTGGGCGCCGCTGGTTTAAGGACCTATTACTGGGGTGGTGGTGGTGGTGGTGGTGGTGGTGGTGGTGGTGGTGGTGGTGGTGACTGACTTGGATTATAATAAGTATGAATTTTGAATTAATATTTTTCAAGATTTAGAAGGGAAATGTTTGCTATGCCTTTATTATTATTATTATTATTATTATTATTATTATTATTATTATTATTATTATTATTATTATTCCTTATTATCTCGTCCGTGTTCTCTGCGTGTCGTTCAAGGAAAGTCATTTAAAGTTGAATGACAATGGAATTTCTTCTGCAAGCTTTATCTTTTCTTTTATTATTTTCCACAAAGGTAGAAAGAAGTATTGGAGAGTTTTAATTCTAGATCTTGCTGGCTAATTATGTTCTTTTATTTAGTTGTAATTTTTTTTTTTTAATTTTTCTGGGGTTCAACCGCGCATTTGTCGAAAAAAGTCAAGTTTGAATATGTTATTATTATTTTTATTATCATTATAATTATTATCATTATTATTATTATTATTATTATTATTATTATTATCATTATTATTATTATCAATTATTATTATTACTATTGTTATTGTTATTATTATTATTATTATTATTATTATTATTATTTTTATTATTATTGTTATTGTTCATGTTATTTTTGATACTGCAATTGTTTTTTAAAAAGTTCTTTTCATATTTTTTTTCTTCATTACTCTTACTGGTAATCTAAAAATACTGTGCGGTGTTGTGTTGCATTAGCCTGCACGGTGTTCTTGTGCTCCGTGTGCCTGGTGTTCACGCATGGACGTGTGTTCGCCACCCACACACAAACACCCGGCCAATCCCCGCTGTCGTCCGGGGAGTGGACAGCTGACCGGATCCGTGGTTGTCGTGTTTTCATGGCCCGCCGCCGTGAGTTTTGAGAGTGGTAGCCTGTAGCGTCTCACTCAGTACATCAAGAGGCACGCCGCCACCCACTCAATGATGTTCCTGAAACGATCACAACCATTATTGATCCGGTGACCGATATGTCCTCAGGAGCGTGGAGTGACTGGCGGGATTCTTTCTGCTAACCCCGGAGTGAGGTTGGAGTGTGTTTTTGCTGCAGCACTTTACCCAACTTGCACGGCCTGGGTATTATTGGGGTGTGGTGTGGGATGTGCGGTGGTAATGGCAGTGTCACCGACCTTGGCTTAACCCGTGACGCTCTAACCACCGAGTCACTCAAGGTTTTGCTGATGCCTCCCCCGACACTACATGAGCAAGCAAAACCACTCACCCAGAAAATATCCCGAGTTAAAACCAATACGAGGACTAAATCATTTTCTTCGTTGTCTTTCTAAAAGGACGCTGATTTGGATCGAATGGAATCTGTTAGTCCGTGTATCATTACAAGACTCAAATACAGGTATACTTAAACACTATATCAGCCAGTGAATTGACGTTCCTGGTAATGTCTTCACGGAGTCCGGGACATCATTGCGGTAACAACGTGCCTGGCCAAGGAACACTAAGACGGCGCATGCTACTTACACTCTGTGGGAATATGTCTGCAGGATACAAGTCTAAATGTAGGATACCATGGAGGCTCCTTCAGGTATATTGCAGCCAGGTGATTGACCCTATTGAATACTGCTTACAAAGGGAAGGATGCTCAAGGGGGAGGCTCACTCAGGTGTTCTCAGGTGTGCCAAGACTACCATCACCTGTGTACCTGCCCTAAATGAAGACTGTATTGGTGTTTGTTTTTAATGTTCTGTATCTTACGTTTGTTTTGATGTGCACTTCATATCTCTCTCTCTCTCTCTCTCTCTCTCTCTCTCTCTCTCTCTCTCTCTCTCTCTCTCTCTCTCTCTCTCTCTCTCTCTCTCTCTCTCTCTCACACACTTTTCGTAGCTTGCCACCATCCACATATTTGTATAAGTACGCCCAGTTTATCGCACACACACACACGCACACACACACACACACACACACACACACACACACACACACACACACACACACACACACACACACACACACACACACACACACACACACACACACACACACACACACACACTAACCACCTCCACGCACGCCATCTACCGCTGTAATCAACGCACGCCCTGATCCCCTATCGCCTATGATTCAGAGCTCGAACCAACAAACCCTTTCTCCCAGGTGTTTACGAAGCCTCTTGAAGCACCTGCCAACCCCTTACTAGTGGTCGAGGCGCCGAGGGAAGGTGTATCTAGACGCAGACGACTCTCTCACAACCGAGGGAGGGAAGGAGGGAAAAAAAAGAGGGAAGATAGTGGAGGGAAGGTGTATATACGTAGATGACTCTCTTAGGGAAGGAGATGAGGAGGGAGGGAAGGAGGGAGGGAAGATAGGGGAAGCCGAGGATTTCTTCTACGATGGAGGGAAGGAGGGATAAAAAATGATAAAGAAATAGGGAGAGATGATATTTTTTCGTATTTTATTGACGCCAGACGATGGTCTTTTTTTATATTTTTGTTTTGTTTTTCTTTTGTTTGTTTTTATTTATCGGTTATAAAGACGTGGAATTATTATTATTTTTTTTTAACATGATAAAAATAATAATAATAATAATAATAATAATAATAATAATAATAATAATAATAATAATAATAATAATAAATGAATGATGGTATTGGTTTGATTATTATTATTATTTTTTATTATTTATGCTCTGACATATTGGTTATGCATCCTGAATGTATAAATTATTCAATACACTGGAGAGAGAGAGAGAGAGAGAGAGAGAGAGAGAGAGAGAGGAGAGAGACTTGGAATATGCCATAAGTAATAGAGTTCGCTTTGCTTTCATCTCTCTTATCTCTCTCTCTCTCTCTCTCTCTCTCTCTCTCTCTCTCTCTCTCTCTCTCTCTCTCTCTCTCTCTCAGGTACAAAAAAGAGTAAGCGGTACCACAACAAAAATAGATAGGTCACTATGTATCAATGTCCGAATTGGTGCTAACTTATACTAATGAAGCTGTTGGGAAGAGGAGGAGGAGGAGGAGGAGGAGGAGGAGGAGGAGGAGGAGGAGGAGGAGGAGGAGGAGGAGGAGGAGGAGGGTGGGATTAAGGGAAGGAGGTAAAGGTTGGAAAAAGAAGAATAAAAATGGGAAAGGTAAAGAGGAGTCGTCTGAGAGAGAGAGAGAGAGAGAGAGAGAGAGAGAGAGAGAGAGAGAGAGAGAGAGAGAGGAGAGAGAGAGAGAGAGAGAGAGAGAGAGAGAGAGAGAGAGAGAGAGAGAGAGAGAGAAGATATCAACCTAGAAAAGACACCAACTAAAGAGGCGTTTACACCATCGCTTCGCTTGAGGGACTGCAGACAGGAGGAGGAGGAGGAGGAGGAGGAGGAGGAGGAGGAGGAGGAGGAGGAGGCGGTAGAAAGAAAGAAGAAAGGGAAGGAGGAGTACGAGAGGAGTGGGTGGAGGATGAGTAGGAGGAGGAGGAGGCGGAAGAAAGAAAGAAGAAAGGGAAGGAGGCGGAGGAGAGTGGGTGTAGGAGGAGGAGGAGGAGGAGGAGGAGGAGGAAGGGAATTGCAGAGCGGGAAGACCAAAGGTTTGATCGTAATGAGTGGTGGTCTGTTCCAAGAGGCAAACATTAGTGGTGTTCAGTAACCCACCTACCTTTTCCACCACCAAACGACTCTATATCCAGCAAGAATCACCGCGTGACCACCTCAACCAGACGAGGAAGGAAGAGCAAGAAGAGGAGAGGAAGAAGGAAGAGAGTTTGAGAAGCAGAGAAGGAAGAAAGAGCAAGTCATAAAGGAGAGGAAGAAGGAGAAGGAGATGTTGAGAAGCAGAGAAGGAAGAAAGAGCAAGACATAAAGGAGAGGAAGAAGGAGAAGGAGAGGTTGAGAAGCAGAGAAAGAAGAAAGAGGAAGTAGAGGAGAAGAAGAAGAAGGAGAAGTTGAGAATCAGAGGAAGAAGAAAGAGCAAAACATAAAGGAGAGGAAGAAGGAAGAGAAAATGTTGAGAAGCAGAGAAAGAAGAAAGAGGAAGTAGAGGAGAAGAAGAAGAAGAAGGAGATGTTTAGAAGCAGAGAACGAAGAAGAGAAGGAGAAGGACTAAGAGGAAACGAAGACGGAAGAAGAGAAGAGTTTTTTAAGAAGCAAAGAAGAAAAAAAAAGAAAGAAGAGTACGCAAAGAAGAAAGAGGAAAGGGAAGAAAATAAGGAAGATAGTTACAAGGAGATGGAGGAGAAGGGGAAGGAGAGGGGAGAGGGAATCTTAGATGAACCGAAGAGCAAGAGGAGGAGGAGGAGGAGGAGGAGGAGGATAGAGATGATAAGAAGGGAGATAATACATGAAAGAGAAGCAGAATAATGATAGTAAGTAAAATGTGAGAGAAGTGAATTGAGATAGAGCGTGGAATAATAGCTGAGAGAGAGAGAGAGAGAGAGAGAGAGAGAGAGAGAGAGAGAGAGAGAGAGAGAGAGAGAGAGAGAGAGAGAGAGAGAGAGAGAGAGAAGAGGAACTCAGGAACTCATGGGACGGGAGACAGATGGAAGGGCGAGCAACGATCTATGGAGAGAAGGTGGAGGAGTCTTGGAGAGAAGGGAGGGGCGTGGAGGAGAGGGAGGGAGAGACAAGGTGGAGCACATGATGATATGCGTGTGGTGGGTGAAGTGATTTAGGACTTAACTGGCTACAAGATCCTTCAACGTGGGAGGAGGAGGAGGAGGAGGAGGAGGAGGAGGAGGAGGAGGAGGAGGAGGAGGAGGAGGAGGAGGAGGAGGAGAAAAGAAGATGAAAAGAATGAGTGGAGTAGAAGGTGGAAGAGACAGGGCGGTGGGAGGTAGGAGTGTAAGGGAGGGAAAAAAATGCATAAGAATGGAGGATTGAAGGAAGAAGCATAGCTGAAGGAATGGTGGAGAGGAGGAGGAGGAGGAGGAGGAGGAGGAGGAGGAGGAGGAGGAGGAGGAAGAGGAAGAGGAAGAGGAACAGCTGGAGGAGAAGGAAGGAAGAAGAAGAAGAGTGAAGAAAAGAGTATTTCAAGAAGTAGTAAAATTTAAAGAGGTTAGACGAGCCAACTTTTGTGAATAGAAGGAAAAGAATGACACACTAAAGGAGGAGGAGGAGGAGGAGGAGGAGGAGGAGGAGGAGGAGGAGGAGGAGGAGGAGGAGGGTTAAAGAGGTAAGAGGGACTAGCCAAATCCTTAACTATTTTCCCTTTCCTCCTTCTCTCCCTCCCCCCCTTCCCCTCTCCCTCCTCTCGTGATCCAAGGCAACATCTCAATCGGTGTATGAGAGAGAGAGAGAGAGAGAGAGAGAGAGAGAGAGAGAGAGAGAGAGAGAGAGAGAGAGAGAGAGAGAGAGAGAGAGGAGAGAAAAAAAAAGTCTTCCCTCTCTCTCTCTCTCTATCGATGCGGCAATGAGTTACGGGCCACTGATGCAGATTTTTGGGGTAAATTTCTCAGTCGTATTCCTGCCTAATAACCTTAATCGGGAAATAAATAAAGATGGGAAAGGCAGATGCATTTAATGTCTGACTTAAGATGGGCTAAAAGATTTGTGAAGAGAGCCCGGTTAAGTCTGTCGGGCTGGGACGCGTGTTGGGGGTGGTTGGGGGTGATGGTAGGGGGTGTTGGGGTATTAGTGGGCAAGGGATGGTAGTGGAAGGATAGTTAAAAGGAGGGAAAGGATGGTTAGGTTAGGTTAGGTTATTATTGATCATTTGCAGGATACGTGAAGGATAGTTTAGTCGTTTTTTAATAATGTTTGTGTGTAGGAATTGCGTGTTTATAGATGAAGAGTGAAAGAGAAAAGGGCCATGCATCTGTAACTGATGGATGTGTGGGCGTGTGGATGTTGTTGTGGATTGCAGGAAAGGAAAGGGATGCTGTCTGGATGGATGAAGACCCGCCCCCACAAACAAAACAAAAAAAAATACTTGACATAAAAAAAACCATGTCCATTTTTTACATTATTTTCTTACTTGGCTGACTTATTATTGTCATTTGAGAGTCTGTAGGAGGTCGTTTGGAGATTATGAAAGGGTGTGGGAGGGTGTGGGAGGCTGTGGGAGGGTGTAGGAGGGTGTGGGAGGGTATGGGAGGGTATGGGAGGGTATGTGAGGGTATGTGAGGGTATGGGAGGGTATGGGAGGGTATGGGAGTCTGTGGGAGGGTATGGGAGGCGTTTCCATACCTTGACTGTTTTACGAGGTTATAGGAGAGTGTGAGATTAAACATAACCTGTATATCCCTAGGGAGTGTGTGTGTGTGTGTGTGTGTGTGTGTGTGTGTGTGTGTGTGTGTGTGTGTGTGTGTGTGTGTGTGTGTGTGTGTGTGTGTGTGTGTGTGTGAGGGCGTTGAGTGTAGAACAAGGGGAAGTAGAATGAACAATCGTATATAGGGGAACATTGGGTAGGAGGAGGAGGGAGAGAGAAGGGGAAGGGGAAAGGGAAACAAGAGTAGTGATGTAGGTGAATATGGAAACTACACAATATAACATGTATGGGAGAATATAGGTTAAGGGGATGCATAAAAAGGATCACTGGGATGGGGAAGGACTCAATAGGTACCCCGTATGGATCCTATGGGCTGTTTGGAAGGTTTAGGGCGAGGCAAGGAAAGCTGTAGCAAGTGGGAGGAAGTTAAATGGACCCAAGGCTGTTAAGGGTCTGTATGTGGAGTATGGGAGTGGAGGCTGGGTGGAGTAGGGAGTAAAGACATTGTGTGGGTATTTGTATGTAATGAATAGGATGAGGATATGAGGATGAGGTGGAGTAGGATGAGGTTAGTTCAGTTACAGGCTTAGGATGTGTGTGAAGGACTTAAAGGGAGTGAGTACAAGGTAGGATGAAAGGATAAAAGTTGGATGATAAGGATACAAATAGGATGTGAGAGGTCTGAAGATGAAACTGTAGGATGTGAATAGGTAAGGATAAGGAAAGAGATACTATAGGATGTGGAAGTCAATGAGATAACAGAATAGGATGCTGCTTGAGGTGAGGACATGAAGATAGAAGATAATTTATAGGATATGATGAAACGATGAGTTGCTATGAGACTATGAGGAAGAAATGAGAATAAATATGAAATGCTATGGAATGAAACAAGACATGGGAGTGGAAACTGTGATGATGTGGGATTTAGAAGTAAGAGGAGTGGGATGTGGAGAGGAAGAGAGTGTGGAATGGGTACGGTAAGAGGAGGAGGAGGAGGAGGAGGAAGAGAGGAAGGGGAGTGTGAAATGGGTACACTGAGGGGAGGAACAACGGAATGTGGAGAGGAAGGGGAATGTGGAATAGGTACACTAAAGGGAGGAGGAGTATGATGTGGAGAAAAATAGAAGGGGAAGGAAGAGGAAGAGGATGAGGAGGAGGAGGTGGAGGAGAAGAAGGAGGGAGGTAGGGATGTGGAAGGATTGGTGGGAAGGGCTGAGGAGGTTGTGAATCAAGCGTAACAGGCAAGGCTGAATAAGGTGGAACTAGCAATTTGTACAGTGGATGGCGAGGACGTGA
>JAPQNM010000021.1:292645-295145 GCA_029783475.1 Metacarcinus magister | reverse complement strand
CCCCTCTCCCTTCCCTCCTTCCCTCCTCCTCAGCACCACCGGAACACAAACACCACAGCTGCAATCCACCTGATCCCACCCTCGTAATTATTCGTCCCACCTGTTATCTGATCCTTTGCTTGTGGGATCCAATTGCCCTCAGAGGTATAGACGAAATAACTAATCCAAATGCCTTATCTCCCGCCCCGTAAGGATGGTGTGGACGCGTTATCACCTCGTGCTTCTCGGCTTTTTGGACACGGCTGGTTTAACACTGTTTTGACCCGTGCTAATGTCGGGTTGAGATCCAGCCAAGCACTCCGATCTGATTCTGTGTGTGTGTGTCTGTGTGTGTGCGTGCGTGTGCGTGAGAGAGAGAGAGAGAGATCAAAATAAGTTGAGGAATCTAACCTGTTTTCACTTGTATTATCAATTTTTCAATCAGACGTTTAGACAGACGGACTCAGAGGAACAAAAAATCAACGAAATAAAAACAACATTACCTGTGTGACACGTAAATTATTTCTTTAATGACCTCTCATACCTGTTGAGGCGACACTGCGGGGGGCGGGGAGGGTGTGAAGGGGTATTAATTTGGGGAGCAGGTGTGTGTGTGTGTGTGTGTGTGTGTGTGTGCGTGTGCGTGTGTGTGTGTGTGTGTGTGTGTATCAGTTTCATCTCGTGAATGAAAAATATACAGACTTGAATGTATTTGTCATATTTATGTTTCTCTACATTGTGTTTCTTCTAAGACTTTTTCAACTCACACACACACACACACACACACACACACACACACACACACACACACACACACACACACACACACACACACACACACACACACACACACACACACACACACACCTTAAAAAACCCGAGCATGGAATGGAGGGTAGATACTAAATTTCATGTAGGTGAAAAGTCATGTGCACACGTACCTTTGTGTGTGTACAATCATCTATGTATGTATTCCCTTCTGTACGTAAATATATATGTATGTAATATATTATGTACGAGGTATTAAGTGTATGGAAGATAGTGTGTGTGTACTATTCCGTGTACATAACGCCTAGCTTCGTGTGTGTAAATAATAAGTGTACGTAGTAGTATTTTGTGTACGTAAAATTCAGTGCGAAACATCATTGTGTACGTATTTGCATTTACAGGGAATATTCTACATATGAAACGTACATAACATCATAACAACGTAATATAATAACATAACATAACATAACATAGTATCAAAACATTTCAAGCACTTTATATGGACGCACAGTATCCAGTGTTGTGTACGTGTGATCGTATTGACGTAAGATTGTGTGTACGGGAAGCAGCCACACAGCCACACACACAGCCAGTCAGCCAGCCAGCCAGCCAGCCAGCCAGCCAGTCAGCCAGCCACACAGCCAGCCAGCCAGCCAGCCAGCCAGTCAGTTAGCCAGCCAGCCAGCCAGCCAGCCAGCCAGCCAGACAGCAAAACAGCCAGCCAGCCAGCCAGCCAACCAGCCAGCCAGTCAGCCAGCCAGCCAGCCAGCCAGCCAGCCAGCCACACCAGCCAGCCAGCCACACAGCCAGCCAGCCACCCAGTCAGCCACACAGCCATCCACACAGCCAGCCAGCCAGCCAGCCAGCCAGCCAGCCAGTCAGCCAACCAGCAACACAGCCAGCCAACCAGCAACACAACCAGCTAGCCAGCCAACCACACAGCGAGTCAGCCAGTCACACAGCCAGCCATTCAGCCAGCCAGTCAGCCAGCTAACCGACACTCGCTCTGGGAAATTGTAGGCAGCAAAAAAAGATTCTCTGGCTCGAGTGTAAAGTCTTAATTCTTATCAGTGCTCACGTCTTCTGTTGCGAGGCGATCATTGCTTGATTTATAGAGGCGAGGATGCTTGCTCTCTCTCTCTCTCTCTCTCTCTCTCTCTCTCTCTCTCTCTCTCTCTCTCTCTCTCTCTCTCTCTCTCTCTCTCTCTCTCTCTCTCTCTCTCTCTCTCTCTCTCTCTCTCTCTGTGTGTTTTAAGAGGGTTTAAAAATGTGTGCAAATGAAAGTTTAATAGAAACACGCAGCTCTACGCATTGCCACAGTGCTCATCTCTGTTTCTTTGCACCGGGACGTAGGATTGACTCTGGGGTATCAATTTTTTTCATTGTTTTCATTGATTGGTTAGTTTTGTTTGTGTTTCTTTCGCTGTTTTCTGTCTGTTTTCATTTTTTTATATGATTAGTTATTTATAGTAGTAGTATTGATGTTATAGTTACTGCTGTTGTTGTTATTATTATTATTATTATTATTATCATTATTATTATTACCACCACCACCACCACCTACAACAACAATCATCATCAACAACAACACCACCAACACCACTAACCCCGGCGGTGTGCGAGGCGGGTTAAGTCAGCACAAAGCACACACAAAAGCGAAAGAGATGAACAAAAAAAGCATAAAAAAAAAAAATATATCATTAAAAAGCAAAAAATTAAGCTTCACGGTTCGAAAAATTTTGCACCATTTTTG
>JAPQNM010000021.1:282645-290145 GCA_029783475.1 Metacarcinus magister | reverse complement strand
TCGTGGGATGCAAAAAAGAGAGCGATGAGAGAGAGAGAGAGAGAGAGAGAGAGAGAGAGAGAGAGAGAGAGAGAGAGAGAGAGAGAGAGAGAGAGAGAGAGAGAGAAAAAATACACCCAAAAGGACATCCTCTCACCACACCTCACAACTCACTCTTTACCTCTCCCTCACCCTATCACTCCCTTACCTCAAAATACCCCAACCTTTCCTCCTTCCCTCACTCTGCACTCCCTCCTCCCCATCACCTTCACCTTCTTCCCTTGCTCTGCCCTCCGCCCTCCTCCTCCAACACGCCCTACGGTGATACCATCTTGCGGTTTATAGTGCCGTCCTCAACTTGTGCCGACACTTAGCAAGTCAAATGATTCCCCAAGAGACTGTTCGGTGGATGAACTAAAATTTTTTCTCTCGCTCTCTTGCGGGTGAAAAGCTTGCTCATGATTGTTGGAGGCGTCTAAGGGAGTACTGGAGGCTTGGAGGAAGGGAAGTAGAGAGGGAAACTAAAGAGGATTGATCTGGATGAGAGTAAGGAAAAAAATAGTAGAAGAGGGACTAGAGAGGGAAGGAAAGTAAGACGGGTATAGAGGCAAGGAGAGAGAGAGAGAGGAAGGAATATAGAAGGAAGAAAGGAAAGAAGGATGTAATGTGACGGAGGTAAACGAAGGAGAAAATGAGGAGCTTAAAGGGAGAGAGAAGACAAGGGGGAGATGGAGGAAAGGAAGGAAAGAAGGGCTGGAGGCAAGGAAGGAAGAGGGGGATAGAGATAAGAAGGGGAGGCAATGAAGGAAAGGAAAGAAGGAATGGGGAGAGAGAAGAAATGGAGCAGATAAAAAGAGAGAGAGAGAGAGAGAGAGAGAGAGAGAGAGAGAGAGAGAGAGAGAGAGAGAGAGAGAGAGAGAGAGAGAGAGAGAGAGAGAGAGAGAGAGAGAGAGAGATGAAAATTTAAAGATAGAATGAAGAATGTTGGAATGAAATTATACTATGAAGGAGACGGAGGAGGAAAAACTAAAATGTGGAAGAGAAAGAATGGGAAATAAAATGATAAATTAAGCACAAAGAAAATAAAAAAAAATAGATAATGACGTAAGAAATGAAGAAAAAAAATTAGATAACACACACACACACACACACACACACACACACACACACACACACACACACACACACACACACACACACACACACCAAAATAAGACAGTCGTAATATACATACATACACACAAATATGTACACGAGAAACGCACATATGATTGGTCCAGATAAGAAGGAAGTGAGGCAGCTGATTGGCCTTCCCAGAGAGAGAGAGAGAGAGAGAGAGAGAGAGAGAGAGAGAGAGAGAGAGAGAGAGACACGCTTCCACTCTCATCTTGGGGTTCGCTTTTTTTTCTCTCAGGAATTTTTGGGTGACACTTCCGGGCCGATTTTAGGACAGTTAAGGTACTCGGAGGAAAGTGTGCGAGGAGGAGGAGGAGGAGGAGGAGGAGGAGGAGGAGGAGGAGGAGGAGGAGGAACGGAAGCAAGGAAGGAGGATAAGGAAGTTATGATGGCTATAGAGGAAGAGGAGGAAGAGCAGGAGAAGGATATGGAAGTAGTGGTGGTGGTGGTGGTGGTGGTGGTAGTGGTGGTGATGGTGGTGGTGGTGGTGGTGGTGGTGGTGGTGGTGGTGGTGGTAGGAAAGGAAGAGATTATTGGTGAAAGAGGAGATAGGAGAATGAATAGAAAATAGACGGTATGAAAGAAGAAATTAAGTTGTTTTATTATTCAAGCGCAAAGGAAGTGAAGGAGAAGAGGAGAAGAAAGGAGGAATGGAGAGTAACAGTAGACAAAGAAAAAAAATCAAAGGAAAGAATAAATAGATGATGACAGTAAAATTTAAAGGAATAATATTGATACAGTGTGAATTATATAGATGGGAATATGAAGAACGTGGCAGAATAATAGTACATAAAGGATGATACAAGACACCATTTTACATTATGCGTAGAGGAGGAGGAGGAGGAAGAGGAGGAGGAGGAGGAGGAGGAGGAATACAAGGGAATACAAGGGAACACAAACAGCAACAGACCCTAGGGTCCCTGCGAAGTCTGTTTGATATAACTACTCTACACTAACTACTTGAAATAGAGAAAGGATAGTACAGTGGAAGGCTCCTCCCCTCCCACCCATCCCTCCAACCGAAGCTGGCAGGAAAATAAGTGATACCATGTAGTATAGAAAAACTACATGGATTCTCGAGGTAAGTGTGAAATAGTAAAAAAAAATAAAATAAAATAAAAAATAGCGGAGGATAATATACTATACTATACTACCACTAATGCTGGTACAGAATCGCATGCTCATATCAAATGGGTGCAGTAGACACAGACCAGTAGGAGTCGTACTGCAACTGTTGTTCAGGTAGAAAAGATTACTTCCCATGCCGGGAATCGAACCCGGGCCTCCTGGGTGAAAGCCAGGTATCCTAGCCACTAGACCACATGGGATATGTGGAGAAGGAGGAGGAGGAGGAGACGCTCTTCCTTAAGCCGCGGTCACACTGGCCAAAAAATGCTTGGATCCAACTGTAGAGTTTGATTTTCGTCCAACCTTGTAGCATTTCGCTTGGAAATTGTGAAGACATCTCGCATCGTTTGCCATCCAAGGTTGGAATTAAGAAACAAAGAATCTATTTTATTAATTATTACAGATATTATTTTATACTTCACATCATACGAAAAATAGTAGTATAGAATTGATTTCTAAATAAATTCTGCCGGAAACAACATACACGAATACTTTTAATGAAATTATAACAAGATCTTCTAGACCCTCATTTGATAGCACTCGCTCGGCCGCCAGCCCGCTACCAAAACAAACATCTCCGGACTAAGTTGCTGTACACACTTTTTTCTTTTCTAGCCATCCATGGCTTAACCCACAATCTTTTCACCCTATTATTCATCCTTTGGATACGTCTATAACCTTGCACAATTGTCAG
Organism: Metacarcinus magister; assembly: GCA_029783475.1. Classification (NCBI taxonomy): domain Eukaryota; kingdom Metazoa; phylum Arthropoda; class Malacostraca; order Decapoda; family Cancridae; genus Metacarcinus; species Metacarcinus magister. The sequence goes on along the minus strand of JAPQNM010000021.1, from coordinate 287,168 downwards.
AAGAGTATGGGTAAGGGCTGCAAGAAATAACACATCCATTGTGTTCGGTATGTTTGTTGTGCTTTGTGTATCCTTGAACAGTGTGACCATTACCCTTGGATTGGAAATCCAATTTACAACCATACGCTGGGATTTCCCAGCATATACTTGTTCAGGTAGAAAAGATTACTTCCCATGCCGGGAATCGAACCCGGGCCTCCTGGGTGAAAGCCAGGTATCCTAGCCACTAGACCACATGGGATATGTGGAGAAGGAGGAGGAGGAGGAGACGCTCTTCCTTAGTCTACCTGTCCTTCTCTCCCTCTATTGTAGGTGGCGCCAGGTATCAAACATTTAATCAGAGTCGTGAGAAAATTCTACTATATTAGCTCTTTCAATGAACGTATTTTACCCAATGTGTTTATATTTTATTTATTATTTCTACCTTTATTATCTCTTTTATGTTCTTCAGTTCTGTTTGTTTAACGTCCTCATCATGTTATTTCTACCTGTCTGCCCATAGTGTTAGTACTATATTGTAGTTATCATTATTATCATTATTATTACTATTGTTGTTGTTGGTGTGTTATTGTTATTATTATCATTATTTTCCTTCATTTAGTGTAGTGAGTTGTGTGGTAGTAATGGTTAACGAATATTGTTGTTGTCGTTGTTGTCGTTGTTGTTGTTCATTTACCAGTTGTTTTCTTTAATTATAGTATGTATAGGCCTGCATGTAATCAAGAGAGAGAGAGAGAGAGAGAGAGAGAGAGAGAGAGAGAGAGAGAGAGAGAGAGAGAGAGAGAGAGAGAGAGAGAGAGAGAGAGAGAGAGAGAGAGAGAGAGAGAGAGTAAAAAAAAATCTGAATCAGGAAATGAAAAAAAACAGAAAACAATATAAACTAGAAAATTAAATAATAATGTTGTTACGCCAATAGACAGGAAGCTTACACGTCAATGTACACACGCGAGGCAAAGCTCAGGTGCACATGTATACTTACACATGACTAAATAATTATACATACACATGCAAAAGGCCCATCGATCTGGTTATGTACAAATGATAACTTGTTTGTTTTAAGCAATAATTTCCGGTAATAATGATAGGCACACACACACACACACACACACACACACACACACACACACACACACACACACACACACACACACACACACATTCCCACACATACACACACATTTACATACACTCACACATGGTTAAACAGAAACATATATTGAATTAACTTTGAATACTATAGATATTACAAAATTACAAAATGTCATGAGTATACAGAAACAACTAATGATCATTATAATAACAGTAATAAATCTAACGCAACAACAACAACAACAACAACAACAACAACAACAACAACAACAACAACACAACAACAATACTATACTGTTAATGCTACTAATAATAACAATAGCAATTAATCTAATCTCAAGCTTAAATCAGCATAATGTTTCCCCGGCTCCAGCTTACCATAACAGTAGAGATAGATTAGCAGCAGCAGCAACAGCAACAGTAGTAGTAGTAGTAGTAGTAGTAGTAGTAGTAGTAGTAGTAGTAATAGTAATAGTAATAGTAATAGTAATAGTAATAGTAGTAGTAGTAGTAGTAGTAGTAGTAGTAGTAGTAGCAGCAGTAGCAGTAGACCTTCTCCCTAAATTTGAATGCGTCAGCTTTACATCTACAGGAACAAGTGGTGTCTTTTCCGGTAGCAATTACGGTGGAAAATTGGATGATAATGTGGCTTTACCGTAATAGCAAGGGAGGGTGTGCAGGGGCGGCGGGGCGGCAAGGGTGAAGGGGCGGCAGGGAACAGCTAGTAGGAAGGGGAGGTGAAGGGGAGGTGAAGGGGCGAGACGTGTATGTTAATGTGAAGATTGTAGGGAGTAAAGGCTGGCAATGTTTTATGACTTGTTTCACTACTACTACTACTACCACTACTACCACTACTACTACTACTACTACTACTACTACTACTACTTTACTTAAATTACGAATAGAGGGTTTGTTATGCATGTAAAGAGGGAAACAAGTGTAGTATTCGTACCACATAGACTATTATTACATCTGCCTCTCGTGCCTTGCCGTACTTCCCTTCACGTGGCGGGGATACACACGATAGGCACGCCACGGACTGCACGTAAGGCCACCCAACGACCCATCGAAGTCACATTACGGAGGAAAATGACGATGAAATAAAAAAATAATAAAGGAAAACTGATCGATAAGGAACACGAGACACTATAACATCCCTCTCTTTCTCCCGTTCTCTTGGCCTCCACTCTCCTCCGCTCTCCTCTGCTCCCCTCTGCTCCTCTGCCTCGGTATGCTGAAGGTTAACACTCTATCTAATAAGGGGTCAGGAACGCCCGTACCAGTTCCCCGCAGGCTAGAGTACAGCAGAGAGGAGGGACGGAAGGGAGTGGAGAGGAGGAGGAAGAAGAGAATGAGAGAATGCAGGTCTGTCCTTAAACAATGATGGATGACTTGCCTTTTTCATGTCGGTATTATTAGGTTATGGAGGTCTATGTGTATGGGAGGAAGAAGAAGAAGAAGAGGAGGAGGAGGAGGAGGAGGAGGGGAGGAGGAGGAGGAGAGGAGGAGGAGGAGGAGGAGGAGGAGGAGGAGGAGGAGGAGGAGGAGGAGGAGGAGGAGGATAGAGAGAAAAGTTAATCAAAATAATAGAGTTTGCCAGTAACATAAAAAAAGAAAAAAAGAAACATAAATTTCACTAACGGTACTAAATAATCAGAGAAGAATAAATGATCAACGGTAACAACAGAAACTACATCAACTACATCAACTACATCAACTACATAAACTATACAAACTACTATAAAATACATCAACTACACCTTACCATTACCAACCCAACACAAGTAACAACAACAACAACACACACACACACACACACACACACACACACACACACACACACACACACACACACACACACACACACACACACACACACACACACACAACAGGACTCCACGCAATATAGTACAATACGCCAGGTAATAATTGAGCAAGGCAGGGCAATCATACTTAATAGACCAGGTGAGTAGCTTGGTTAATTAAGGGCAAGCAGGTGTGAAGGTATAATTGCCCTTGCTAACTATTGTCTCTCTTTGCAGGCCTTCAACACCCCCATGCCCCACGCCCACACCCACGCCCACGCCCACGCCCCGCCCACGCCCCTACCTGTCTGTCCATCATCCAGGTATGTGCTCAGGTGTGTGTGGGAGAGGAGAGTAATTACCTTACCTTTGTATGTGTTTGTGTCGCTGTTTGTCCCCCTATTGTGTTGTGTGTGTGTGTGTGTGTGTGTGTGTGTGTGTGTGTGTGTGTGTGTGTGTGTGTGTGTGTGTGTGTGTGTTTGTGTTTATGTCTATCGTTTTTTTGTGGTTTTTTTTTCATAGCGTTTGTTTATGTCTGAATTTTTTTACTTTTTTCTTTTGTTTTTTTTACGTGTCTTTTTTTTATCTATTTCTCTCTCTGTTTCTTTCTCTCTCTTTCTTTCTCTCTTTAACTAATAATACCGTGGTTGATGTTACTGTTCTTGTTGTTATTTTACCGTTAGCATCGTTTGTTATTGCTGTTGCTGTTGCTGTTGCTGTTCTTGTCGTTGCTGTTACTGTTGTTGTTCTTGCTGTTATTATTATTCCTGGTGGTGCTGCTGCTGTTGCTGTTGCTGTTGCTGTTCTTGTCGTTGCTGTTACTGTTGTTGTTCTTGCTGTTATTATTATTCCTGGTGGTGCTGCTGTTGCTGTTGCTGTTGCTGTTCTTGCGTTGCTGTTACTGTTGTTGTTCTTGCTGTTATTATTATTCCTGGTGGTGCTGCTGTTGCTGGCGGCGTGTGGAGGAAGAATTACCTTGTGAGTGTTCCAATAACTCTTGATAACCATCTGGTGTCGGCTGGAGAGGTGGGGAGGGAGAGAGAGCAAGAGAGAGAGAGAGAGAAAGAGAGAGAAGGAGGAAGGAGGGCAGAGAGGTAGTTAGGAAGGGAGAGAAAAGAAGGAGGGAGAGATTTGAAATGCACCCCCCCTTCGTTTTCTACCCTTGAAGGAGGAGGAGGAGGAGGAGGAGGAGAAAAGAAGGAAAGATAGAACGAAAAAGTCTTTAATTCAATCATAAAATTTGCATATATTTCTCTCTTTCTCTTTTCTGTGTTTTCGTTAATTAGGTGAAAATGAGGTTTTTATTTTCGTCTTGGCTTTACTGTCTCTCCCTCCCTCCCTCCCTCCCTTCCCTCCCTCCCTCCCTCCCTCCCTCCTTTCCTCCTTCCCTCCATCCCTCCCTCTCTCATCATGCAGCTTCATTAGAGAGAGTTTAGAGAGAGGAAAATAAAAGAAGAAGTGGAACAGAAGGAGGAGCAAGAGGAGGAGGAGGAGAGGAGGAGGAGGAGGAGGAGGAGGAGGAGGAGGAGGAGGAGGAGGAGGAGTGAAGATGAAGGATTCGACTCTATAATTTGATGTATAATAATAAAGTCAATATAGATGGAGGGAGAGAAAGATGTATTGGGTGAG
>JAPQNM010000021.1:275145-277645 GCA_029783475.1 Metacarcinus magister | reverse complement strand
CCCAGTGTATTGATCGCAGTCAGAGGGCGTGGCAGGGGAGGGAAAGGTAGGCAGGGTGAGCAGCGTCCCAGGGCCTAACGTCACCCTGCTGCTGGAGGACTGAAGAAGGGAGGAAGATGGAATTAACAAAGGGATGTACGGAGCATTGACTGTGACGGGGATGAGGCCAACGCTTACTAATGATGCTATTGTTGTTGTTATTATTATTATTATTATTATTATTATTATTATTATTATTATTATTATTATTATTATTATTATTGCTGCATTTATTTTACCACGACAAAAAATAGAGAAGTAGCATGTGTTTAATAATCCTTTCTTTACCTCCCCTTTCTTCCTCCTCCTCCTTCCCCTCCTCCTCCTCCTCCTCCCCCTCCTCCTCCTGCCTTAAAAACCGACCCTCCCGTTGGTGCTGTGAATAATGCCCTGAAGGGAGGTATTGTCGCAACACTTCCGGCGCCAACACACTGCACCCTTCACACACCCCTCCCCTGTGTGTGTGTGTGTGTGTGTGTGTGGGTGTGTGTGTGTGTGTGTGTGTGTGGGTGGGTGTGTGGGTGAGTATTTATTATATGTGATTCTCTCTCTCTCTCTCTCTCTCTCTCTCTCTCTCTCTCTCTCTCTCTCTCTCTCTCTCTCTCTCTCTCTCTCTCTCTCTCTCTCTCTCTCTCTCTCTCTCTCTCTTTCTCAGGGTAGACATTCTCTCTACATACCTCGGTCCTATATACCTCTTCCTGCCTCTCAATAGTTCCCTCCCTCCCTCCCTTCCCCCCCATTCTCTCCGCCCCTCCACCTCGCCCATTCATCCTTTGATCATCCTCTTCTATTCACACAAACATCTTTTGTTCGCCATCACCGCCAAGATTAACCATTTTCTCTTCTTTTATCTTTATTCTCAGCTCGTGATGCTCCTTCTATACACAGATGTGCACACATGAACGTATGGTCGCTGCTCACGTACATACATACATACATACCTACATACATATATATTATACGCACATACATACGTGCATGTAGACATTACTCCACATGTAGTTTTCAGGACCTTATCTCTCTCTCTCTCTCTCTCTCTCTCTCTCTCTCTCTCTCTCTCTCTCTCTCTCTCTCTCTCTCTCTCTATTGTACACACACACACATACACACACACAACACACCAATGCCTTCGTGGTGGCCTACTGAAAGAGGGAGGACAAGTAGGGAAGAGGAGGAGGAGGAGGAAGAGAATGAGAACTAGGAGGAGGAAGAGAAGTAGGATAATCTCTGCCTCACTTAACCACACTCACTCAAACACAACTTCCATCAACCCATCAACACAATAATTACCTAAGTCACACCTAAACACACGTGGAGTAAGTAAGTAAGCTACCTATAATCCCATCCTCTCTCTATAACGTTACAGCTTCCTATTCTCACCGCCAGGGTTATTTAGGGGGTCTTAGTGGTATTTTAAGGCGATCGATAAATAGAAAGATCGTTCAGATATGGGAAAAAAAAAGTTCACCATCCATCAGGTTTTGTCGTATTTCCCACAAATTCCTGTTTTGGTTACAATGACGAAGAGGACAATGGTAGAAAGAGGACTGGAAGGATACTCTATCTGTTCTCTCTCTCTCTCTCTCTCTCTCTCTCTCTCTCTCTCTCTCTCTCTCTCTCTCTCTCTCTCTCTCTCTCTCTCTCTCTCTCTCTCTCTCTCTCTCTCTCTCGCTCGGTCTTACTTCATCAGCCATCAAAAGGAAGAATGTGCAAGGAGGAGGAGGAGGAGGAGGTAAGGAGATGGAAAGGAGGAAGTTGTAGGAGGAAGTGATATAACAATGTAAAGAGAGAGAGAGAGAGAGAGAGAGAGAGAGAGAGAGAGAGAGAGAGAGAGAGAGAGAGAGAGAGAGAGAGAGAGAGAGAGAGAGAGAGAGGATGGAATATTTAGTGTTCCCTCCTTTCCCTCTTGTCTCTGCTTCCTTTCCAAGCCTCTCTCTAAACCACACCTTCCTCCATAACACCCTCGTTCTCTCTCTCTCTCTCTCTCTCTCTCTCTCTCTCTCTCTCTCTCTCTCTCTCTCTCTCTCTCTATCAACTATATTAATTACTCCGTTGCTTCGTTTCCCCTTCTCTTTAATAATTCAGAGAGAGAGAGAGAGAGAGAGAGAGAGAGAGAGAGAGAGAGAGAGAGAGAGAGAGAGAGAGAGAGAGAGAGAGAGAGAGAGAGAGAGAGAGAGAGAGAGTTTCTTCGTTTGCTGGTTTTCCTTAACTCACAAACCACATCTCTTTTTTTCTTCCCTTCCTTTCCTCCCTTCTGTGGCTGTGCTCCTTCTCTCCCTTCTCTCCCTTCCCTCCCTTCCCTCCCTCCCTCCTTACCTGAGAGACAAGGAAGGTAACTAAGTGATTTATCTCCCCCATTAAGTCACTAATGGGGAGTTGACCGCCGACAATTAGAAATATTTAATTAATGTCTTGGGAAAGGCTGACAACCACCACCACCACCACCACCACCATCACCACC
>JAPQNM010000021.1:252645-270145 GCA_029783475.1 Metacarcinus magister | reverse complement strand
GTAGGGGTGTGGTGGGGTTCAAGGAAGCTACAGGAAGGATACTTTTTTTTCTTCCCCTCACACAATCCGGCTTGGGTTTCCTCCTTCCTTCCTTCTTCTGCCTCTCGAACCTAGCCACCACCACCACCACCACCACCACCACCACCACCACCACACCAACTTGCAGACTACTATTCATTCTTCCCCTCACTTCACATGCATTACCAAGACCCACCTCAGGAACACTAGACCCCTAACACACCTTTGACTTAGATATTCCAGCAATTCTTTAAGACCACTTTGTAAAATTTTCAAACTCAGAAACAGAATCGTCTCTTAATCGTATCAGATCCTCCTTAGATTCCCCTAGACTCTTCTATTACAGCGTAAACCTCTTAAAAAGTATCGGATTCTTTTCATAGAGTTACAGCACAGTTCTATGTAGGTCTGCAAAACCCCATTTCAGGTTCTTAATCAAACCTTTCCCAGCCGGCGATGGGACACTTTGTACTCGCGGTGGAAGTTTAATCTAAGTTTACGGTAGCCAACTCCCTCCGCGGCTCCTCCCCATCACGCTCTAACCTAGATGAGAACACCGCCGCAAGCCTTTCAACTCCTACCCCCTTAACCCATTCACCGTGATAATGCAAAAAGTTTCTTGTATCGCCTGTGATCTAATAATTTATGATTTTTCAATCTATACATTGAATAATATGCTTAGGATAGTAAATTTCTCCTGGTTTATCCGATTTGAACAGTAACATCAACACATCGTTTAGTCTTAAGTTACATAAGTTATACAGCATTGAAGTTGAATACAAAACGATTTCAAAGCCATGATACGAGGGAAGCGCGTTGCCAGACGTATGATACACCACCCACCTCACCACCCCCATCGCAGCTTGTTGTTTTGTTTACACACACACACACACACACACACACACACACACACACACACACACACACACACACACACACACACACACACACACACACACGCACGCACGCACGCGTTCACCAACGCGTTCACCAACGCAGTAAAATGAAACTTAATATTTATATATAAACATGACTTTCCTCCTCCTTTTTCCGAAAGCTATTAGAGATATTGGAAATATCATTGCAGCATCTGATACACCTAATTAAACTTTAAAACTGATATTATGAATATTTGTTCTATGACTAATAATTACGCAGTAAAATTAAACTTAATATTTATTTAAAAACATGACTTTCCTCCTCATTTTCTCGAAAGCTATTAGAGATATTGGAAATATCATTGCAGCATCTGATACACCTAATGAAACTGTACATTTGATATTATGAATATTTGTTCTATGGCTAATAATTACGCAGTAAAATGAAACTTAATATATATATAAAAACATGACTTTCCTCCTCATTTTCTCGAAAGTTACTAGAGATATTGGAAATATCATTGCAGCATCCGATACACCTAATTAAACTGTACAACTCTCATTATGAATATTTGTTCTATGACTAATAATTACGCAGTAAAATGAAACTTAATTTTTATATAAAAACATGACTTTCCTCCTCATTTTCTCGAAGGCTATTAGAGATATTGGAAATATCATTGCAGCATCTGATACACCTAATTAAACTGTACAACTCTCATTATGAATATTTGTTCTATGACTAATAATTACGCAGTAAAATGAAACTTAATTTTTATATAAAAACATGACTTTCCTCCTCATTTTCTCGAAAGCTATTAGAGATATTGGAAATATCATTGCAGCATCTGATAAACCTAATTAAAATCTACTACTGTCATTATGAATATTTTCACTAGTACTAATAAATACTGAATTTTACTTTTTTTTAAATTACTTTCTTCCTCGTTTTCTCGAAAGCTATTAGAGATATTGGAAATATCATTGCATCATCTGATACACCTAATTCAACTGTACAACTGATATTATGAATATTTGTTCTATGACTAATAATTACGCAGTAAAATAAAACCGTATTTTTATATAAAAACATGACTTTCCTCGTCATTTTCTTGAAACCTATTAGAGATATTGGAAATATAAATGCAGCATCTGATACACCTAATTAAACTGTACAACTGATATTATGAATATTTGTTCGATGACTAATAATTACGCAGTAAAATGAAACTTAATATTTATTTAAAAACATGACTTTCCTCCTCATTTTCTCGAAAGCTATTAGAGATATTGGAAATATCATTGCAGCAGCTGATACACCTAATTAAACTGTACAACTGATTTTATGAATATTTGTTTTATGACTAATAATTACTTAGTAAAATGAAACTTAATATTTATTTGAAAACATGAATTTCCTCCTCATTTTATCGAAAGCTATTAAAAATATTGGAAATATCATTGCAGCATCTGATACACCTAATTAAACTGTACAACTGATATTATAAATATTTGTTCTATGACTAATAATAACGCAGTAAAATGAAACTTTATATTTATATAAAAGCATGACTTTCCTCCTCATTTTCCCGAAAGCTATTAGAAATATTTGAAATATCATTGCAGCATCTGATACACCTAATTAAACTGTACAACTGTCATTTTCAATATTTGTTTTATGACTAATAATTACGCAGTAAAATGAAACTTAATATTTATATAAAAACATGACTTTCCTCCTCATTTTCCCGAAAGCTATTAGCGATATTAGAAATATCATTGAAGCATCTGATACACCTAATTAAACTGTACAACTGTCATTATGAATATTTGTTTTATAACTAATAATTACGCAGTAAAATGAAACTTAATATTTATATAAAAACATGACTTTCCTCCTCATTTTCCCGAAAGCTATTAGAGATATTGGAAATATCATTGCAGCATCTGATACACCTAATTAAACTGTACAACTCTCATTATGAATATTTGTTCTATGACTAATAATTACGCAGTAAAATTAAACTTAATATTTATATATAAACATGACTTTCCTCCTCATTTTTCCGAAAGCTATTAGAGATATTGGAAATATCATTGCAGAATCTGATACACCTAATTAAACTGTAAAACTGATATTATGAATATTTGTTCTATGACTAATAATTACGCAGTAAAATTAATCTTAATATTTATTTAAAAACATGACTTTCCTCCTCATTTTCTCGAAAGCTATTAGAGATATTGGAAATATCATTGCAGCTTCTGATACACCTAATTAAACTGTACAACTGATATTATGAATATTTGTTCTATGGCTAATAATTACGCAGTAAAATGAAACTTAATATTTATATATAAACATGACTTTCCTCCTCATTTTCTCGAAAGCTATTAGAGATATTGGCAATATCATTGCAGCATCTGATACACCTAATTAAACTGTACAACTGATATTATGAATATTTGTTCTATGGCTAATAGTTAAGCAGTAAAATGAAACTTAATATTTATATAAAAGCATGACTTTCCTCCTCATTTTCTCGAAAGCTATTAGAGATATTGGAAATATCATTGCAGCATCTGATACACCTAATTAAACTGTACAACTGTCATTATGAATATTTGTTCTATGACTAATAATAACGCAGTAAAATGAAACTTAATATTTATATAAAAACATGATTTTCCTCCTCATTTTCTCGAAAGCTATTAGAGATATTGGATATATCACTGCAGCATCTGATAGACCTAATTAAACTGTACAACTGTCATTATTAATATTTGTTCTATGACTAATAATTACGCAGTAAAATGAAACTTAATATTTATATAAAAACATGAATTTCCTCCTCATTTTCTCGAAAGCTATTAGAGATATTGGAAATATCATTGCAGTATCTGATAGACCTAATTAAACTGTAAAACTGAAATTATGAATATTTGTTCTATGACTAATAATTACGCAGTAAAATGAAACTTTATATTTATATAAAAACAATACTTTCCTCCTCATTTTCTCGAAAGCTATTAGAGATATTGGAAATATCAATGCAGCATCTGATACACCTAATTAAACTGTACAACTGATATTATGAATATTTGTTCTATGACTAATAATTACGCAGTAAAATGAAACTTAATATTTATATAAAAACATGACTTTCCTCCTCATTTTCCCGAAAGCTATTAGAGATATTGGAAATATCATTGCAGCTTCTGATACACCTAATTAAACTGTACAACTGATATTATGAATATTTGTTCTATGGCTAATAATTACGCAGTAAAATGAAACTTAATATTTATATATAAACATGACTTTCCTCCTCATTTTCTCGAAAGCTATTAGAGATATTGGCAATATCATTGCAGCATCTGATACACCTAATTAAACTGTACAACTGATATTATGAATATTTGTTCTATGGCTAATAGTTACGCAGTAAAATGAAACTTAATATTTATATAAAAACATGACTTTCCTCCTCATTTTCTCGAAAGCTATTAGAGATATTGGAAATATCATTGCAGCATCTGATACACCTAATTAAACTGTACAACTCTCATTATGAATATTTGTTCTATGACTAATAATAACGCAGTAAAATGAAACTTAATATTTATATAAAAACATGATTTTCCTCCTCATTTTCTCGAAAGCTATTAGAGATATTGGATATATCACTGCAGCATCTGATAGACCTAATTAAACTGTACAACTGTCATTATTAATATTTGTTCTATGACTAATAATTACGCAGTAAAATGAAACTTATTTTTATATAAAAACATGAATTTCCTCCTCATTTTCTCGAAAGCTATTAGAGATATTGGAAATATCATTGCAGCATCTGATAGACCTAATTAAACTGTACAACTGATATTATGAATATTTGTTCTATGACTAATAATTACGCAGTACAATGAAACTTTATATTTATATAAAAACATACTTTCCTCCTCATTTTCTCGAAAGCTATTAGAGATATTGGAAATATCAATGCAGCATCTGATACACCTAATTAAACTGTACAACTGTCATTATGAATATTTGTTCTATGACTAATAATTACGCAGTAAAATGAAACTTAATATTTATATAAAAACATGACTTTCCTCCTCATTTTCTCGAAAGCTATTAGAGATATTGGAAATATCATTGCAGCATCTGATACACCTAATTAAACTGTACAACTGATATTATGAATATTTGTTCTATGACTAATAATTACGCAGTAAAATGAAACTTAATATTTATATAAAAACATGACTTTTCCTCCTCATTTTCTCGAAAGCTATTAGAGATATTGGAAATATCATTGCAGCATCTGATACACCTAATTAAACTCTACAACTGATATTATGAATATTTGTTCTATGACTAATAATTACGCAGTAAAATGAAACTTAATATTTATATAAAAACATGACTTTCCTCCTCATTTTCTCGAAAGCTATTAGAGATATTGGAAATATCATTGCAGCATCTGATACACCTAATTAAACTGTACAACTGTCATTATGAATATTTGTTCTATGACTAATAATTACGCAGTAAAATGAAACTTAATATTTATATAAAAACATAACTTTCCTCCTCATTTTCTCGAAAGCTATTAGAGATATTGGAAATATCACTGCAGCATCTGATACACCTAATTAAACTGTACAACTGTCATTATTAATATTTGTTCTATGACTAATAATTACGCAGTAAAATGAAACTTAATATTTATATAAAAACATGAATTTCCTCCTCATTTTCTCGAAAGCTATTAGAGATATTGGAAATATCATTGCAGCATCTGATAGACCTGATTAAAATCTACTACTGTCATTATGAATATTTTCACTAGTACTAATAAATTACGCAGTAAAATTTACTTTTTTTTTAAAATTACTTTCCTCCTCGTTTTCTCGAAAGCTATTAGAGATATTGGAAATATCATTGCATCATCTGATACACCTAATTCAACTGTACAACTGATATTATGAATATTTGTTCTATGGCTAATAATTACGCAGTAAAATGAAAACTTATATTTATATATAAAACATGACTTTTCCTCCTCATTTTCTCGAAAGCTATTAGAGATATTGGCAATATCATTGCAGCATCTGATACACCTAATTAAACTGTACAACTGATATTATGAATATTTGTTCTATGACTAATAATTACGCAGTAAAATGAAACTTAATATTTATATAAAAACATGACTTTCCTCCTCATTTTCTCGAAAGCTATTAGAGATATTGGAAATATCATTGCAGCATCTGATACACCTAATTAAACTGTACAACTCTCATTATGAATATTTGTTCTATGACTAATAATTACGCAGTAAAATGAAACTTAATATTTATATAAAAACATGATTTTCCTCCTCATTTTCTCGAAAGCTATTAGAGATATTGGATATATCACTGCAGCATCTGATACACCTAATTAAACTGTACAAACTGATCATTATGAATATTTGTTCTATGACTAATAATTACGCAGTAAAATGAAACTTATATTTATATAAAAACATGAATTTCCTCCTCATTTTCTCGAAAGCTATTAGAGATATTGGAAATATCATTGCAGCATCTGATAGACCTGATTAAAATCTACTACTGTCATTATGAATATTTTCACTAGTACTAATAAATACTGAATTTTACTTTTTTTAAAAATACTTTCTTCCTCGTTTTCTCGAAAGCTATTAGAGATATTGGAAATATCATTGCATCATCTGATACACCTAATTCAACTGTACAACTGATATTATGAATATTTGTTCTATGACTAATAATTACGCAGTAAAATAAAACCGTATTTTTATATAAAAACATGATTTTCCTAGTCATTTTCTCGAAAGCTATTAAAGATATTGGAAATATAATTGCAGCATCTGATAGACCTAATTAAACTGTACAATTGATATTATGAATATTTGTTCCATGACTAATAATTACGCAGTAAAATGAAACTTAATATTTATTTAAAAACATGACTTTCCTCCTCTTTTTCTCAAAAGCTATTAGAGATATTGGAAATATCAATGCAACAGCTGATACACCTAATTAAACTGTACAACTGATATTATGAATATTTTTTCTATGACTAATAATTACGCAGTAAAATGAAACTTAATATTTATTTAAAAACATGAATTTCCTCCTCATTTTCCCGAAAGCTATTAGAGATATTGGAAATATGATTGCAGCATCTGATACACCTAATTAAACTGTACAACTGTCATTATGAATATTTGTTCTATGACTAATAATTACGCAGTAAAACGAAACTTAATATTTATATAAAAACATGAATTTCCTCCTCATTTTCTCGAAAGCTATTAGAGATATTGGAAATATCACTGCAGCATCTTATAGACCTAATTAAACTCTATAACTGAAATTATGAATATTTGTTCTATGACTAATTATTACGCAGTAAAATTAAACTTTATATTTATATAAAAACATGACTTTTCTCCTAATTTTCTCGAAAGCTATTAGAGATATTGGAAATATTATTACAGCATCTGATACACCTAATTAAACTGTAAAACTGTCATTATGAATATTTGTTCTATGACTAATAATTACTCAGTAAAATGAAACTTAATATTTCTATATAAACATAACTTTTCTCCTCATTTCCTCGAAAGCTATTAGAGATATTGGAAATATCATTGCAGCATCTGATACACCTAATTAAACTGTACAACTGTCATTATTAATATTTGTTCTATGACTAATAATTACGCAGTAAAATTAAACTTAATATTTATATAAAAACATGACTTTCCTCCTAATTTTCCCGAAAGCTATTAGAGATATTGGAAATATCATTGCAGCATCTGATAGACCTAATTAAACTGTACAACTGAAATTATGAATATTTGTTCTATGACTAATAATTACGCAGTAAAATGAAACTTAATATATATATAAAAACATGACTTTCCTCCTCATTTTCCCGAAAGCTATTAGAGATATTGGAAATATCATTGCAGATTCTGATACACCTAATTAAACTGTAAAATATTCATAATATCAGTTTTACAGTTTAATTATGTCTATCAGATGCTGCAGTGATATTTCCAATATCTCTAATAGCTTTCGAGAAAATGAGGAGGAAATTCATGTTTTTATATAAATATTTAGTTTCATTTTACTGCGTAATTATTAGTCATAGAACAAATATTAATAATGACAGTTGTACAGTTTAATTAGGTGTATCAGATGCTGCAATGATATTTCCAATATCTCTAATAGCTTTCGAGAAAATGAGGAGGAAATTCATGTTTTTATATAAATATTAAGTTTCATTTTACTGCGTAATTATTAGTCATAGAACAAAAGTTCATATTGAGAGTTGTACAGTTTAATTAGGGTTATCAGATATTGCAATGATATTTCCAATATCTCTAATAGCTTTCGAGAAAATGAGGAGGAAAGTCATGTTTTTATATAAATATTAAGTTTCATTTTACTGCGTAATTATTAGCCATAGAACAAATATTCATATTATCAGTTGTACAGTTTAACTAGGTGTATCAGATGCTGCAATGTTATTTCCAATATCTCTAATAGCTTTCGAGAAAATGAGGAGGAAAGTCATGCTTTTTAAATAAATATTAAGTTTAATTTTACTGCGTAAGTATTAGTCATAGAACAAATATTCATAATATCAGTTTTACAGTTTAATTAGGTGTATCAGATGCTTCAATGATATTTCCAATATCTCTAATAGCTTTCGGGAAAATGAGGAGGAAAGTAATGTTTTTATATATATATTAAGTTTCATTTTACTGCGTAATTATTAGTCATAGAACAAATATTCATAATTTCAGTTGTACAGTTTAATTAGGTCTATCAGATGCTGCAATGATATTTCCAATATCTCTAATAGCTTTCGGGAAAATTAGGAGGAAAGTCATGTTTTTATATAAATATTAAGTTTAGTTTTACTGCGTAATTATTAGTCATAGAACAAATATTAATAATGACAGTTGTACAGTTTAATTAGGTGTATCAGATGCTGCAATGATATTTCCAATATCTCTAATAGCTTTCGAGGAAATGAGGAGAAAAGTTATGTTTATATAGAAATATTAAGTTTCATTTTACTGCGTAATTATGAGTCATAGAACAAATATTCATAATGACAGTTTTACAGTTTAATTAGGTGTATCAGATGCTGTAATAATATTTCCAATATCTCTAATAGCTTTCGAGAAAATTAGGAGAAAAGTCATGTTTTTATATAAATATAAAGTTTAATTTTACTGCGTAATAATTAGTCATAGAACAAATATTCATAATTTCAGTTATAGAGTTTAATTAGGTCTATAAGATGCTGCAGTGATATTTCCAATATCTCTAATAGCTTTCGAGAAAATGAGGAGGAAATTCATGTTTTTATATAAATATTAAGTTTCGTTTTACTGCGTAATTATTAGTCATAGAACAAATATTCATAATGACAGTTGTACAGTTTAATTAGGTGTATCAGATGCTGCAATGATATTTCCAATATTTTCAATATCCAATATCTAATGCTAGCTAGAAGAGCCCGTCGCTGACGGCCGAAGGAGCGACGGTTATATATTGCTCCGGCGGTGTTGCCAAACCGCAGTTATCGTACCGTAAAATTATCTATTGAATATCACATAAATATTCATAAGAACGGTAATTCTGATACATAAGACAATAGAAATTTGTAAATAATGCATATGTATATGCATGGGAATGATATAAAGATCTTGTCACAGACGTCGTGCCGCAAACACAGGAGAGGGAGACGCTGCTGGCACATACGGTGTGCCGCAAGAACTGAATGGGTTAAGGATGCCGCCTCCACCCCTTAATATCCTATAGACTTTCATCTTTCTACTTCTGAGCCACGATTGAAGTCTTTTTATTTTATTTTTTTATTTTTAGAAATTTGGAATGCTGTTTTTTCTCTCTTCCAGTTTATTATAGACCACCATCCAGGTCCTCTCTAGGCAATCCTCTGCTTTATTAATACGTTTTAGACCTCTTCCAGACCACATAGATACCCTTGTAGCCTATCTAATTCCTCAAACCTCCTTTAAATACAATTCAAACCTATATATTTTTTTCCTATAGACTCCATCAAGACCTTGGTAGCTTATCTAGACCCTCAGCCTCCTTCACATCTATCCAAACCTTATAAAGACCATATTAAACTCTTTCCAGACCTTTAACCTCCATCATACTTCTATCCAGATCTCATAAAGGCCATATAGAACCTTTTCCAGAACCTCAATTTCTATCATACCTTTAACAAAACCTCATAAAGACCAACTTGAACTCTTTCCAGACCTTTAGCCTCCATCATACCTCTATCCAGACCTCATAAAGACCATATTGAACCTCACTTATCCATTCCAGTCCACTATCTACACACTCCCCAGGCCTCCACGCACCCCCCCTGCGAGCCTGCTGTTCCAGACTCCCCCCTTCAGGCCCTGCTATCAAACAGTGATCAAATATGAGGGTCATTTGTCCTTAGTTCCTCTTGAAGGCTTGATAACGTCTCCCCCGCTGCCTCTTTCTCTTCTTCTTCTTCTCTCTCTTTCTCATTCTCTTTCTCTTCACTGTTTTTTTTGTTTGCCTTGTGTGTATCAGGTTTTTTTTGTGTGTGTTTTGTTGTCTCTTTTTATTCGTTTTTATTTGTTTTGTTTTCGTATTTTTTGGTTTTTTTTTCTTCTCTCCAGGTTGTGTTTCTTCCCTCCACCTTTTGTCTCGTATCTGTTTTTTTCCTCCGCATTCACCTTCCTTTTTCCCTCCGTCCCTCCCTCCCTCCCTTTTCTCTCTCTCTCTCTCTCTCTTTAGCCTTTCCTCCCTTCAGACGTTCCTCCAACAAAACTATCTTCATCATCTACTCAGTCTTACAACCCGTTTCTCTCTCTCTCTCTCTCTCTCTCTCTCTCTCTCTCTCTCTCTCTCTCTCTCTCTCTCTCTCTCTCTCTCTCTCTCTCTCTCTCTCTCTCTCCCCTATTTTTTTTATCATATTTCTTCTCCAATCTCTTCCCTCTTGTACTTTTATTCCTTCCAGTCCACTTCCCATTTCCTTCCATTTCCTCCTTTCCCACTACCTTCCACTTCCTTTCCTATTGTTTTCTCTTCCCTTCTTCCACCCTTCCTTCCTTTCCCTCTCTTCTTGTTTACCTTCCACTTCCTCTACATTCCTTATCTATCCTTCCCTTCTTTCATCCACTTTTTCCATTCCTCCTTCCTTCCTATACCTTCCACTCCCCTCTATATCCCTTCCCTTCTCTTCCTTTATCCACTTCTTCCATTCTTCCTTCTCTTCCACCTCTCCTGCCGTGCCTTCTACTTCCCTTACCATCCCATCCCTTCCCTTCCCTTCCCTACCTTCCACTTCCACTCTCCCTTCTCTTCCTACACTCCTGCCATGGCTTCCACCCTGCCATTGTGCCTCTCTGCCTATACCTACCTCATCTGCGACCTTATCAGGGGCAGGACGGCACCCACGGAGACGCCCCATAGACACTCCTACGAAAACAGACACCACGACGAGCAGCAGGAGGAGGAGGAGGAGGAGGAGGAGGAGGAGGAGGAGGAGGGTATAGTGAAGGACATGAGAAGTTGTATGTGGAGGTTAGAAGAGGAGGAAGAGGAGTAGGGGGTGAAGGGGGAACTGAAGGGAGGGGGAGGTTTGTTGGAGGGAAGTTTGGTACACCTGGCGCCCCCCCCCTCCTCCCTATCCTCCTCCTCCTCCTCCTCCTCTTCTTCCTCTTCTTCATCCTTCTCTTCCTCCCTTTCACCCACCGCCCGTCCCTTGTTCCCTGCTCCCACCCTCTCTCCCTCCTCCTCTTCCTCCTCCTCCTCCTCCTCCTCCTCCTCCTCCTCCTCCTCCTCCTCTTCCTCCCCGCCACAAGAGGACCGCTGGAATGTTATCTGGTACTCGAGTTCAGTGTAATTGTTGGTAAATAACTTTCAGGGTGTCGTGGGGCAGGGTTGTGTGTGTGTGTGTGTGTGTGTGTGTGTGTGTGTGTGTGTGTGTGTGTGTGTGTGTGTGTGTGCTTGTTGGTTTTTGGTTTTGTTTCTATTTGTTGTTCTTGTGTCTGTTATTGTTCTTGTTTTTGTTATTCTTCTTTGCGTTTTTCTTTTCATTGTTTTTTTTTAACATATTCTTTCTTACTCTTCTTCTCTTCTTTTTCTTCTCCTTATTATTATTATTATTATTATTATTATTATTATTATTATTATTATTATTATTATTATTATTGATGTGTTTTTTTTTATTTATTATATTATTATTATTGAAATTTTTGACACAATTTACTTTGTTTGTAAGAAAGTTTCTGAACCTGCTTATAAATCTCTTTTTTTATTATTATTTGTACTTGTGCTTATCTCTGTGTGTATGTTAGTATGTATGTATGCATTTCTCTCTCTCTCTCTCTCTCTCTCTCTCTCTCTCTCTCTCTCTCTCTCTCTCTCTCTCTCTCTCTCTCTCTCTCTCTCTCTCTCTCTCTCTCTCTCTCTCTCTCTCTCTCTCTCTCTCTCAGATGGCCTAGTGAACCTTATCGCACAGGAAAAGAGGAAAGATCTTGCTTGTGGATTCCTCTTCTCTCTCCATTGTCCTCATAGATACAGCGATTGGACCCAGGAGAGAGAGAGAGAGAGAGAGAGAGAGAGAGAGAGAGAGAGAGAGAGAGAGAGAGAGAGAGAGAGAGAGAGAGAGAGAGAGAGAGAGAGAGAGAGAGAGAGAGAGAGAGAGTAAAACAAAATCATGACACTAAGACAATACTAGGATGAATAAATAACTTGACATAATAAGGAGAAAAAAAAATAAATAACTATAAATAATATAAGAAAATAAAATGATTGTTGAAAATATAATAACGATAATCCTAAGCGTAACGTTTAATTATTTTTTTTTATTATTAATTCCTAACGTAACTTCAGGTAATAATAATATATTCACAATGTGTTGGAAAGTAATTGCAAGTGATGTTCAAGACTAACTATATTTATCTAATCTAATAATGTATTTTATTATCATGTATATGTATAAAAATAAACAATTAATTAATGTTTATGAGATTACTGAACCTCTTTATTTATTTAATTTAGTTTACCTTATTTGCATTCTGGCATTTATATATTCTTTCTTCCTCCTTGTTATTTTGTATTTTATTTATATTTTTTGTGTGTATGCATCTTCGTTCGTCTCTCTCTCTCTCTCTCTCTCTCTCTCTCTCTCTCTCTCTCTCTCTCTCTCTCTCTCTCTCTCTCTCTCTCTCTCTCTCTCTCTCTCTCTTTCTGGCTGCCTCATCAGTAAGGTGAACCAAAAATATTACTTCGTTAGTCTTTTTGTTTGATAGACACACGAGACCAGAATTTAGACTTAATTGTCTCTCTCTCTCCCTTCTCCTCCTCCTCCTCCTCCTCCTCCTCCTCCTCCTCCTTTCTTCCTTTTGCTCTCCCTGCTCCTCCTCCTTCTCCTCCTCCTCCTCCTTCTCTTCCTGCTCCTCCTCCTCTTTCTTCCTACTTCTCCTCCTCCTTTCTCTCTTCCTGCTCCTCCTCCTCCTCCCTTCTGCTTCTCCTCTCCTTTCTCCTCCTCCTCCTCCTCCTCCTCCTCCTCCTCCTCCTCCTCTCCTCTGTGTTCCCTTATCTTCTCGTGTTGTTGTCTCTTTTTCACGTGATTTCTCTCATTTTTTTTCTTATCTTCCATTTTGTGTTTTCTTTGTTTTTTTTTTATATTATTTACTTTTGATTTTCTTGATTCTAATTTCTATTTTTCTTGTGTTGAGGAATGTTTTTTTCGTATTTGAGAGAGAGAGAGAGAGAGAGAGAGAGAGAGAGAGAGAGAGAGAGAGAGAGAGAGAGAGAGAGAGAGAGAGAGAGAGAGAGAGAGAGAGAGAGAGAGAGAGAGAGAGTGAGTGTGTGAGAGTTAATCAAAAAAATAATCATGAACTCCTTTTCTCATTACCTCAGAACACATCCTCTCACACACCTGAGCATACCTTCTCACCTGGTGTCTTTATCTTCTCTCCATCCTCCCTCCTCCTTCTCTCCATCCCTCCTCCTTCTCTCCCCTCCATCCTTCCTCCCTCACCTGTCACCTGCCCATCAGACCTGACCTCACCTGGCCCCCCCACACGTGTCCCTCAACCCTTGTAAGGTCACCAGGGGGTCAACAAGGGGTCCCTAAGGTGCCAATTATAATGACAAACTCCCACAAACTAATATTTTCCCATACTATTCACTTCCCGGATGTGACGTCACGGATTGCAAATGGCGGCTGTTTGCGATGTCCTTTTGTTATGTAGATTTTTTTTGTTATATTAGAGTTTGGAAATAGAGTTTTTGAGTTAGATATTATAAGGTGAATGCGTTTTTAGTTTGTATAAGTAAAGTTTTGGATTAATGTTAGCAGTTTTGTGTATGTTAGTGGAATCAAGGAGTGTGTGTTAGGATCAGATCATATTAAGCTTGTTATTTTAAAGGGTTTGATTAATAAAACGAATATAATAACGATACAATAAATAACTGAAGGACGTTTGAGATATTCCAAGGAGCCGCCATGAAAGTGGATGTGCAGTCGTGGAAGGAAACTGTGCTGTGTTGATGCTTTAAAAACTTTCTTACTTTATGAACACAACACTGAAACTTTGCCTGCTGGGTGCTGTCTGTTGTCTGTTGTCTGTTGTCTGTTGTCTGTATCTCATGAATTTCTAACTTACGAGGAGGAAGAACAGTGGTGTGACTCTTTATTGTCTTCGTAGCTGTATGTAGCGCCTCTTAAATCCAGCAAACTAATTTATATATCCACATTTATTTCTTCCCTTCACTAACTTGTATTCTGGAACGGTAAGAAATTATCAGCTACACCTAAACACAGGTATCATATAACCCTTTACCTGCTAGACGCTACGGTGCTATTTTAAAACGAAGAATCGACAAAAAATATGTTCAGTATGTTGATTCCTTTCGTATTTTCCCCACGCGGCCGAGAGAGAGTGAGAGGGAGAGAGACGAGGAGTTAATATCTTAATCCACGAAATCCCATCAGGCCTCAGCGGGGCTCGTGGGAATCAGTGTCACGAGGTTTCGGGTTGTGTCCAAATCGGCTTCGAACCTCATACTGCACCCCTGCCGCGGCTCAAAGGCTCGGCGGCCGCAGATTATAACGAGGATTATTTCTGATGCTCACTTGTTTCTGAGGCGTCAGTGTTCAGTCTTAGAGCTTAGATTATGGTTGTGAGTGTCTTCCTTCCTCGGGTTCATTGTTTTTGAAGAAGAGATTTTGAAGTTATTGGTGTTATAATACTTTGGTTGTTATGGTTATAGAAATTTTCAGTTTATATTCATGTTTTTTTCTGTAATTGACGTACTTGACAAAAAAAAAAAAATAAAAGTGTACAGTTTTGTAGTATTTTAATCACTAAGAAAGAAAGAATGTATTGATAGAGAATACCAGCAAGAAATAAGGAAGGGAAGGTGATTCAAATTTTTTTTTTACATAATGAGAAGGAAAGAAAGAAAGGCAGAATATAACAGTTTAAGTGAAAAGTAATAGAAGAACGCCAGGTCAAGGTAGATATCCAGGTGCTGTTAATGATACAGGTAATAACGATTTTAATATATCAAATCACGTATGTAACTGTGATATAAGGTTAATTTTTACCTTTTCGACACTGAGTAAACTTCTTATTTGTTTGACTCTTAAATGTTTCCTTCTTTTTTATATTTGCTAAGTGGAAAAAAAAATATTACCACTTTCTATTAATGATATACGTGTAAATATTTGACTTGATGTATGTGTGTGGATGATACAGGGGAAGGGATGAGAGAGAGAGAGAGAGAGAGAGAGAGAGAGAGAGAGAGAGAGAGAGAGAGAAAGAGAGAAGAGAGAAGATTTAGACTGCCTCCTGCGTTCTTCAGGAGGAGTCAGTGAGTTGTAGCTAATCCCTCTCCTCGAATTGTTTATGTTCTCTCTCTCTCTCTCTCTCTCTCTCTCTCTCTCTCTCTCTCTCTCTCTCTCTCTCTCTCTCTCATCTGTGTGTCTTTGGAACATCTTTGAATTCTTAATTTTCTTTCTTCCTTCATTCGTCTAATCCTTACCTCCTTCCCTCCACACTTTCCTTCCTTCCCTTCATTTCTTACCTCCCTCCCTCCTTCTATCCCTCCCTCCCTCCCCTCCCTCCCTCATATCCCCCCTGGAGAGAGTTGATGAGGGAAGATTAAAGGTTTGTGTGTGTGTGTGTGGGTGTGTGTGTGTGTGTGTGTGTGTGTGTGTGTGTGTGTGTGTGTGTGTGTGTGTGTGTGTGTGTGTGTGTGTGTGTGTGTGTGTGTACAGATTTATTATACTGATAAACCCTACATACTTTATATTAGTTTATGACAAAGAGTCTTAACCACGTGGTAATTTACGGGGCAATTATTTCACGTGGATTTTTGTTTCCTTTCTCTATCATTAAGGTTTTGTATGCAAGGTAAATAAATAAACAGCCTTTAATTTGAGTTTTCTGCATATATTTTATTTTTGTTTTTTGAAAATGCTACATTCTACCTCCTCCTCCTCCTCCTCCTCCTCCTCCTCCTCCTCCTCTCTTTCCTCTTCCATCTCCTCCTCCTTTTCCATCATCACCACATCACCAACGCCACCACCACCACCACAATCTCCTCCTCTCCCCTCCTCCTCCTCCTCCTCCTCCTCCTCCTCCTCCTCCTCCTCCTCCTCCTCCTCCTCCTCCTCCACCCATCTTTACATATTATAAATCCATGTGCTCCTCCTCTTTATAATCTTCCTCCATTAACGAGAGAGTCAGGAGGTAAAGGGAGAGGGATTGGAGGTAAGGAGGAAAAGATGAAAGGGGAAGGAAAGGTGAGTGAGTGACGGGAGAAAAATAAACTTACTGAAGGGAGGGAGGGAAGGGGAGGGGAGGGAGGGAAGGGAGGGAGGGAGGGAAGAAAAGTAGAGAGAGATGGTTAGGAGACGAACATTTCAAGGATCAAGAACATCAGAAGGATATTTAGTTCTCTCTCTCTCTCTCTCTCTCTCTCTCTCTCTCTCTCTCTCTCTCTCTCTCTCTCTCTCTCTCTCTCTCTCTCTCTCTCTCTCTCTCTCTCTCATATTGACTGTTTTTAATGTCGAATCCTGATTAATTTCCGGCTTTGAGGTGGAGAGAAATTGTGGAGGAAAGGAGGAGGGAAGAGAGGCGTGTCTTGTAAGAAAAATGGAGGAAAGAGCGTATAAAAAAAAAGTAAGAGAGAGAGAGGGAGAGAGAGAGGGGGGGAGAGAGAGAGAAAAAAAAAAGAGACAGGGAGAGACTGTATAAGCAAATAAGATAATAATACGAACACGAATCTTGCATATAACGAACAACACACACACACACACACACACACACACACACACACACACACACACACACACACACACACACACACACACACACACACACACACACACAGAACACGACCTGGAAATAACACACTAATATGCAGGTTTCTTATCACACACGCGGATCAGACACACAAACAGACAGACAGACAGAGAGACAGACAGACAGACAGACAGACAGCCTCCCATACCATCT
>JAPQNM010000021.1:240145-245145 GCA_029783475.1 Metacarcinus magister | reverse complement strand
GGCTGGTTACGTGGTTGGTGTGTGTGTGTGTGTGTGTGTGTGTGTGTGTGTGTGTGTGTGTGTGTGTGTGTGTGTGTGTGTGTGTGTGTGTGTGTGTGTGTGTGTGTGTGGTGGAGTAGACTCGTCGTGCCTTTGTGTGTGGATTGTGTTTAAGATTGTAATGTATGTGTGTTTATTTTTTTTATTAACTTTCATTATGTTTTTTTATTATTTTTTTTTTTTATGTATCAATTTTTTTTTATCTTACTCCTCCTCGTTCTTCTCCTTTTTTTTTCTTCTATTTATTCTTTTATATTAGTAATGTCTGTTAAATTTTCGTTTTTCCAGACTATTTCCAGACTTTTTTTTTCCCCTCCAGCCCAGCAAGTCATAATATTGTTACTCTATTTGATGTTATTACTTATATATCATAATGTTTATCACATGTACTGTCATTTCCTTCCTCGTTTATCCAGAATTCTCGTCTCTCCTGCATCTATTATTATCCTCTGTCCTCTCTCTCCTCTTTTCTCCTCCCCTCCAATCTCTCCGTAATCTATCTCCTTTCCCTTCCATCACTCCTTCCCTCCGCTTCTCTTCTCCCAAGGGAACATTATTAAGGAGGATCTGATCAGGAGAGATGGAGTAATATCGTGAAAATTATGAATATAAGGCTGGATAAAAGTGGAAGTGTTGCCTAGACTACCGTAGGGTTGAATTTTGACTATGTTTTGATGTAGTCTTCGTCCTTGTAGTGTTAGTAGCAGCAGAATTGATGTTAGTAATAGTAGTAGTAGTAGTAGTTGTAGTAGTTATAGTAGTATGTAGTGATAATAACAGCCTCATCAGTTTCAACACTCCTTCAGTACATCCCTTCAAAAGAAACGAGAAGGAATGGTGTGTTGTAGGAAGCTGAGAATTTGTATCCAGTTCCTCTCCAGGCTGTTTCAAGATATTTACACACAAGTTGAAAAAAACAAAAACATAGATAGGGTCTTAGATATGTGGCGGGTACGTGTCTAATGTTGAATAAGCAAGATATGACAAGCAATATATATGTGGTGATGCATGTGCCTGTCTTATCACCGAAGGAGCTTTTCGCCTTAAGGGTTAGTAACTCAGACTCCTGCGGCTGCGGGGACGAGACACCATTCGGAAGGCAACGAAGCCCTGCTGGGACTCCGCCTGCCTTTTGTTGGGCATGAATGCTTGATAGGGCGGAGGAGCGCCGCGCCTCCGAGATGTCAGTCTTAACACCGCCCCTCCCCCCTTCCCTCCCGTGGACAAGGCTACCAAACCTTTATTTTACTACAATTGTCGCGGCAGCACCTTGCCATGGTTCTTGTGAGTCGTAGTGGGCGTGACCAACAAGAGTTTCTTCCACAACCATATCAAGAGCGGCAACCGTGACCGTCAGTGTCACAGACTATTCGTCCTCCACGCAGACAGAACTGGCACCCATAAACATTGCATTACAACACGCCCACACCTTGCACAACCTCATTGTTGTCATCCACTCAGACTCCATGTCAACCATCACATCACTGCACACTCAACACAGTGAAACACACACCATTCACACACCAGCCGAAGCCATATACAGAACCCGGGCACAGCCGTCACCATTAACTGGATCCCTTCCCATGTTGGCATAGCAGGGACTGACAAGGCTGACACACTGGCCAAGCAAGGCACTCAGGAACAAGTGGTAAGCTTTCACACCCTCAGAACCCTGCAACATTTGAGCACAGTTCAAAGACTGGTGGAGACAAAGCGGCTGCAACAAGCAAGGGACACCCATCGCCCGCTGTCTTCACGAGGTTCAGGAAGGCAGCGATGGCCAGGCCCGCCAAGGTGTGTCCAGTCGGTGTGAGGTGTAGTGCAGGCAAGGATACGACTGGTCTGTCTCCACGGGTGGCAGCTCGGTATTGCCACACCAGGAAAGAGACTGTGCCGCCTCTGTGACAAACACAATCTCGAAACTTACTTGCCAGGCTGTATACGAGTGCGTGACTCCAGAGAACATTGCCCAGTGCCTTCGCCTAATGTTGCCGACCTTGCCATACATTGCATTAACAAACTACTCCAAACTCTAATTGTCCTCCAGGCTTAGTTACACGACCTAAAACACTGTACATACATTATATTTATGCAATTAGGTCGTTAAACTATTAGATGCCAAGACTGACTCCACGCTGTGAAGTATTCTCCATAATTGTAAATAAAAATATTAAATCTAAATCTGAACACACACACACACACACACACACACACACACACACACACACACACACACACACACACACACACACACACACACACACACACACTCTTTCTCTTTCTCACTTCTTTTTTTCTCTCTCACTCCTTCCCTGCTCTCCTCTTCTCTCTTCTTACCACGCTTTCCTTCACCGTCCCATCCAATACCATGACGCTATTCTTGCCTTCACAGTTCATGCCTTTCCCCTCCCTCCTCCCCTCCCCTCACCCGGGCCATTGTCGTGTCTGCCCCCGCAAACAAAACACCTGGGCGGCCCTTGCTTAAGACAATATATCGTAAATCATTCTCCCCAAAGCTTTACTTCAGCCCACTCCCGCTCTGACTCACCTCTTCCTTTCCTCCATCCTCAGCCCCTCCTTTCCTCCGTCCCTCCCACCCACCAGTCTTCTCTCTCTAGTTCAGCATCCTTCTTCTTCTTCTTCCCTCCTCCTCCTCTCTGTTGTCTCTCCCTCCCCCGCCTTCCCAGCCTGAAGGGGAGGAAGGGAAGAAAATGAGGGGCTGGGATGGGGACGGGTTTTCAAGGTCACTCATTTGTTGAGGATAAATAGTCGTGTGTAGTGTTGGGTCTCCTCTTATTGTCTACTACTACTACTACTACTACTACTACTACTACTACTACTACTACTACTACTACTACTACTACTACTACTAGAGTCCTTACCGTGTCCTCTTTGTTCCAGTATCGTCAGCGGGTGTCCCAATAACGAGATGGTCCCCTTTGCCGCCGACCTCCCATGACCAGGAAGGAAAGAGGGTGAGTGTTCCGTCCCACATTCTGTCTCTTACACGAAATTGACGTCAAAATTGATCGATGGCTGTAAGGGGAGATAAATGGCCTTGAAAAAGAAAAAAAGCTGAAAATGGAAAAAATTTAAGAGGGTTGTATACAGAATAGGGTTTGATGGGAGGTTGTGATTGATGGAGAGATGGAAGGCAAGAGAAATAGTCAGTCAGAGAAGCCTAAGAGGGTTATGTCCACGTGTAAGAGAATAGAGAGAAACGTAATGATGTCATCTTCAAATAGGTTTACACTAGGAAGAGGAATTGTTTGTATCTTTTGTAGGCTTAGTGTGCGTCACCGAAATTGTTCTTAGTCAAACCAATTATTTTTTTTTTTGTGTGAATATTTAAAAAGACAGTGTTCCAGCGTCTTCTTGTCTTGTCATTAATTAAACTCATTAATCTTTTTTCCTCATATAACACAACTCATTAGTCGTTCAAACCCATTACACTGGATACATTATTTTTTTTTAGTGTGATGGTGAGTGTGTGTGATGAATTTTTTTTATTTATGAGGAATATTTTGTATAAAGTTGTTAATTTTTTCGTGTTTATGTCAGGGTAGTAGTGTTAAAAGTAAGTTACGTTGCTTGCTAACTTACTATTACTCGCACTTTCACTACTACTACTACTACTACTACTACTACTACTACTACTACTACTACTACTACTACTACTACTACTACTACTACTACTACTACTACTACTACTACTACTTATACTTATACTGCTGCTGCTGCCTCTACACAACAAAGGGTTTGGTATCGATTTACGAAATACAATTAAATCATCTTCACCACTAACCTCTCCCTTGAGGATGAGTGTGGTTGGTTGGCAATGGGTGGGAAGAAGGGGGGGGAAGGGACACCATCTCACCCCCCCATCACCCCATCACCCCCGCTGGGACATTCATCAGTGGCTATGTAATGTACTTTTCCGCCCATCACCCTAAACCCTATTTTGATTCATCTATCAACACCCTATTTTATTTTTCTAACTTTCAATACCAACCTTGTATCAAAATCGGTCGCCTTACACATGAATCTTAGTTACTTTCAATAAAATACAAAAAAAAAAATTAAAATCACTCGAGCGAAACTCATCCATTAGGACGTTAGTGGGAAACGATTCACAAATTTGCGTATACATAAGTCACTTTCCCAGCCACCTAACCACACCATCACCCCTCCTTGCCCCTCCTACCCCCCTGCCCCGCCCCCCCTCTGCCCCCCCCCCCAGCCACAACCAATCACTTACATTGGGGGGAAAATCACTTTAACCAATCATAGGCGATTGTCTGCCCCCCTCTCCAACCTACCTCCACCCCATCTCCACCCTCCCAGTACTGTAAGGAAGGGTTGGAGGAGGGAGTAGGTGCGGTGGAGTAAAGATAGTGCTGGAGAGTCATATAAGGTTCTGTAAGTCTGCGAAACCTATGTATATGTAAGTAGGAAGGCAGCTATGTGTGTACGCATTCCACACACCACACACACACACACACACACACACCACACACACACACACACACACACACACACACACACACACACACACACACACAGCGGCACGTTTGCTGCTCTAAACACACGAATATTTTAAAAGGCTAAGGAGGAGAAGACTACTGAGGAGGAGGAGGAAGAGGAAGAGGAAGAGGAGGAGGAGGAGGAAGAAGAGAGTGAGAAACGCAGAAGGAAGATAGGAGGCAGTTAAAGTAGAAAGAAAGAAAGATAGACGAGAG
This sequence comes from Metacarcinus magister, assembly GCA_029783475.1. NCBI lineage: Eukaryota > Metazoa > Arthropoda > Malacostraca > Decapoda > Cancridae > Metacarcinus > Metacarcinus magister. Next base: position 240,367 of record JAPQNM010000021.1, on the reverse strand, counting down.
AGAGAGAGAGAGAGAGAGAGAGAGAGAGAGAGAGAGAGAGAGAGAGAGAGAGAGAGAGAGAGAGAGAGAGAGAGTGAGAGTGTGTAATAAAAAAAAGACGGTCGGATAGGAATAAACTAGAGAGAGACAAAGTGGTGAGTGAAAAAGAAGGGAGTAGGAGTAGGAGTAAGAGTAGGAGGAGGAGGAGGAGGAGGAGGAGGAGGAGGAGGCTCGGTCAGCGCT
>JAPQNM010000021.1:220145-232645 GCA_029783475.1 Metacarcinus magister | reverse complement strand
TGGGAGAGTAGAGGAAATGTTTCATGAAGGGTACGAGAGAGAGAGAGAGAGAGAGAGAGAGAGAGGGAGAGAGAGAGAGAGAGAGAGAGAGAGAGAGAGAGAGAGAGAGAGAGAGAGAGAGAGAGAGAGAGCATTGAATAAACTCAGGTGAACGTACGCACAGGTGAAACCACGACTGACTGCTCCTTTCTCTCTTCCTCCCACTCTTTCATTGCCTCCGTGACTCTCTGAAATTTATCTCGTCTCTCTCTCTCTCTCTCTCTCTCTCTCTCTCTCTCTCTCTCTCTCTCTCTCTCTCTCTCTCTCTCTCTCTCTCTCTCTCTCTCTCTCTCTCTCGCTCTCTCTCTCTCTCTCAATGTAACCGTGACTCCCTCAAATTTATCTCCACATGTCTCCCTCTTTTCCCTCCCACACCATCCTCCTCCACCTTCTCTCCTCCCCTACCTGCGTTATCTCCCTCCTTTCCTCCCGCCCCCCCCCTCTTCCCTCCCTCACAACAGTCACGACCTCCCAAATCTCGCTCAGTTTCCTGCTTTGTCTCGCGCTCACTCATTCCTGGACACATGATATTCGTACACCTAATTTTCGAACGAACGCTGCATTTTGGGACATCTCGTTTTGGACCTGAATCTTTCTCTCTCTCTCTCTCTCTCTCTCTCTCTCTCTCTCTCTCTCTCTCTCTCTCTCTCTCTCTCTCTCTCTCTCTCTCTCTCTCTCTCTCTCTCTCTCTCAATACACAATACACGCGTAAACACACTCTTAGACTAGATATAAAAATCGCAAATGTTTACTATCACTACTGCTAATGATAATAATAATAATAATAATAATAATAATAATAATAATAATAATAATAATAATAATAATAATAATGATGTAACAAAAATAGCAATGCAAAACACAGTTACCCGCCGTTATAAATGTTTACAAAGTTTATGAACAGAGGAAAATTTTCATATATAATATTCACCTGTGTAATTAACTGAAACAAAATTATTACAGGTGAATGAACTACTTGACAGATCACTGGATGAATTATTACAAACTTCATCATTCATTCAGTCAGTCAGTAAGTCAGTAAAACAGTCCGTCTACCAGTCATTCAGTCAATCAGTCAGTAGAGGAACTAGAAATATTACTATACTATCCATACGCAGTGAATAGTGTGTGCCTTCAGTCAATCAGTCAATCAGTGAGTCCATAAATCAGTTGAAGTGGAGCCGATCATTTTTATTAGTATTCAATGCAGTGAGTTGGTTGGTATTCATCGATGAGTGAGTGGGTTGCCTTGATGGACGGCCAGTCAGTGCTTCAGTGCTTCCATCAGTCATTCCCATGTTGTCATTACACATACTTGTCAGTCAGGTTATCCGTATTTATTTCACGTTACCTCCTCACCTCACCATTCAGTCAGTCAGTCAGTTAGTCAGTCATACACTCTCTCTAGTAATAAACAGATCAGTCATTTACCTAATTAAGAAGAAAATCAGTCACTCAGTCTATTAATCAACTAGTTAGTCAGTCATTCAGTCAATCAGTCAAGCAGGTAGTCACTTCCCCGGTTAATCAGTCAGTTAACCAGGGTATCAGTCAGTCAGGGAAGAAGTGAGGGAGGCATTCAGTCAAGTCAGTCAACCAGAAACGCCACCCGAGCGAGAAAGGTCAGAAGGGAAATGAGAAACTATAAATTTTGACTGAGCCGAGATAAGTTTCTGTTTAAATTAAGAAACGAAACATTACAAAAAAAAATGTGGGAAGTTATTTTTTTTTTATTCTGTGGGAAGACGAAAGTAGGTGTATAATTAAAATTCTCCTCGTGAACAGATTAGAGAGAGAGAGAGAGAGAGAGAGAGAGAGAGAGAGAGAGAGAGAGAGAGAGAGAGAGAGAGAGAGAGAGAGAGAGAGAGAGAGAGAGAGAGAGAGAGAGAGAGAGAGAGAGAGTATAAATGGGTTAAAACTTTACCTTTTCAACTTTTCAATAGTGTTACTCCTAATTCTTATCCTTCTATTATCTCTCTTTCTTTCTCTCTCTTTCTCTTTCTTCGTTATCTCTCCTATCCACCTATTCACTTACCGCCGCGAACAGGTAGGCGTAACGTAATGGGATAAAGCACGAGGTAAGGCAAGACGTAATAAACTAGGGACTTCAAGATAAGTGAGGAGACCAAGATGGGGTGTGAGGGAGGCGATGCTGGAGGCTGGAAAGTCCTCACCTCACACACACACACACACACACACACACACACATACACACACACACACACACACACACACACACACACACACACACACACACACACCACACACACACACACACACACACACACACACACCACATAGATAGATAGATCGATACATATATACATACATATGTAGGTATGGTTATTTTAGTCCATGCAGCTATATAAGTGAGAGAATGGTAATGGTAATAATATGGAGAATATGAAGGAAAGACGTGTATTTTTATTCGCTCTTGGCTCTGTGTGTTGGAAGAGCCGCCCGGCAGAGCTGACTACACCGAAACTGAGGCGACACACACACACACACACACACACACACACACACACACACACACACACACACACATACTTGACTCTTGTTATTATTTTTGTTTTTCTACAGGAGTTGGTTGATTGATTTATTAATATATTAAATTTTGTATTGACGTATTAATTATTATTATTGTTATTATTATCATTATTATTATTATTATTATATTATTATTATTATTATTATCATTATTATTATTATTATTATTGTCATTATTATTATTATTGTCATTATTATTATTATTATTCATTATTATTATTATTATTATTATTATTATTATTATTATTATTATCATTATTATTATTACTATTTCTATTATTATTATTATTATCAGTTCACTGGTCGCTTCACGCATGACTGCATTAAATAAGCCTTAACCACACCTTGTCCTTGGTGTTTGTTAATCCGCTCCTTTGACATGCAGCAGCAGCAGCAGCAGCAGCAGCAACACTTCACTACACCTTCACTCTAATCAATTAATGCATCATCATCCTGAGCACAGCCTCGGCCTCACAGACTCTAATAAAACAACACTCACTCCTTATCTTCCTCATTGCTCATTCCGGTTTTTCTCGCATCCTTGTAATCTTTCTCGCTATGCAGAGTATCTGGCTTTGGCTTGGAAAAAAGATAGCAATGATAATATTATCTTCAGGACAAAATTGGGTATGAAATACGTATTATAATGAATGAGCTCCGTTCGAAGTCATTGTCATTGACATTGTTGTTGATGTTTTTGCATTTTGATTTTATAATAGTCTGAACAAAATATTTTGAATTTTGAATTTTTTTTAAATCAAAATGTATAACAATTGGGAAACGTGATTGGAATAACAGTAATACACCTTTCACATTGCAATAAAATTTGTTCTGCAAGTTTTCTTTTGTGACTTTCGGTTTCGAAGTTAGTGACAAGATAACAAACCCGACATTAATTTGAATCGGTTGTAATTTACGAAAACATACGGAAGATAAAAACAAATTCTGCAATCTGTTGTATTGTGTGGACTCAGCCGGGGTTGGTTACCTCTATGCATTTTTATCGTAGTAGACCAGCATCGCTCAGTAACATTAAATAATGATTATTTCCATTATTTTTATTAGGCAAACTACTGTGAAAAAAAGTTTGATGGTTTAGTAATCAGAAAACTTAGTCCAGATTGGAGAAAATGAAACTTTTGAGTTTTTCAGAAAACTTTAATATTCTTAAAACCATTGAAAGATATTGGAAAGGTGAAGACAGCATCAAATATAAATGATTGAGCTAACTTGGTGTATGTGCATTTTTAAAGTAGGATTAATATTTTCGTAGTAAAATAGCCAAAACTTTTTGACCTAAGTTGGTGGAAATTTTTGGTTCACAAAAGCGAAATTCTGTTTTCGTCCGAGATACGTAGAACATGAGAGAAAAAAAAGTTGTACCAACATTAAAATAAAGAAATATGGAAATTATAACATGGAAGATATAGCAATATCATTGATAAAGAAAGTGAAAATATACAAACACATACAAAAAATACGAAAAAGTTATAAATACAAATAGTGTAATTGCAAAAATGAAATAGAAAATGTGGAGATTAAAGTATTGAAAAAGTATTAAAAAAACTGACTTAGAAAAACCTTCTCATCACCTCCAACCACTGACAGAAAAAGAAAGAAAGAAAAAAATATATATATACTATAATATGATATGATATAATATGATATAATATAATATAAGAAAATAAACTGGTGGAATAAATGGGATGAGAGTCACGTTTCACTGTTTGGTGCCGACACAACGATTTATACTGAACTGACTGTCAATAAGAAATATGAAAAACATTAAACTGAATCAAGGACTTAACTCACCTTTACCATTACGTGCATGAGGCGTGCACGTGCGTGGCACCGTACGTACGTCCGTGCATCCCTGAGCCTCCGTGCGGTAATAACAAAAGTAAAGAGTGCGGACAGGAAAGAAAGGAGGGCGGGCGGCGGGCGAGGCAGGATCCGCCGCTATGCTTAGAGCAGTCAGGCGGCGAACAGGTCAAGATTATACCCCGCAGGACGCCGTAGGACCTGCCCGCCCAACCTGCCTCACTACCCCTCTGTGTAGATCGTCCTGAGGATAAGACAACGCATGTTTACCTCTCCACCAACCTCCTTTCTTCTCTCTCCTTTCCTTCCACCCTCGTCTTTCCTTCCTCTCTCCCTGCAGCCCCTCCATCCTTGCCTCCCCAACCCCTCCCCTCCCTCCCTCCCACCCGCCCTCAAGTCCCTGGTTTCATGGGATATTGTGTATTTGGTTAAGTTACAAGCCCGAATTTTAGGCTGTACCGTCTGATTATTGTGATGTTTCCTGCACCGTGTTTAGTGTGCGTGTGCGTGCGTGTGTGTGTGTGTGTGTGTGTGTGTGTGTGTGTGTGTGTATGTGTGTGTGTGTGTGTGTGTGTGTGTGTGTGTGTGTGTGTGTGTGTGTTTTCTTGATTCCTAAGCTTGACATTTGATACGCTGTGTAATTTCCCGTCGCTTGAGGGTCTTTTGTGTTGAGTTCACTGCGTCTAATCTTTTCGACCGTTTGCACCTGAGAGAGAGAGAGAGAGAGAGAGAGAGAGAGAGAGAGAGAGAGAGAGAGAGAGAGAGAGAGAGAGAGAGAGAGAGAGAGAGAGAGAGAGAGAGAGAGAGAGAGTAGAGAGTGTAGAGAGTAGAAGTAGTAGTAGTAGTAGCAGCAGCAGCAGCAACAGTAACAACAATAACAACAATGACAGTAGTAGCACCAACCCCAAGCTAGTATATAAATTCAACACACACACACACACACACAACACACACACACACACACACACACACACACACACACACAATTTATTACCACCCTGCTAGCTAAGGCTGCTGGTGTCCTGCTATCGGCCTTCATTATCACCATCACCACTCGCCTCATCACCATCACTGTAAACTTGACCAGCCACTCGAACTTACCATTTAGACCACAACCCACCACCACCACCACGACCCACCACCACCACCACCCACCCACCACCCACCCACACCCCTCCCTCCCTCGAAAGGCACCGCAGTCGCCCCACAACACCGTCAGTAGCCACATAGGGAGCGACACACATCCCCAAGACCCTACGTGGAGCATCGTCTGCAGATTGAACGAGAGATATGAGCGAGGTATAAATTGCATCTTGTGTATTTATTGGCAGCGTCTATCTGATGCTGGAGGGAGGTAAGGGAGGTAAAACGGGTAGGGTAGGGTAGGGTAAGGGGTTGTAGGGTAAGGGTATGGGGGAGTAAGGGTATGGAGGGGAAGGTATAGAGAACAGGTAAGGGAGTTGAGGTGGTATAGGAGGCAGGTGTAGGCAGGAGTTATGATGGCTCCCTCCTGTTACTCTCTCTCTCTCTTTCTCTATTTCTCTCTCTCTCATTATTTACTCTCTCTTTTACCGGGAAAGTTGCGAATCTTTTACTACCAACAACTTCCTACGTTTTTTTTTTTTATCCTCTGGCGGTGTGAATAGGAAGCTTAGAGTAACGTTAATACACAGAACACACACACAATACACAACGCTATTTTTACGCCTCGTTCAACCCAGTGTATGTTAGCCTCGACGTGGGGTTGGGGCGGGCGGGCGGGCTGGCTGGCGCACACACACTTGCATTCATAGCACTGTGCTGGTGTTCGGTGCCGTTTGGTGGGCGGTGTTGTTGGTAGGATCTCACTACAGTGCTACATCAGATAACTTTATGGTAAGGACGCCCACACACACACACACACACACACACAGACACACACACACATACACAGATACACACACACGCCGATCCTACCCGCCACTTCATGTTTTCTGTAGTCATTGCTTCTCCTCTCTTCTCTCTCTCTCTCTCTCTCTCTCTCTCTCTCTCTCTCTCTCTCTCTCTCTCTCTCTCTCTCTCTCTCTCTCTCTCTCTCTCTTTCTCTCTTCTTTACCTTGTGAGCATGTAAACATTCTCAGTATTCCTGCCACACTCACCCTACTTGATCGCCTGGTACTGGCACACCCTCGAGGACGCATCATTTCACTGTGTAATCAATCTCTTCACATGATAGTCATTCACTTGGGTGCGTCATGCAGAGTCAGTAATGCTGCTGCTTCTACATGCATGCCGGCCAGTGTTTGGGTGAAGGGGGTGAAGGGGGTGAGGTGGGTAAGGGGGTAGTGATGTCTAACACGTGAATGGTCTGTGAATAGAAGTGTTGGGTGACATTGGGTGATTTTATTTTTTTTTCTCCCTCTCTCTTTCTATCTTTTATATATGTGAGGTATTTTTTTTTTGAGTTTTCTGTCTTATTTTTGACCGATTTTAGTCCTGGAAATATGGATAACTTGGCCCAAAAATAGCGATTGTGATTTACCTTTAAATTGCGTGTCCTTTTTTGACGTTGGGATCCATTATTCAGGAGCAGGATTGTGATTTGTTATGATCTTTGCTGGGAGTCAATCGATCCTTTGAGGGAAACCTAACACGGTAGCCTTGAGAAAATAACTTGAATTTGTAAAACTGAGAAGGTAAAGAAACTCGTGTGATATTGAGACCTTATAAATAATTCGTGTTAAGAAACCTGGAGGAAGGGAAGATGAGAGGAGGGTAAGAGAGGAAAGGAAGAAAGGAGGAGTGGAAGACAGGAAAGAGAAGAAAGGGAGAGTGGAAAAAAAGGAAAGGAGTGGAAACAGGAAAGGAAAAAAGGGAGAGGAGTGGAATACAGGAAAGAGGAAAAAGGGAGAGAGGAAAAAAGGGAGAGGAGTGGAATACAGGAAAGAGGAAAAAAGAGAGAGAGGAAAAAAGGGAAAAGAGTGGAATACAAGAAAGAGGAAAAAAGGAGAGGAAAAATAGCGTGTGAGTGGGTCAGTTTGATGTGGTCTCAGCTTATATCAAACGTGACACTAATCTAATAATATCCAGACAAATGTGGCTCACTGACCCATATTTTTACTGTATTGGTGGACACACACACACACACACACACACACACACCACACACACACACACACACACACACACACACACCAACTCGACCAAGCCAAAGCAGATTACTATTATATGCTATTCTCTTTCATCATCATCATCGTCATCATCATAATTTTCTTCTTTTCTTGTTTTTGTTCTTGTTCTTCTTGAGGAGGGCAAGGGTTAGAGGGCAGAATGCGTAGAACAACGAGAAGAACATGAGGAAATATAGAGGGAGAACAATTTTTTTTTTACGTAGGAGGAAGTAGAGGATGTGGGTGAAGAGACCTAAGACAGGGTGAGGAAAGGAGGCGGGGAGTAAGGGGGGAGGCAGTGGAGGATACGAGTCAGTGGGTGGAAGGAAGAGATGGAGGAGTGGAGGGAGATGAGATGTTTACTTAGGATTACATGGGAAGAGCAAACATCAATAGATCTATAACGAGGGTATCTGATGAACCACGTATTACCACTACTTAACTACTTGTGAGGAAACAGGATATAATATGATAGAGCTCCTCCCCGTCCAGCAACGTGCCCGCAGGAAACAGTTAGAAAGGAATATCACTAACTTTTTTTCCTCCAGTGATCAACGGTTTCTATATTTAAGAATGTTTGATGTTGTACCTGTGTTAGATCTTTTTCCTCTTAACTTAATTTCATCTTAATACTCCTATGTGGTGTATGTTAAAGTTTCCTTCATGATTAGTTTGATTTAATTAATTTACTCTTTTGAAAACTTCCATAACGTCCTCAATTATCTCTCTTTATGGAGTGAAAACGTGTCTAACTACTTTCATCTTTCCTCCACCACCAAAAGAATGGAGAGGAAAGGTGAGAGGTGGAGGGAAGAGGTGAAGATGGAGACAAGAGGTAAGAGGTGAGAGGTGGAGGGATAAGAGGTGAGGGGCTGGAGGCAAGAGGTGGAGAGTGGAGGAATAAGAGGAAAGGTTGGAGATAACTTTGCAGGCTGTGATTCCAGGATTGTGTGCTCGTGAATTTGCTTAAGCGTGTCTCATGTTTGGGTAAGTGTAGGAGGGAGGGGGGGAGGGAAGGGAATAAAGAGAGGGAAGAGAGGGAAGGGAGGGAGGGAGGGAGGGAGAGGAAGAGAGAATCAGCTGACCGTGACTTGCATTCCTTTTCTTGTTCTTCCTCCTTCTCATTCTTTTCTTCTTTTTCCTCCATCGTCACTACCACCACCACCACCACCACCACCACCACCACCACCACCACCACCACCACCACCACCACCACCACCACCACCACCACCACCACTACCTTCTCATCTTTCTCTCACTTCCTTCATTATCACGTTTTATTTCTGATCCGTTTTAGGAGTTATTTCCAAGGGTTTTTTTTTTTTTACATTAATTTTTCTTTCATTCTTTAATATTCTTTTCTCTCTCATTCCTCTGTCCTCTCAGTTTCCTTCATTCCCTCGGTCCCTTCACCGCCCGTTCCCCTTCACCCTTGTCACCCTAAGTCACCTTCGCGTCTTGAATTACCGAGTCTACAACTAAACGAAAATAAAGAAAGGAGGATTTTGAAATGGAAATACATATAGGAATGAGACGAATATTTTTATTTTATTTACTTGAAATAATTTACATCTATTTTTAGTCAGCGGATATACATACGGATGGGAAATAGATTATAAGAGTCTACTATAATAATGATGATACGCGTAATAGTAATAACAATGATAATAATAATGATAATAATAATAATAATGATAATAATAATAATTATGATGATAATAGTAATGATAATACTAATAATGATAATATAAAAAATGATAATAGTAATAATGATGATAATAATAATAGTAATAATAATAATAATAATAATAATAATAATAATAATAATAATAATATTAATACAAAGAAAAAAAGAAGAAGCATTACTGCACATATCTTATTCCATAAGGTCATGTACGTGTTTAAGTTCACTCAGTTTCCTGTGAACTTCTGGAAACCTATTTCTAATAAGCCAGTCACGCTTATTATACATCAGGTTTAAAAGTGCGTGTGTGCAATTTCAAATTATATAATTTTGTTCGATACTTTAATAAATTTAATTCAAAACAAAGCGCATGTATAAAAAATTCAAAATTTCAAAATGTAAATCACGCTTCTTTAATAATAAATCATTGATAATCTATAGTTAATGGTTACATTATATTTTTTTATTTATTACACATTTTTTTGATGCTTTGAAGATGGAAGCGGACCACTTTTTTCTGTGTTGTAAGGCAGCGAGGAAATCATTCGCATTTAAGGAAACCATCAATGCAAATGTGGATTCATGTTTTTGAAAAATCATTATGGTTATTTTCACAATCATGTTATCCTGCAATGCAATGCAATGCAATGCAATGCAATAATAGAGGGTTCTTGCAGAGAGAGAGAGAGAGAGAGAGAGAGAGAGAGAGAGAGAGAGAGAGAGAGAGAGAGAGAGAGAGAGAGAGAGAGAGAGAGAGAGAGAGAGAGAGAGAGACACTAGTGGGTGGGCATACAAATGGGTAATCTCTCTTCTTTAAATATATCTGCAAACATAATACATCAGATGAAGATAAGGCCAAAAATAAATAAAAGACTAACATAAACCAGACCAAAGACTAATTAGAATAAGCTGAACAAACACACATAAACACACACACAAACACACACACACCACACACACACACACACACACACACACCACACACACACACACACACACACACACACACACCAGCATCAATACCAACCACGAATATGCACCAATCATAATCTATTCACCTTGCCCTACAGGTGGTCTGCGCGCCAAAAACCAAAATTGAAAACAGAAAAGAGAAAAAAATACCTTTGTTTACCAATATACCATCATGAGGAGGAGGAGGAGGAAGGATGGATGGATGGAGGGATGGAGAGAAGGGAGAGAAGAGAGAGGGATAGATGGGGGTGGGGGGGGCATCCATCACTCTATTCAGTCACCGCAGGAATTCCATTGTGAGGAAGGGAAGGTGATGGAGACTCGTGATGGATAATAATAAAATGCGTTGGTGATGCCCGAAAATTATGTCGATTTTTCATGTGGTTCGCAAATGTGGAGGAAGATGAGGAGGAGGAGGAGGAGGAGGAGGAGGAGGAGGAGGAGGAGGAGGAGGAGGAGGAGGAGGAGGAGGAGGGAGGAGGAGGAGGAGGAGGAGGCTGCGTCGGCGGATAACGAGAATGAATACTATTATGAGGTTTCAGGAGGAGGGAAGGAAGGAAGGGAAGGAAGGAAGGAAGAGAGGGATGGATGGAGGGAGAAAAAGAGGCTGTTGATTATTTTTTGTTATTGATGTGCAGGTCAGGCGCCATATTGAAAGAGAGAGAGAGAGAGAGAGAGAGAGAGAGAGAGAGAGAGAGAGAGAGAGAGAGAGAGAGAGAGAGAGAGAGAGAGAGAGAGAGAGAGAGAGATCCAAACACACGCACAAACACATAAAAAAGGGAGCAAATATCTGCACACACAAATCGCAAGACAACACAAACCTTTCTTTATCTCTTGCTGCCTGGGGTGGGGCGGGGCGGGGCTGGGGGCGGAGGGGCAGGCGGAGGGGCAGGGGCATGGGCAGGGGCAGGGGCAGGGGTATGGGCATGGGCAGGGCAGCAGGTGAGTGGGTGTGTCGAGAGGCGTCCGTCAGCCCTGCACTCCGTTGGTCCGCGTGAGACGATGAAAATATACATCAATCCAAACGCAAACTGGTTGAGAGAGAGAGAGAGAGAGAGAGAGAGAGAGAGAGAGAGAGAGAGAGAGAGAGAGAGAGAGAGAGAGAGAGAGAGAGCGAGAGAGCGAGAAAGAGAGGATCTGATATATATATATATATAAGAATACATACAAACAGACAGAAACCAAAACACACACACACACACACACACACACACACACACACACACACACACACACACACACACACACACACACAGGTAGGCAGGAGGTAAAAGACTCTTTGTTTAGGCTCATCTTATCACTTTTCTTTATTATTTCCATCTGCATACACCTTAACCTTGTCTCACCTTGAGCCGCGCGTCTAAACCGAGTCCACGCAAGCGGTTGGAGGCGATTGAGAAACCAATTTGTACACATCGCGTCTCCTCGAATCCATCTGCCGGGAATAAGCTGCGGGAGAAAACAGATTTGCGAGTAATTTATCGAGGCAATGTTTTTTTTTAAAGGAGGTGGAGGATCTGCAGGAAATGAACCGAGAAGAAAATTTGCTAGTGTCAGATATTGATGAAAGAAAGGAAGGTATGAGTAGGGGAGAGTTTGGGTGTGTGTGGATGAGCTGTGAGGAGTATTGAAGGGTGGAAGGATAAGTGATTGTGTAGATATGAGTGGAATAGAAACGAAGATTGTAACTGGTAAAAAGAGATAAATGTGAGGAAGAGAGGAGAGGCAAAGTTGCTGATGTACAGATGGCTTTAAGGTGTATGAAAGATGAGGATATGAATAGGTGATAAACATGAGAAATGGGACAGGATAGGAACATAATGTGAGAGGATATGAGGTGCAATGAAAAGTAAAAGAAAGAGGTAAATGAATGCGTGGAAGAAGATGCGAGAAAATATGAATAAGAAAAAAAAGTTGAAATAGGTAGAATTCAGTATTTTTGTAGTCTTAGGAAATTGTTGATATACTGTGAGCCAAGAGATAGATAGCTTGATAGACTGATAGACAGAAAAAAATATATATAAAGAAAGAATAGAAGAAAACAGTAAAAATATAAGAATAGGAGGAAAGATTAGGAAATAAAACATAGCAAATGAACACTATATAATAATAAAAAATAAAAACCAAAGAAAATGCAAAGAAAGTAAGCAAGAAAAAAAAAAATATATAAATAACGATCTTAAAAAATCTTCATCACTCATCGACTCCCTCCTTCCCTCCTACTCTCCCTCCCTCCCTCCCTCCCTCCCTCCCTCCCTCCCTCCTTCCCTCGCGTCCCTTCAAGA
>JAPQNM010000021.1:207645-210145 GCA_029783475.1 Metacarcinus magister | reverse complement strand
GTCCCTGCTTTATTGAAATTTACCTGTCCACTTCATATACCTCCCACCTTCCTTAAGCTCGTCTGGCTGGAGTTCAAGGTGTATTAAGCTGAGGCGAGGCAGCAGCACCGAGCCTTCCCTTCCCACCTGTGTGCCCGCCTTTATCGGTGCATCAATAAATGACTGTATTAAGGCTGTGCAGTGTGTAATCAAAGAGAAACCTGGTGCAGGTAAATTATGGCAACCCGGATGTCACTTTGGCCTTGTGTTCCAGGTGAAGGAGTCCACCAGGTAAGGGCTAGGAGGATTAGGAGACGGAGGTGAGCACTGTGGGCAGGTGTACCATACCATATGACCCTTGGCTTAACGAACGTATCTCACCCTCCGTCTGTCTCTATATATTTAAGTATCTAACGATCACTGTCGATTTATTTACATGTGTGTCTACTTATCTAGCGTGTGTGTGTGTGTGTGTGTGTGTGTGTGTGTGTGTGTGCGTGTGTGCGTGTGCGTGTGTAAACAAACCTCTGGGCGTGAAGTGTTTCTGACGTGGGCTGCGGAATGTTAGGAGGCGAAATCAAACAATGCAATAAAAAAAGGTAACAGGAAGAGGAGGAGGAGGCGGGGAAAGAGGAGGTGGAGGAGATAGATAGATAGATAGATAGATAGATAGATAGATAGACAGATAGCAAGACAGGCGTAACCAACAAAGCCTCCTGCGTCATTCCCTTCTCCCCCCAAAAAAAAGAGAAAAAATATCACATAGACTGAACGTAAATTACTCTGCAAATTGGCCTTTACGTTCTGTTCTCCTAAGGCTGTTGGTTTTGCAGGGGACAGACAGACCAAACCCTTCCACCGAGGTCCCTGGGCGGGCTAAGGGGTAGGGGAGGCAGGGGAAGCAGGGGCAGGGGCAGGGGCAGGGGTAGGGGGTAGACAGGGGGCCTCAGGACAATTACATGAACCGTAAGGATGAAAACCCACTATGTTCCCTACAACCTGTAATCATTATTGGTCCTGAGCTCCATCCGTCAGACCACCCTGCACACTCTCTCTCTCTCTCTCTCTCTCTCTCTCTCTCTCTCTCTCTCTCTCTCTCTCTCTCTCTCTCTCTCTCTCTCTCTCTCTCTCTCAGCAAGTCAGCACACTCCGCCAGCCTCACAAGTACACACGCATACACTTATACACTTAACCTTTAATGCTCAACACCGAACATGCAACACAACGCTACGCCCATTGAGTTGTCTCGCTTCCCGTCACTTGAGAAATACTCCATAAACATACCTGAAAATATTTGCGGCGCCGTGGTAGCGGGGAAAAAGAGCTGGAAAAAGATGGGGATGGTAATGATGATAATAATAATGATTGTCATGTGGTGGTGGTGGTGGTGGTGGTGGTGGTGGTGGTGGTGGGGTTGGGTTGCGTTTTCTGTCTGTCATTCCTCTGATAGACGTTCAGTAAATGTTGTTTTTATTTGATCTCCTATGACGGTTTCTTTGACACACACCACACACACACACACCACACACACACACACACACACACACACACACACACACACACACACACACACACACACACACACACACACACACACACACACACACACACACACAAGGTCTGACACCGCCATATTTCATCTCAGTGCGAGAAACTTCCCTCTCATATATTTTCCTTTTAATGTGTGTTATTGTTGCGATTTTTAGACATCTTGAATCGTGTTGTGCTTCTCTTCCTCTGAAATTAAGAGATGAAACCCGCTCTCTCTCTCTCTCTCTCTCTCTCTCTCTCTCTCTCTCTCTCTCTCTCTCTCTCTCTCTCTCTCTCTCTCTCTCTCTCTCTCTCTCTCTCTCTCTCTCTCTCACTCTCTCACTCTTGTATCTGGAAGCATGAGGGTTGAAAGTTTCGTGCTTGAAGATAAGATTTACGTTCCTTTATGGGGGGGAGGGATGAAAATTGAGAGGAGACGGAATGGAGCTGAGGGGAGGGAGGGAGGGGAGTGGCGGCAGGGAGGGAGGGAGTAAGGGGAGCGGGGGAGGCAGCGTGAAAGAGACATTGGCTGCCTTATGAACATCTTCTCTCCGCTATGATTTGTTGCGAGGCTGCACTGTCATCTCGTGCGTCTGCTCTGCACGGAACGTCTCGTGCTGCAAACGTTTTGTGTGGACGAAATATATGATGCACGACTCCTCTGCGGGGCCGCGGGGGACGGGGCCCTGCCAGCCTGCACGAAGCTGCCCGCCATCTTCCTTACCACCGATTCTGTTTCGAGTTTCCTAGCAAAAAAAAAAAAAAAGTAGTGTTCAAGACCTAATGATCAGTCCATGAAATCTCTACTTTTCCAAATTTTTTAGTGTTCATAATTGTTAGTGTGAATGTAGTGTGCTATGAAGTGTGTTGTGCTTGAGATGTCCCATGTCTAGTGTACTGTATGTGATGCCAGGTGCAGGAAATGTGTGTTGCACGACATGTCAGGTGTATGACAAGTTCGGTGCATGAAATAACCAGTGCGTGGGCCGTC
>JAPQNM010000021.1:187645-197645 GCA_029783475.1 Metacarcinus magister | reverse complement strand
CTCTTTCACTGCAATCACCTTGTCATCCTTCCCTCTCGATACCCTTCCTTTAACCTCCTCTTCCTCTCCTACCCTCCCCTCTTCCTCCTCCCTTTCTTTCCCTCCTCCCTCCCCCTCCTATCTCCTCCTTTCCTCTCCCCTAAACACCACCTTCTTCACTTCACCACCTCCCCCACAACTTAAACACCCCACACTTAAGCCTCCTTTCCTCTCTACCTCCTCCTCCTCCTTCTCCTCCTCCTCCTCCTCTCCTCCTCCATTCTTCCTTAGCCCATTTCCTCAAACAGCTGTCTGGCTCATCTCAACAGATAAAAAAATAGTAGGTAGGTGAGAGGGAGGGAAGGAAAGGGAGGGGAGCAGGTAGTTCTGTAAGGTAAATATTGGCTCCTTTATTTACCTTTACGGAATTACTTTTACAACTAATGACCTTCCGACACAGTGCTCTTGTTTCCCTTCATCCTTATTAATGCGTTGCCCTGACACTTATTTATTTACTTAGGTTACCCTCCGGGGCCACTTTACTGATTACTGACTCGATTACTTATTTTGTAAAGTATGTGTTGGTATTTTGTCTGCTTTCTCTCTCTTCTGTTGTCTGTCTGGTTTGTTTATACTTGTGTTGCTGACTTTCTCTATTTCTGTGTTGTTATGTTTTATATATTTTTTTCTTATATATCTGTCTGTGTGTCTGTGTTTGTGTATATAGATGTATGTATGTGTGTATCTACCTCTCTCTCTCTCTCTCTCTCTCTCTCTCTCTCTCTCTCTCTCTCTCTCTCTCTCTCTCTCTCTCTCTCTCTCTCTCTCTCTCTCTACCCTCTCATTTTCTCTCTTTCCCTACCATAGAACCCCTGAAATTGACTATTTTCACCAGACTGCGGCACCGTAAGGTAATGAATAGGCTACTTCCAGTGGACTTTGTCTCCTAATGACAGTAATTAAAGATAGTGGCTGGGAGGGGGGGGGGAGAGGGGAGGGACAGGCAGGTGAGGTGGAGGTGGAGGCAGAGGCAGGGTGGAGGGATGTGTAGGGTGGGTTGGGTGGCATAAGTTGAAGTGTGGAATGTGTATTTTAGTGAAATGGGTAAAGGTAAGAAGGGAAAAGAGGTAGAAGGAAGGCAATTACAGAGAGTAGGAAGGAAGGGAGTGAGAAGGGAGGAAGAGGAAAAGATGAAAAGATTGAGTGAGAGATAGTTGTAAAAGGGGAGATAGAGAGAAAGATAGATAGGAATAGAAATGTTTAGACGAAAGAGAGAGAGAGAGAGAGAGAGAGAGAGAGAGAGAGAGAGAGAGAGAGAGAGAGAGAGAGAGAGAGAGAGAGAGAGAGAGAGAGAACGGAAACTATCAGATCCTCCCTCTCTTTAATTAGATTCTAGGGTACAATTGCCAATAATTACACAAAATAACACATGAACGGAATGGTAAATTAAATTCCTCTTTCCTTTAATTCCTGACATTGACTCTCTTTTTTTCCCTTCCTTCCTGCCTTCCTTCCTTCCTTTCGTAATTTAATTCAGGGGAAAAAAATTGTCTAAATATTGTTTCCTCATCACTTACAAAAACAGTCATGTACGTAATGTTTCATGTACGTTTATCTCTTGTATGTATATTTGATTCTATGATGTTATGTGTATATCCTACCTTGTGTGTGTATGTATATTTCTACCAGGTATGTGACAGTCATGTGTGCGAATTGTCTTGTGTACGTATAGTGTCATGTACGGAAAGTGTTATGTGCGTGGCCAATGGGATGAAGGGAGGGGATGGACTGCATGTATGCCAAATATGTACGTAATTGTTTGTGTACGTAAATGTAAACATCATGGTACACATTGATAGTCTAGCTAGATAAATAGATTAACACATTCAGTTCTTGCGGCACACCGTATGTGCCAGCAGCGTCTCCCTCTCCTGTGTTTGCGGAACGACGTCTGTGCCAAGATCTTTATATCATTCCCATGCATATACCAAACGTATGATGACAATAAGAATAGGCCAGTGTAACAACTTTTATCATTATTTACAAATTTCTATTGTCTTATGTATCAGAATTACCGTTCTTATGAGTATTTATGTGATATTCAATAGATAATTTTACGGTACGATAACTGCGGTTTGGCAACACCGCCGGCAGCAATATATAACCGTCGCTACGTCGGCCGTCAGCGACGGGCTCTTCTAGCTAGCATTAGATATTGGATATTGAAAATATTGGAAATATTGGAAATATCATTGCAGCATCTGATACACCTAATTAAACTGTACAACTGTCATTATGAATATTTGTTTTATGACTAATAATTACGCAGTAAAATGAAACTTAATATTTATATATAAACATGACATTCCTCCTCATTTTCCCGAAAGCTATTAGAGATATTGGAAATATCATTGCAGCATCTGATAGACCTAATTAAACTGTACAACTGTCATTATGAATATTTGTTCTATGACTAATAATTACGCAGTAAAATGAAACTTAATATTTATATAAAAACATGACTTTCCTCCTCATTTTCTCGAAAGCTATTAGAAATATTGGAAATATCATTGCAGCATCTGATACACCTAATTAAACTGTACAACTGATATTATGAATATTTGTTCTATGGCTAATAATTACGCAGTAAAATGAAACTTAATATTTATATAAAAACATGACTTTCCTCCTCATTTTCCCGAAAGCTATTAGAGATATTGGAAATATGATTGCAGGATTTTTATACACCTAATTAAACTGTACAACTGTCATTATGAATATTTGTTCTATGACTAATAATTACGCAGTAAAATTAAACTTAATATTTATTTAAAAACATGAATTTCCTCCTATTTTCTCGAAAGCTATTAAAGATATTGGAAATATCATTGCAGCATCTGATATACCTAATTAAACTGTACAACTGATATTATGAATATTTGTTCTATGACTAATAATTATGCAGTAAAATTAAACTTAATATTTATTTAAAAACATGACTTTCCTCCTCATTTTCTCGAAAGCTATTAGAAATATTGGAAATATCATTGCAGCATCTGATACACCTAATTAAACTGTACAACTGATATTATGAATATTTGTTCTATGACTAATAATTACGCAGTAAAATGAAACTTAATATTTATTTAAAAACATGAATTTCCTCCTCATTTTCTCGAAAGCTATTAGAGATATTGGAAATATCATTGCAGCATCAGATATACCTAATTAAACTGTACAAACTGATATTATGAATATTTGTTCTATGACTAATAATTACGCAGTAAAATTAAACTTAATATTTATTTAAAAACATGACTTTCCTCCTCATTTTCTCGAAAGCTATTAGAGATATTAGAAATATCATTGCAGCATCTGATACACCTAATTAAACTGTACAACTGATATTATGAATATTTGTTCTATGACTAATAATTACGCAGTAAAATGAAACTTAATATTTTTATAAAAACATGACTTTCCTCCTCATTTTCTCGAAAGCTATTAGAGATATTGGAAATATCATTGCAGCATCTGATACACCTAATTAAACTGTACAACTGTCATTATGAATATTTGTTCTATGACTAATAATTACGCAGTAAAATGAAACTTAATATTTATATAAAAACATGATTTTCCTCCTCATTTTCTCGAAAGCTATTAGAGATATTGGAAATATCATTGCAGCATCTGATACACCTAATTAAACTGTACAACTGTGATTATGAATATTTTTCTATGACTAATAATTACGCAGTAAAATGAAACTTAATATTTATATAAGAACATGACTTTCCTCATTTTCCTCGAAAGCTATTAGAGATATTGGAAATATGATTGCAGCATCTGATACACCTAATTAAACTGTACAACTGTCATTATGAATATTTGTTCTATGACTAATAATTACGCAGTAAAATTAAACTTAATATTTATATAAAAACATGAATTTCCTCCTCATTTTCTCGAAAGCTATTAGAGATATTGGAAATATCACTGCAGCATCTGATAGACCTAATTAAACTGTACAACTGAAATTATGAATATTTGTTCTATGACTAATAATTACGCAGTAAAATTAAACTTTATATTTATATAAAAACATGACTTTCCTCCTCATTTTCTCGAAAGCTATTAGAGATATTGGAAATATCATTGCAGCATCTGATAGACCTAATTAAACTGTACAACTGTCATTATGAATATTTGTTCTATGACTAATAATTACGCAGTAAAATGAAACTTAATATTTTTATATAAACATGAATTTTCTCCTCATTTTCCTCGAAAGCTATTAGAGATATTGGAAATATCATTGCAGCATCTGATACACCTAATTAAACTGTACAACTGTTATTATGAATATTTGTTCTATGACTAATAATTACGCAGTAAAATGAAACTTAATATTTATATAAAAACATGAATTTCCTCCTCATTTTCTCGAAAGCTATTAAAGATATTGGAAATATCATTGCAGTATCTAATAGACCTAATTAAACTGTAAAACTGAAATTATGAATATTTGTTCTATGACTAATAATTACGCAGTAAAATGAAACTTTATATTTATATATAAACATGACTTTCTTCCTCATTTTTTCGAAAGCTATTAGAAATATTGGAAATATCAATGCAGCATCTGATACAACTAATTAAACTGTACAACTGTCATTATGAATATTTTTTCTATGACTAATAATTACGCAGTAAAATGAAACTTAATATTTATTTAAAAACATGAATTTCCTCCTCATTTTCTCGAAAGCTATTAAAGATATTGGAAATATCATTGCAGCATCTGATACACCTAATTAAACTGTACAACTGATATTATGAATATTTGTTCTATGACTAATAATAACGCAGTAAAATGAAACTTTATATTTATATAAAAACATGACTTTCCTCCTCATTTTCCCGAAAGCTATTAGAGATATTGGAAATATCATTGCAGCATCTGATAAACCTAATTAAACTCTACATCTGTCATTATGAATATTTGTTCTATGACTAACAATTACGCAGTAAAATTAAACTTAATATTTATTTAAAAACATGACTTTTCCTCCTAATTTTCTCGAAAGCTATTAGAGATATTGGAAATATCATTGCAGCATCTGATAGACCTAATTAAACTGTACAACTGTCATTATGATTATTTGTTCTATGACTAATAATTACGCAGTAAAATGAAACTTAATATTTATATATAAACATGACTTTCCTCCTCATTTTCCCGAAAGCTATTAAAGATATTGGAAATATCATTGCAGCATCTGATAAACCTAATTAAATTGTAAACTGATATTATGAATATTTGTTCTATGACTAATAATTACGCAGTAAAATTAAACTTAATATTTATTTAAAAACATGACTTTCCTCCTCATTTTCTCGAAAGCTATTAGAGATATTGGAAATATCATTGCAGCATCTGATACACCTAATTAAACTGTAAAACTGATATTATGAATATTTGTTCTATGGCTAATAATTACGCAGTAAAATGAAACTTAATATTTATATAAAAACATGACTTTCCTTCTCATTTTCTCGAAAGCTATTAGAGATATTGGAAATATCATTGCAGCATCTGATACACCTAAATAAACTGTACAACTGTCATTATGAATATTTGTTCTATGACTAATAATTACGCAGTAAAATGAAACTTAATTTTTATATAAAAACATGAATTTCCCTCCCTCATTTTCTCGAAAGCTATTAGAGATATTGGAAATATCATTGCAGCATCTGATACACCTAATTAAACTGTACAACTCTCATTATGAATATTTGTTCTATGACTAATAATTACGCAGTAAAATGAAACTTAATATTTATATAAAAACATGATTTTCCTCCTCATTTTCTCGAAAGCTATTAGAGATATTGGAAAATATCACTGCAGCATCTGATACACCTAATTAAACTGTAAAACAGACATTATGAATATTTGTTCTATGACTAATAATTACGCAGTAAAATGAAACTATATATTTATATAAAAACATGACATTCCTCCTCATTTTCTCGAAAGCTATTAGAGATATTTGAAATATCATTGTAGCATCTGATAGACCTGATTAAAATCTACTACTGTCATTATGAATATTTTCACTAGTACTAATAAATAGTGAATTTTACTTTTTTTTAAATTACTTTCTTCCTCGTTTTCTCGAAAGCTATTAGAGATATTGGATATATCATTGCATCTCTGATACACCTAATTCAACTGTACAAACTGATATTATGAATATTTGTTCTATGACTAATAATTACCAGTAAAATAAAACCGTATTTTTATATAAAAACATGACTTTCCTCGTCATTTTCTCGAAAGCTATTAGAGATATTGGAAATATAATTGCAGCATCTGATACACCTAATTAAACTGTACAACTCTCATTATGGATATTTGTTCTATGACTAATAATTACGCAGTAAAATGAAACTTAATATTTATATAAAAACATGACTTTCCTCCTCATTTTCTCGAAAGCTATTAGAGATATTGGAAATATCATTGCAAACAGCTGATACATCTAATTAAACTGTACAACTGATATTATGAATATTTTTTCTATGACTAATAATTACGCAGTAAAATTAAACTTAATATTTATTTAAAAACATGACTTTCCTCCTCATTTTCTCGAAAGCTATTAGAGATATTTGAAATATCATTGCAGCATCTGATACACCTAATTAAACTGTACAACTGTGATTATGAATATTTGTTCTATGACTAATAATTACGCAGTAAAATTAAATTTAATATTTATATAAGAACATTACTTTCCTCCTCATTTTCTCGAAACCTATTAGAGATATTGGAAATATCATTGCAGCATCTGATACACCTAATTAAACTGTACAACTTTTATTATGAATATTTGTTCTATGACTAATAATTACGCAGTAAAATTAAACTTAATATTTATATAAAAACATGAATTTCCTCCTCATTTTCTCGAAAGCTATTAGAGATATTGGAAATATCACTGCAGCATCTGATAGACCTAATTAAACTGTAAAATTGAAATTATTAATATTTGTTTTATGACTAATAATTACGCAGTAAAATTAAACTTTATATATATATAAAAACATGACTTTCCTCCTAATTTTCTCGAAAGCTATTAGAGATATTGGAAATATCATTACAGCATCTGATAGACCTAATTAAACTGTACAACTGTCATTATGAATATTTGTTCTATGACTAATAATTACTCAATAAAATGAAACTTAATATTTTATATAAACATAAATTTTCTCCTCATTTTCCTCGTAAGCTATTAGAGATATTGGAAATATCATTGCAGCATCTGATACACCTAATTAAACTGTACAACTGTCATTATTAATATTTGTTCTATGACTAATAATTACGCAGTAAAATGAAACTTAATATTTATATAAAAACATGAATTTCCTCCTCATTTTCTCGAAAGCTATTAAAGATATTGGAAATATCATTGCAGTATCTAATAGACCTAATTAAACTGTAAAACTGAAATTATGAATATTTGTTCTATGACTAATAATTACGCAGTAAAATGAAACTTTATATTTATATAAAAACATGACTTTCTTCCTCATTTTTCGAAAGCTATTAGAAATATTGGAAATATCAATGCAGCATCTGATACAACTAATTAAACTGTACAACTGTCATTATGAATATTTTTTCTATGACTAATAATTACGCAGTAAAATGAAACTTAATATTTATTTAAAAACATGAATTTCCTCCTCATTTTCTCGAAAGCTATTAAAGATATTGGAAATATCATTGCAGCATCTGATACACCTAATTAAACTGTACAACTGATATTATGAATATTTGTTCTATGACTAATAATAACGCAGTAAAATGAAACTTTATATTTATATAAAAACATGACTTTCCTCCTCATTTTCCCGAAAGTTATTAGAGATATTGGAAATATCAATGGAGCATCTGATACACCTAATTAAACTGTACACCTGTCATTATGAATATTTGTTCTATGACTAATAATTACGCAGTAAAATGAAACTTAATATTTATATATAAACATGACTTTCCTCCTCATTTTCCCGAAAGCTATTAAAGATATTTGAAATATCATTGCAGCATCTGATAAACGTAATTAAATTGTAAAACTGATATCATGAATATTTGTTCTATGACTGATAATTACGCAGTAAAATAAAACTTAATATTTATTTAAAAACATGACTTTCCTCTTCATTTTCTCGAAAGCTATTAGATATATTGGAAATATCATTACAGCATCTGATACACCTAATTAAACTGTAAAACTGATATTATGAATATTTGTTCTATGGCTAATAATTACGCAGTAAAATGAAACTTAATATTTATATAAAAACATGACTTTCCTTCTCATTTTCTCGAAAGCTATTAGAGATATTGGAAATATCATTGCAGCATCTGATACACCTAACTAAACTGTACAACTGTCATTATGAATATTTTTCTATGACTAATAATTAGGCAGTAAAATGAAACTTAATTTTTATATAAAAACATGAATTTCCCCCTCATTTTCTCGAAAGCTATTAGAGATATTGGAAATATCATTGCAGCATCTGATACACCTAATTAAACTGTACAACTCTCATTATGAATATTTTTTCTATGACTAATAATTACGCAGTAAAATGAAACTTAATAAATATTTAAAAACATGATTTTCCTCCTCATTTTCTCGAAAGCTATTAGAGATATTGAAAATATCACTGCAGCATCTGAAACACCTAATTAAACTGTAAAACAGACATTATGAATATTTGTTATATGACTAATAATTACGCAGTAAAATGAATCTATATAATTATATAAAAACATGACATTCCTCCTCATTTTCTCGAAAGCTATTAGAGATATTTGAAATATCATTGTAGCATCTGATAGACCTGATTAAAATCTACTACTGTCATTATGAATATTTTCACTAGTACTAATAAATAGTGAATTTTACTTTTTTTTAAATTACTTTCTTCCTCGTTTTCTCGAAAGCTATTAGAGATATTGGATATATCATTGCATTCTCTGATACACCTAATTCAACTGTAAAACTGATATTATGAATATTTGTTCTATGACTAATAATTACAAGTAAAATAAAACCGTATTTTTATATAAAAACATGACTTTCCTCCTCATTTTCTCGAAAGCTATTAGAGATATTGGAAATATCATTGCAGCATCTGATACACCTAATTAAACTGTACAACTCTCATTATGGATATTTGTTCTATGACTAATAATTACGCAGTAAAATGAAACTTAATATTTATATAAAAACATGACTTTCCTCCTCATTTTCTCGAAAGCTATTAGAGATATTGGAAATATCATTGAAACAGCTGATACATCTAATTAAACTGTACAACTGATATTATGAATATTTTTTCTATGACTAATAATTACGCAGTAAAATGAAACTTAATATTTATTTAAAAACATGAATTTCCTCCTCATTTTCTCGAAAGCTATTAGAGATATTGGAAATATCATTGCAGCAGCTGATACACCTAATTAAACTGTATAACTGATATTATGAATATTTTTTCTATGACTAATAATTACACAGTAAAATTAAACTTTATATTTATATAATAACATGAATTTCCTCCTCATTTTCCCGAAAGCTATTAGAGATATTGGAAATATCATTGCAGCCTCTGATACACCTAATTAAACTGTACACTTGTCATAATGAATATTTGTTCTATGACTAATAATTACGCAGTAAAATGAAACTTAATATTTATATAAAAACATGACTTTCCTCCTCATTTTCTCGAAAGCTATTAGAGATATAGGATATATCACTGCAGCATCTGATACACCTAATTAAACTCTACAACTGTCATTATTAATATTTTTTCTATGACTAATAATTACGCAGTAAAATGAAACTTAATATTTATATAAAAAACATGACTTTCCTTCTCATTTTCCCGAAAGCTACTAGAAATATTGGAAATATCATTGCAG
>JAPQNM010000021.1:167645-185145 GCA_029783475.1 Metacarcinus magister | reverse complement strand
AAGGATGGGTGTGTGTGTGTGTGTGTGTGTGTGTGTGTGTGTGTGTGTGTGTGTGTGTGTGTGTGTGTGTGTGTGTGTGTGTGTGTTTTGTGGCTTGCCGTCTTCCCATCTTCTCACCAGACCCAATCGTTTAGAACTAATTATAAGGTTGTGAGGAGACTGGTCCCAGAAAGTGGTTGGTTAGTGTGTCCCTCCTCCCTCTTCCTCCTCCTCCTCCTCCTCCTCCTCCTCCTCCATGCCACATATTATTTTCCTCATGAACCCTCCCTCTCTTCATTATTTTTCGTCCCTTTCCTCTCCTCCTCTCCCTCCATTCTCCTCCTCTTTTCTCCCCTCCTTCCCTCCTTCCCTCCTTCCCTCCTTCATACCTGGCGCGAGGAAATACCTGTCACCAACAAGACCATTTCCGTCTACCTGTGAATTAGTATGCAAATGAAGAACACGGGAAGGACACACGAGAGTTTGAATTATCCACTTAAAGTTATTATTTTCGTTAGCTACCTATACATTTTTGTTGTTTGTTTGCATGTCGACACACGTTTGGATATCCTGTTGATGTTTTCGTTTTTATTTATTTATATATTTATTTATTTAATGTGTGTATGTGAGCTTTTCCTTAACGTGTGTAATTTGGTGTTGATGTCTCGTGTCTATCTTACGTAGAAATTTTTTTAACATTATATTAGAAAAAAAATGTATGTAGCGGTTAACATTGTATTTGTAATTGTAGTAGTAGTAGTAATTGTAGTAGTAGTTGTAGTATTATTATAGTAGTAGTAGTAGTAGTAGTAGTAGTAGCAGTAGTATTATAGTAGTAGTAGTAGTAGTAGTAGTTGTTGTTGTTATTATTAATAGAGTTTGAGACTGTTTTCTTATCCCTTTATTGCTTGTTTTTGGCTGATTAGCTATATCCTGGATGAGACGAAATTGGAACTGTGTGTATTTGTGTGTGAGGAGGAGGAGGAGGAGGAGGAAAAGGAGGAGGAGGAGGAGGAGAAGGAGGAGAAGGAGGAGGATGAAGAGGAAGAGAAAAAGGAAGAGGAAGAGGAAGAGGAAGAGAGATAGAGAGAGAGAATGTTTGCCGTGACCTGGCACACACATCACCTGACCACTGGATTGACATGACGTCTTCCTCACTAACACTGCGAGAACATGGAAATAGTTCATCTCAGGAAAACATTGTCTCTCCCCCATTCATACTGGAAGACTTAAAGGAGACAGGGTATTCAATTCTCGGTCTTCTTTCCGTTCCTTACTTGATTCAGTCTTTTCAGGAGATAAGATTTTAATTTCATTCACCGGTAATACGCTGTTAGAAAGTTTTTGCAGTTCATTTTGACACCTTTTTTTCCTTTCTTCACCGGAGGAAAGTTCTTCTACGTCATTATTTTCAGAAAACAATATATCTGTCTAGTGAAGGAAAGGCAGAACAGGAGTAGTGAGGGTGATGACAGCAGGTTGTGTGTGTTCCTGCTGAAGTAAACCAGTGGGTGACAGTCTCTTGCTGGACCCTGAAACAGTACACCTCGCCACACCTTGCCATGCTACACTGGTTCAGGAAGTACACACCGCAAGAGGAAACTAGGTAGCGATGGCTGTAAATAAACAATGTCACTACCCGCTACAGAGGAGATAAAAAGGAACACTTAGTCTTATGGGCACCGCTACGCCTGTTTACGTGCCCCGGGAAGTGAGAGCATCCTTCACCTCCCTATCTGTGTGTCGCCTCGGGTGTAGCGGCATCAGCTTGACACTTTCAAGACGACACATGTGGTGGTGTAGGTGCCATGCTGCGACTAGGTTAATGTCACGGCCTGGGTAAGCAAGGCGGAGTGTGGATAGACCAAGCAACACTCCAGGAAGCTAATATAAGCACCTCGTTCACTGATGAGCAGCTGTTGAAGCTTAGCTCAGACAACATCGGCTGTGTTGGGATCTATTTCTTCTCTCTCTTTCTCTCTCTCTCTCTCTCTCTCCCTCTCTTTCTCATCTCTCTTTACCTGTAATATGTTGTGAGAGAGAGAGAGAGAGAGAGAGAGAGAGAGAGAGAGAGAGAGAGAGAGAGAGAGAGAGAGAGAGAGAGAGAGAGAGAGAGAGAGAGAGAGAGATGGTTTAGAAGAAGAAGAAAAAAAAATTGCCATCGTGAGGGATGGCAGAAGATTGAAGTCTTCGGGAAGGATGGATGGAGGGAGAGACGAGGAGATGGAGGAGATTATGGTAGGGATTAAGATGGAATGGTGGAGGAGGGGGAGGAGGGGGAGAAGGGGGAGGAGGGGGTGGAGGGGGAGGAGGGGGAGGAGGAGGAGGGAGGTACTGGGTGACATGACAATCGAAACTGAGACGAAGTGGAAAGGCAAAATAGATGACTGAGAGAGAGAGAGAGAGAGAGAGAGAGAGAGAGAGAGAGAGAGAGAGAGAGAGAGAGAGAGAGAGAGAGAGAGAGAGAGAGAGAGAGAGAGAGAGAGAGAGAGAGAGAGAGAGAGAGAGAGATTATTATTATTATTATTATTATTATTATTATTATCTTTATCATTATTATTGTTATCATGGTGATTATTATTTCATTATTATTATCATCATTATTATTATTATTGTTATTATTATATATATTGTTTTTGTTCTTATTATTTTGATTTTTATTATTATTATTATTATTGTTATTATTATTATTATTATGATCATTATTATTGATATTACTATTATTACAGATATAGATATTAATATTGTTATTGATATAATCATTTTTAGTCTGGCCTTCGTCATTCCATGAAAGGTAGTAAACAGGTGATGTAAAAGAGAATATATATATATATATATATATATATATATATATATATATATATATATATATTATATCATATATCGGTTGCTATTATTTCCATGAAAAAGGAAAAATACAGTCAGACACACACACACACACACACACACACACACACACACACACACATACACACACACACACACACACACACACACACACACACACACACCAAAGAGAAGAAAACATAAAATACGAGTGTTTCAGTGACAGTTTGGATCATTCAAAAAAATATATATGACTTTTACTACAGAGAGAGAGAGAGAGAGAGAGAGAGAGAGAGAGAGAGAGAGAGAGAGAGAGAGAGAGAGAGAGAGAGAGCGAGAGAGCGAGAGAGAGAGGCCCTAGACATATGGTGGCGGCTGAACGACTCATTTGCATACAGACAATAAACTAAGTAGGAAGATATTGTTCACTGTATTAGACTAATGAGTTAATTATAGCTTTGCCAACTGGTGGTTTTGGGGTCGTTAGAGGGAGGAGGGAAATGGAGGGACAGACGGAGGTAAGGAGGGAGTATAAAGGAGTACAAAGGAAGAACAGACACCAACAGTCCTACTAGACCTAACGGGGCTGTCCGTGTGGCTACACTTCTACTAAAATATCTCCTTGATAGAGAAAAAATTGAACAACTATGTGGAAGGCTCCTCACCACCCACCCCACCCTCCAGCCGAAGCTAGCCGGAAGAGGAAGCGATATCATGTAGTATAGACAAACTATCGTGGAATTTGTATAGTAAAGTACTAAAACAGGAGTAATCAAGGCTATTGGTATCTCTTAGTGTCTCTCTAGTTTACTCTGGGAATGAATAGCAACATGGGCTCGGTAAGACTGTCACCTTTCACACACCACACACCTCGTTCTTCTGCTCAAGGAGGACAGTTACTTCTCGTGTGTGTGTGTGTGTGTGTGTGTGCCTTTTCTTTCATACCACTAATGCATGCCACACATAAATCAAACATTTCTATTTCTATACACAATTGGTAAAGGTTTAATGACATGAACGTTTCAGTAATAACATTATAACAATAACTTTCAGGTTAAGGAAGTTGTAAAGTCAAATAAGTAATGAGAAAAATGAGTAACGTAAAGTTGAGATTCTTCTGAGGTAAGGATGGCGAGTGGATGAAGGTGTGAGAGTAACGAACGGACGAAGCGATGATTTACGAACGGACGAAGCGATTGAATTACGAACGGACGAAGCGATTGATAACGAACGGATGAAGCGAAGAGTAACGAACGGACTAAACGTTGAATAACGAGCGGACGATCGGATGAAGCGATGATTAACGAGCGTCTTCTCATGTGCGCCATTCCGCCAGCAAGTCCCTAACGGCAGCGTAACCTTGCAGCACATTGTCCTTACTTCCCTTAATGTGCAGCTTCCCACGTTTTGGATCAGGGAACACATCCACGTTGTACCTGTCCCGCAGGTTGGTGAGGTGGGTCTGTTCAGGCCCCAACAGCCGATCCCTGAACCTACTTGGCACATGCACGCTCCTCCGCACCACGCTGGTGGCATCCTTGTCATTTCTTTCCACCGAGGGCAGTGCCAACAGTGTGCCAGAGACCTGCTTGTCATTGGAAATGTTTGCAAACTGGACGTATTTTCCCTTCCTGATGATCAGACCATCACTGGTCATCATCTCATACACCACCACAAGGATGCATCGTTCCAACACATAGTCTTGCAGCCTTTCATAGTTATGTGTGTTAATCTTAGTTACCACCAATGATGATTGGCTTTCCCGGGCCAGGGTGAATCGTGCCCAGGTCCACCGCGCCAACAGGACGCCAAACACACACACAAACACCAAACAACACACAGCCAACACAAACTTAGACACAAATTCCTTATGTTCGTTGTCGGCCATTATGACCTGTTCTTCCAGGCAGGCCACACGTGCCTTCAAATCAAAAATCATTGGCAGCATCTCCCGCCAGCCCAGGGCGGCGGGGATGCCGCACTCCTTCATGGGATCCCTTGCAGAGCCCACCTTCAAGGGACCCAACCACCAGGCGGTGGACAGGAACTCCCGCACCTTCCCCATGAGGGTGGTGTGGGCTCCTGCACACTGCCAGTCGTGCACCAGACGGCCCAGCTTGTGGGCGTCGTGCACCACACCCCACAAGGCGGGGTGGATCACCATCACGGTGACCAATACTACGACTACTGCAATACACTTGATGTCTCCGATTAGTTTCATTTTGTTTTTGTTATATATAAATTAAGAATAACAATGGATGAGCAGCGGGTGAAGATGCAATGCTGGAAACAGATGGAGAAGTCACTCGACGCACGCTTAATGTGTATATACACTTAACACACAGGATCACCTTGTTTGTTGTGCATTATCTTGACCTAACAATACTGAACTAATTAACACAATAGTAACAGTATCTCTGTCATGTACCGACAGATATAACCTCATGAGATTCACGAACCATCATCACCATAACACACTTGTAACACTTTTTTCTGCTCACACCATATAATCCTTCGTTAAAAGGGATCACAAACTCTTTTCTTCGCTGCCTTTCCGCATAGTGTCCAGGTGAGCCTCGCCCTTACTGATCTGCTTCCTTAACTTGTACATGAAACAGTGTAGTTGTTGCAGTGGCCACCAACAGCCTCGTTAGTGTCAGCAGGGCAGGGAGGAAGCTGGTGTTACATTCTCCCTTCTCTCCTTCCCTCACCTCAACCCACCTTCACCTTCATTTTAAAGGGTGAAGGGAATTTTTCTTAAGGGTAGACTTAAAATTTTTTGGAGGAATGTTGAACAAAGATGAATAATATCTAGCAATGTTCATGATTTGAAATGTAATGGAAGTGAGAGAGAGAGAGAGAGAGAGAGAGAGAGAGAGAGAGAGAGAGAGAGAGAGAGAGAGAGAGAGAGAGAGAGAGAGAGAGAGAGAGAGAGAGAGAGAGAGAGAGAGAGAGAGAGAGAGAGAGAATATAAAATGGAAGGGAAGTAATTAAAGTTAGTACTCGAGTTATGTGGAATTTCCTTTCTTATTTTATGTGTCTGTCTGTCATTCTATATGCCTGTCCTTATGTTCGTCTGTCTATTTATCTATCTGTCTATATACTTTTATTTATATCTATATGCAACTGTTTATAATGATCTACTGAAAATATATACGTGTGTGTGTGTGTGTGTGTGTGTGTGTGTGTGTGTGTGTGTGTGTGTGTGTGTGTGTCTGGCTGGCCGCTGGTCCTCTCGTAAAGGTCGTTATGAGGGGCATCATCAAGGTTAATTAATGAGGCAGGTAGAGGCGTTTCCGACCCTAGAACTCACCCCAGGAATGCAGGCTGTAATGGGGGGTGTGGGAGGGAGGGTGGAGGGAAGAAAGAAATGAAGAATGGAGGAAACAGGACATAAGTGAATTACCGGAGGAAGGGATAATGATGATAAAGGTGATGATAAGGAAAGAGAAGGGAAGGGTAAATAGGGGAAGGAAAGGTTTAAAGAGAATTAATGTTTGGTCGTAATAAAAGAAGTACATGTTTGAGTTAGGTTTTAATGACGTTTTGAATTTGTTTATTATTATTATTATTATTTTATTACTACTACCACTACTACTACTACTACTACTACTACTACTACTACTACTACTACTACTACTACTACTACTACTACTACTATTACTACTACTTCTACTAAATTTTTGTTTTCCTTTCACAGACTGGTGTTCCTCTGCGTGGCTGTCATCAATCCAAAAAGTAAGTTGCTATTGCCATAAGTTTAGTGTGTGTGTATATGTGTGTGTGTATGTGTATTAATGGAATGGAGTCTTATATGTGAAGAAACTGCGTAGAATAATTTATCTTTTATCTATTATTATTATTATTATTATTATTATTATTATTATTATTATTTTATTTATTATTATTATTATTATTATTTTAACTTCTCTAAGCCTCCACAACACGACCTTGATTCTTAACTCTGATGCCAAAACACGAATACCCATCACCAAGATAAGCGGTTTACTTTGCATACGAAGCAGCATATCACGCTATCAGTATATACACCCATCTTATCGCTCGCCATCCGTCTATCTCCCTTCCTATCTCCTGATCTATTTGTCTGTCTGCCGGTCTGCCTGTCCTCCCCATCACTCATCCACTAATCTGCACACAGTAGCGTGCAGTATATCCACCTCCTCTATCCCTTTGCAGCGCCGTCTATATTAATGAAGTATGCGCCGGCTCGCCTCAACCCTCCTCCCTCGCGATGCTTTTTTTTTTTCCGTGTGTCATTTTTTTCACCGCTGCTGACAGGTGACGAGGTAACACGGCCGGCGGGGGGACGTCAAAGGTACACGCACATGATGGGAGGAGGAGGAGGAGGAGGAGGAGGAGGAGGAGGAGGAGGCGTTAGTGTGAAGTCCTGTAGGAGGGAGAAGGCTTGCTAAAAATGATCGAGGGAGAACCGCTCTCAGGAATGTTTCGTCTTAATCACTTCTTGTTCCGCATCACTCATTCCCGGGGCGTCCTGATTCTCCTTTTTTTTTTTCTCTCTTTCTCTCTTTTTTTTTATTTATTAATGTGTGTGTGAGTTATTTTCATTCTCTCTTCCTTCCTCATGGTTTCATTCTTGTGTCTCGAACAGGAGGAGTGAGTGAAGTCTCGCAGCGCGGTACTCTATGAACTTTTAAGGAGTAACGTTCAGTGTCGTGCTGTATTTATTAGTTTTTTTTACCGCATACCAATCTTTTTATTTTATTTATTTATTTATTTTTTACTTTAGTGTAGTCTAGCCTCAAGATCGTGGTTCTCGTTTTCTTTCAAGCTTGGTGTCGGAAAACGGTAAGTGGCG
The DNA here is from genome assembly GCA_029783475.1 of Metacarcinus magister. Classification (NCBI taxonomy): domain Eukaryota; kingdom Metazoa; phylum Arthropoda; class Malacostraca; order Decapoda; family Cancridae; genus Metacarcinus; species Metacarcinus magister. The sequence continues at coordinate 177,503 of JAPQNM010000021.1, read as the reverse complement.
GTTGCTTGTTTACGTCAATTTTTCCTTCTTTTTCTTCTTCCTTTGATCGGCGCTGTAAGGAGAAACAATTATATTCGATTAAGGAGAATAATTTTCATCTCGCGTTCGGGCTTCTGAGTTTTCCATTAGATCAACATTTTTCAAACTTGGTCTTGGCGATTCCTTTAGCGAAGAGAAGAGTAATTATTTTCTCCTAAGCAATATATCTGTCAGTCTCTCTACACACGGAGTGGAGGACGAAGGGAGGGCGAGAGAGGGAGAGATAGATGGAGGGAGAAAGAAGGGAGGAAGGCAAAAAGTCAATGAAAGCAAGAGGGAAGCGTAGAGGAATGAGCAAAGAGAAGGAGAGGAAAAGTGAAAGGAAATTAATTAAAATGAGGGTAAAGGAGGGTAATGATAGCCACCCTTGAAGGAAAGGAATGGAAGGAAGGGGAGAGGAAGAGAGAAAGGAGAGAGAGAGAGAGAGAGAGGGAGCGAGTGAAATTTGATAGTTGAACTGCACAATGCCTTTTACATTGTTAATCAACGCATTGAAGGGACCTCCTCTATGTTTTTGTCGAGGAAAGAAGAAAAATCAACAAAGAGGGGAGAGGAAAAATAACTTTGTACCCACCTAAGGCACCACGTTACGGATGGAGACCAGGTGATAATTAACTAAATACATAATTAACTCCGCACCTAACCCTCCCTTTGTTGATCTTTCGTGATTACGGAAAATGAACTTCTTAAGGGGAGACTAAAAGATAAACAAGGGACGGGGCTGCCTGGGGGCGTGTCATGTATCTACTGGTGGTGTCATCTCTCTCTCTCTCTCTCTCTCTCTCTCTCTCTCTCTCTCCTCTCTCTCTCTCTCTCTCTCTAATTGCACTTTTCAGCCTGTCCCTCTCGAAATGAATCCCTCTCACCCCACTCCCACTTATCCCTTTCACAACCTGTTCCTCTCAAACCAGCTACTCGTTCCCTCTCAGAATTCTTCCATTTTCCGTCATTTCCTGGGTCTATCATTTTCTCAGTTCGTTCTTCCCCAACGTGATTCCTTCCACAACTTAGTCCGCTTACTATAACACGTTTCTCTTATAAATTCTCTCAGCTATGTAACGAGAAACTCAATCTTGTGTCACACCCCAGGAGAAGACTTAGACAATGGCCACGACGATGATGATGAAAAAGAAAATGAAAATGAAGAAGAAAATGAAGAATAAGAATATGAATAACGAGAAGAAGAACAAGGAAAATATATAGAAAGATAATACGTTGAAGAAATATAGGAAAACGAAGAAGAAAAGCAATACAAGAAGAAGAAAAATAAGAACAAGAACCCAAAAAAGAATAATTACAATAAGAAGAAATAGAAAAAATAGAAAAACAAGAGAAACACGAAGCACCATCACATACCAAGCTGTACACACGTAGCCATCCTTCTGGCCTTCACAAATCCCATCTTCCTGGCTGCTGTATAATACTCCTTGAGCCTCACCTTCCATTCCGTCGTGGTTGTGTCGTTTAGGGGAACAGGAGGCGGCAGTGTATTTAGCTTGGCAGCCACGTTCAGCAGAGGGTGGCGGGCTGGTTAGGCTGGGACAGTGAAATTAAAAAGAATGAGCAGTAAAGCCCAGTTGACGCCACCCACTGCGCTGCTGTCTGCTTCGTCAGGATAAATGGATAGTTGGTTTTGTTTAACTGGAATTCCAACACACACACACACACACACACACACACACACACACACACACACACTACCTTGTTCTTCCCTCGTCCTCGTTAATCGCATTTTCGTTGTCGTTCTTCTCTTCCCTCTAGTCTTCCCCCTCCTTGTCTTCTTCCTCCTCCTCCTCATCCATCGTCTCTTCTTCTTCTTCTTCTTAATTCTTCTTCTTCTATTACTTCCCTCCTCCTCCTCCTCCTCCTCCTCCTCCTCCTCCTCCTTGAAGCGAAATACGAGTTGGAAGGGAAACACAGATGACATGTGTTTCCCCTCGCTTGACCGCCGTGTTTTCCTTGCGAGATTGAGAGAAATTAAAGAAAATACGAGTGTAATAGAGAAACGCTGTGGAATTTTCTTATTTATTTATTTATTAATGTTGTTGTTGTTGTTGTTGTTGTTGTTGTGTTGTTGTTATTGTTGGGAAGAAACACTAGATATTTTCATGTACAGCATATGTATCTTTTCCTCCTCTTTTATATATATTATTTTCCCGCTTATTTCCTCGCACTATTTTTCTCTCAGCTTTTCATTTGCCATTATATTATTTCTTTTGTCTCTCTCTTTGTATATATTGTATCCGCTTGATAATGGAAAAGTCATCTACCCTCATACCATTTCTCTCTCTCTCTCTCTCTCTCTCTCTCTCTCTCTCTCTCTCTCTCTCTCTCTCTCTCTCTCTCTCATACTCCCTCTCACCCAACATTTTTCTACATTTATCTATATTTTTTCCATTATTTCCTAACACATTCCATTTTCTTTACATATTCCTCTTTTATATTTCCCAAAATGTAAGAAGATGATGCAAGATAACGATGGTAATGCAAGAGGAGAATTTGGGAGGAGCAAGAGGAGGCCTGAGGGTAAGAGGAGGGGCTTGGAGGAGGAAGGGAGGGAACAGAGGGTATGAAGGGGCGTGGAGGTGAGGTGGGAGGGAGGGAGGGATGGGTTAGCCAATAGCATCGCCTCATGTGAAGTGCTTTGTATTCTTGACACCAGAGGGCGGATGGTGCTTGGGTGAAACTTCATGACGCACCACCACCACCACCACCACCACCACCACCACCACCACAGTTTAGTCATCACATCCGCCTCCACCACCATTGCATTGTACCAGATTTCTGAAGTCTTCGTCACCACCATTTTAAGTCACTCTTCTTGTTGTCATCACCCTCAACACCATTATTTTTTTGAGTCATCACCATTACCACCAACAACTGTAGGTTACTATGGCTATTATGTTTTACTAAGTCGTTGTTACTACTACTACAACCACCACATTTTGAAGTTTATGTAGATTTGAAGTCACCACAACAACCATCACCAGCAAGATCATTTTGTAGCTACCAACCAAACCAAAACTACCACCACTACCACCATTACCACACTTAACCACTACAGCAAAACTATAACACTACTAACTACCACTATCTATATAACAAAAAGTCGTTATTAATATCTACAAAAAGTATTTATAACTACCACAATTATTATTTATACAACCATCTTCAACCACTATCACCACAATTACTTACCAAAATTATTTCAAAGTCACCACAATTACACCACCATTATTAATCTGCATTTCTATTACCACCACCACCACCACCACCACCACCACCACCACCACCACCACCACCACCACCACCACCACCACCACCACCACCACCACGATTTTGTTAACTATTAAGCAAAAATATTCTTTGGTTGAACATCATTCCTTCGCTCACTTTTGCTTTTCTTTTTCCTTCCTTTCATGTTTTCCCTCATTTTCTCACTTCTCTTCCATTTTCTCTTTCTTGTTTCTTTCATTTGTTCTTCTTTATTATTTTTATTTCTCTGCTTTTCTGTTCATCCTTACTTTTTTTTTTTCCTCTCGCATCTATTTTTCTTTATTCTTCCATTCATCTACTTATACTTTTTTTTATATTTATCTACTCCTTTCTTTCTCTCTATTTATTGCCATGTTTTCCTTTTCCTCTTCATTTCTTTATTTCTTACCTCGTCTCCCCCTTTACTACTTTATATTTGTCTCATTCCTCTTAATGTACTTATTTTTTAGTTGTTTTTGCTCTCTCCTCCTCCTCTCTCCTCCCTTGCCTCCTCTACGCTTCAGATAACGACATTTAGTAGTAAGTTAAAAAAAAAAAACAAGAATAAAAAACACGAAGAAATTTATGTAAGACCAAAATTAAGTTACATCTTCCAAAAACACAATATAACTAAGTTTCCCTTTTATATTTTTCAATTTCCATAAAAGAAAAAAAAAATATACATAGAACAATTATTCATACGGCAGAAAAAAAAATACATTAGGAATATATTTTTTCTTTTTCCCTCTTGAGACGTGGAACATTTCAAAGTTAAATTCTTCTATAATTTTTTTTTCCTTTTCTTCCCTATGGTGGAGAGGAAAGAATGAATTATGACACAACTGCAGGAAGGAAAATGACAACTATTTATAAAGATTTACAGAACAGCGGGAATTCGGCCATAAAAGACGTTTCAGGTAGGGTGAATGTGGTATAGGCTTCCTCTTCTTCCTCCTCCTCCTCCTCCTCCTCCTCCTCCTCCTCCTCCTCCTCCTCCTCCTCCTCCTCCTCCTCCTCCTCCTCCTCCTCGCCTTTGCCCATAAGACGAAAATGCGGGTAACAGCTTTCACTTGGGCACAGACAGGCCTACATGTACAGATTGTGGTGATAGTGGTGGTAGTTGTGGTGGGTGTTTGAATGGTGGTGGTGGTGGTGGTAGGCTTAGTTATCACGCTAATGGAGGTGGTTACTAAGAAGCGTAATTGTGGTTGGATGCTAAAAGGGTCATAATTGAATAACTTTGGAGAATGGTGGTGGTTGTGGGAGATTATTGTTGTTGTTGTTGTTGTTTTCTGTGGTGGTGGTGGTGGTGGTGGTGGTGGTGGTGGTGGTAGTAGTATAGACACTGTAAATAATATACAATGGAAAAAAAACGTTATACAAGTGAGCGTTGAAGAAAAAAATATCATTGAACTTATGGCAGCAAATAAAAAAAACATGATTTGTGTTCGTTGTATATAAAAAAAACCAAAAAACTAATGGTAGTGTTAGTAACTTTATATAACAATCTAATTCAATAAAACCATATAATCACTTCCATAAATACTGTGCCACGAGAGTAATCATGGTAGCAAAATTCACTCACACATATAACCTAACACATTCCTGGAGACTTATAACTGAAGGTAATGAGTGTTAGTATGAGTGATCTGTGTGGTGGTAGGATCAGATGCCCTTCATGGTAGTATGGTATGATGGTTCACAATAGGTATGGCACATGGAGCTCCTTGTGCCCTTACCTGACGCTGTGTGGTGGCGGGTGCAGTGTGTTTATGGTAGCGAAGCCAATTTGCAATAATGGGACGATTAGCTGCTAGGGAGATAACACGGGGAGAAAAACTATTGAGTGAGAGGAGAGGAGAGGCAGGAATGGGAGGGAGAATGACGCGAAATTTGAGAGAGAGAGAGAGAGAGAGAGAGAGAGAGAGAGAGAGAGAGAGAGAGAGAGAGAGAGAGAGAGAGAGAGAGAGAGAGAGAGAGAGAGAGCGAGAGAGCGAGAGAGCATTATCGTTCTTAACTACAACATCCGTTTTATTAATTCCGGAAATAAAGAAAAAAATAACTAAGAAAATATATAAGTAACGAGATTTACGCCAAAAAAAAAAAAAATTACTTCATATAAGATAATAAAAGATAATGAAAAAAAATATATATCCTGCCTTATGTGAACCACCACCACCACCACCACCACCACCACCACCACCACCACCACTTAAGGGAGGTACTAGATCAAAATTAATCCCGCGTCTCACCACCAGTAGACAACCCCCACTCTGCCCTCCTCAGCTCCTCCTGTCTCGCTATTATGTTCCTCTATAATGTTCTTGATTATAGGGAGGGGCTGTGTGTGTGTGTGTGTGTGCGTGTGTGTGTGTGCGTGTGCGTGTGCGTTTCAGTGCTTAATATAAACAAAGAAATACACACACACACAAGGAGAAGGTATACACAGAGTTAAGAAAATTAATGAATGCAAAGAAGAAGAAAAAAACATTCTGAAAAAATATAAAGACATAATATACTTTTTATCTTGTTTTAAAGGGAATAAATATAAAAGTGTTTGTTATAAGGGTTCCCAGTCCTCCGCTCTAGTCCCTTTAAGTTTCCTTGCGTTACATACAGACAGACAACGAGGAGATACACAAGTAAATTCTAAATCCCCCATAACTTAGTGCTAAACAATTACAAGGATGAATAATAGTAATAACCATACCACAACAACCTCACCGCGACAACCCCACTACAATATTTCCCCTACAACCTCACCTACACAACCCACACATCATGATAACTTCCACCACAGTAATTTCACCACAACCTCACCATAACAACCACAACAACCCCACCACAACCCCAACCACAACCCCACAACAACCTCACCAAACTCACGCATCCACCCACCCACCCACCCTCCTTCCCTCAACCTGCCTTCCTTTCTTCCTTCCACGCTCGGCATCTTGCACGGCTATTTACACGACAAGTCACCCTGCGCTGAAGTGGCTATTTGTACGGCATTTGGGAGGCTAGGTACACCCTGCCTTGCCCCTGCCTTGCCCCTGCCCCTGATGAATAGGTCCTGCGTCTATTAAGGGACCCTATAAATTACCCTGAAAGGAGGAGACGTGTAGGAGGAGGAGGAGAGAGGTGGTGGTGCTGGAGGAGGAGGAGGAGGAGAAGGATAACGACAACAATGGCAAATAGGAGGAGGAGGAAGAAAGGAAAGAAGGGAAACAAGAGTACAGTGGAAATTATTAGTATTTGTTACACGATGGATGAGACGGAAAGAAGAGGGAGAAGAGGAATAAGTAGTGGAGAAGAAAGAGAAGGAGAAAGAGGAAGGAAGGAAAAAGAGGAAATATAACACAGGAAGATGTATGTATGTAAGGGACTGGAAGAGATATATAGGTGAAGTTGAAGAACAAAGAACAGAAGATAAAACAGAGGGAAAAAACAGAACAACAGAAAAAAAAATAGTGACGAGATAGAGTTAGAAAATATATAAAGAAAACAAAAAAGGAAATTAACACTCCAAGAAAAAAAAAAAAAAAGAGACGAAGATGTAAAACAAATAAGACATGGGCGAGAGAGAGAGAGAGAGAGAGAGAGAGAGAGAGAGAGAGAGGGGGGGGGGCGGGGTGAGTGACAGTTAACACGGGAGTTCTGACAGACCTCCTCTTGGATTCATAGTGAGATAAGAAATTTTGAGTTTTATTTCATACTGCAATTGAAACGACTTAAACACACACACACACACACACACACACACACACACACACACACACACACACACACACACACACACACACACACACACACACACAACATAGTGAACACGATCGAATCTTCCAACACCATCCTTTATTCTTAACATATTCATAAATTCTTCATCAATATTTATGTTCCGTTGTTGTTTTAGAGATAGAAACAAATCCCACAACTGAAGCCTCTTGAAGCCTCACTAAAAGTTCGCTTCCAGGCCGCTAGGTGGATAGGCTGTTTGAATTACTACTAGGCCTATTATCATTATTATTATTATTATTATTATTATTATTATTATTATTTTCATTATTATTATTATTACTATTTCTACTACTACTACTACTACTGAGGGAAGGGTGTGGTGGCTTGGCTGGAGTGGGCGGCTCTTGGGTGGAGGTGGTGGTGGTGGTGGTGGTTGGATAAGGTGGACGTGTGGGCGTGATAGTAAGGGCGGCAGGTGGGCGTCACCATAAGGGGCAGGTACTAGGTCTTGGTGCATTTTGACATAGTGTATATCACGCCTTGTATACATTCACCCACACTCCTCTCTCTCTCTCTCTCTCTCTCTCTCTCTCTCTCTCTCTCTCTCTCTCTCTCTCTCTCTCTCTCTCTCTCTCTCTCTCTCTCTCTCTCTCTCTCTCTCTCTCTCTCTCTCTCTCTCTCTCTCTCTCTCTCTCTCTCTCTCTCTCATCCATTTTCCTTTACCTTTATTATCCCAATATTCCTTTTCTTTTTCTTCTTTCTTTCCTCTTCTTCCTCCTCCTCCTCTTCCTCTTCCTCTTCCTCCTCCTCCTCCTTCTCCAGGTGTTAATGATGATGCTAAGGATTAATAAACACCTATAATTGCTTCACCTGTACACTAGGAACGGAAACGACTCCATTTCAGTGAGGAGGAGGAGGAGGAGGAGGGAGGAGGAGGAGGAGGAGTGATGGGGAAAAAGATGAAGGAGGAGGGGTGGAGAGGTGGAGGGAAGCACCTTATGGGTTTGGCCAGAGAGAGAAAACGTGAGGGCGCAGTTTAGAGCAAAGCATGTTGGCTCCGAGGGTGGTGGTGTTGGTGTTGACACGGTGGTGATGGTGGTGGTGGTGGTGGTGGTGGTGGTGGTGGTGGTGGTGGTGTGGTGGTGGTGGTGAGGTCATGGGAGGCGGTGATGGGGGTCGTGAGTGAAGGAGATGGTGGTGATGGTGATGATGGTGATGATGGTGGTGATGGTGGTGGTGATGGTATTGATGTAATCATGTTTAGTACTTGTAGTGATTGCTGGATAATCAAAAATCAATAAAGGAAGGAGGAGGAGGAGGAGGAGGAGGAGGAGGAGGAGGAGATGGAGGAGAAGGAGGAGAAAAATAACCCCTGAAAAGTAGTGAAAAAAAAACACATTCATAGCATAAATAAGATGTAATATTTTTCACTATAATTAATACTGAAGTGATACAAGTGAGCATCAAATCAACAGAGATACAAAATGAAAACCGGAAAATACTATACACGTAAATATTATTGAAATCTCTGACATCTTGCAAAATGAAGAAAAAAAAAAAAAATATAAGCAAGAGTTGGGTTTTGCTTTTCCGTTGAGTCTGTGTCTGTCTGTCAGCTGTCAAGGCAGTCACGATTACACCTGAGAGAGACATAGCAAGGGAGAGAGAGAGAGAGAGAGAGAGAGAGAGAGGATGGAGGAAAAAAAACAAACAGTAATAGAATAAATAAATAAATATATCATTCTCTCTTAAATTTTACAGCCAAATATTTATGTTTGTACCTCAAGTATTGGATTAAATTTATGGTGATGTCTGTCTGTCTGTCTGTCTGTCTGTGTGTCTGTTTGTTGTTTGGTTATGTTCGTTGTGAGTCTTCTTCTTGTGACCTTGTTTAACGCTAGTCCTTGTACAGTCTTTATATGGTGTGGTTATAACAAATAGCAACATTAACTATAACAACAACACCTATAACTAACATTACCATTACAATTGCTTGATGTGTTTTGGTCATCCTTCCTCCGCCTGTCTATATGTGTCTATATCTATTTATCAGTGTGTCTAGTTATCCATCTGTCTCTCTGTTTATGGGTCTCTGTATCTATTGTTCTGTTCATCTATTCTTATCTATTCTCGTATATCCTTATGTTTGTCTTTCTGTCTTTATATCTTGGTGTGTTTCGATTTATCAACAATGTGTTTTGGTTTTGTATGTTCAGTTTTTGTGATGTATGTACTTGTGTTTGTCAGTAGGTAGACATATATAGGTATAATGTTTTTGAAATATATTTATGCATCAGTATTATTTGTCTGTCAATAAACCTATTTATAACACACACACACACACACACACACACACACACACACACACACACACACACACACACACACACACACACACACACACACACACACACGTCAACACTCCATCACTGTACAACACAATGCAGCTCAAAATTCTGTCCAAGGTACTGAATAACTCCCTCCCACCTTCTCTCCTTCCCTCCTTCCCTCCCTTCCCTCCTCCCACAGCAAAGGTTTTATATACAATACAAGTGCATGCATGAATACTGTTGTGGACGAAATATTGCACGAACTTACATACATACATTGCCCAGCGCACGTATGAATATATATACATGCAAATTGACTCTCGCCTCGTGGTGTTTTTGTTGGTGGAGAAGGCGATTTTGACCCGTTTTCTTTGTGCAGACTTGGTGAGGTTTTCTGTGAGGCTGCAAGTTAAGGGCGGACTTAAGAAATGTTTGCTTTGGGTGTGTGTGTGTGGGGAGGGGGCGGGGGAAGGGATAGTGTATAAGTTGTCTAAGA